>JABXJD010000045.1:1357500-1375000 GCA_013375575.1 Percina caprodes | reverse complement strand
TAGTTCTTTATATCCAAAACACTGTGGGTAAAGTAAAGATTCGTTAGAGGTCGTTGACTTGCTTGTGATCACTGTGTGCCTATATTTAAGAATATCTCCGCATGTGTTTAATATAACGTACAAGATGAAGGACTGACAGAGCTTTCTTCTCCCTCGGCCTGTTTACACAGCAGAGCTGATTAGATCAGTTCTCCTGCACGGCACCAGGATCAGCTGCTCATCTGACTGGCATGTTAGGGATCGACCTTTTATTATGTCTGTATAGCTATGTTATGTTATAGCATAAGACAAGCTATATGACACACTACAGACTCAGTTACACTGTCACATTTTCTGGGCTTATTACAGCTAATTATTCTGAATGATAGTATCAGTATTATTTATATTATATGTCTCATAGTTAGTGCTGATAAACCAAAAGTATAACTCATCTGGTTTAGTGATCGTTTGTTAGGAATGTGAATAATGTTATTACCTTATCTGCATCATCCTACTGATAACTTATCAGCAGAGCTCTTGATGCTTTGGCAACAGAAAGATCTGTTGATGCAACACAAGCTAGTCAACATCCAACATAACTTATCACCAAAGATGGTTTTAAATATATCTGTGGTGTCAGGTCATATGACCTCCTCATGGATTTGGACATGTGTTTTTCAGCTTTGGGAACCAATTAGGACGGAGACTTTAGTTTCACTTGTATTTACTCAGTCACTTTTTAAGATGTCGTATTGTCTTGCCTTTATGTCCTAAGATGCTTTGTTGGTCTTATGATCTTATGTCTGTTTTTATGTGGATTTTACAGAGTTTCTGCAAGTTTTCCCAAGTCAAATTTATCACAACATCAACTAAGCCCTAAATCCAAGTTTATTTCAAGCCAAGTATCGCTAAACTTGCCCTTCCCCAAAGCTGAAGAATAAAATCTGTTTTATGTCTGTGGTACGATCTAAAAAAGACTCGCGCCAATAACATGAAAGCTGATCGGCTGCAATATAAGTTGCATGTTGGTCTCATTTGTCGTAACAGTGAATTATATCTGGACTACTGGAACAAAGAACTACAACACCACGGAATTAAAAAGAGCATTAGAGGCGTTGCATGGTCCAAGACCGGACTCAAGTACTAGTATTATCAGGCTGATAATACTCCACCATTATCCTTCAAATGTATTCAAAATCATCATCATATTGACAGCTTGTGTCCCAGACCATATTATCATAGTAACCATGTTATTGTACGAAATTGTAACTAAAATGTAGACTGTAATTTTGAACTGTGATGCACTTCACAAATCAAGTCAGTGCAACATTATATGATATGTTCATCTGTACATGATTCCACAGGCTCAGTAAGATATGCAAAGGCCTGAAACACTCATATCAACGGATTTAGTGGGATGTCAGGAACATGACACTGTCGTACTGTAAAATAGTGTGTGCAGCCTGGATGCCAACATGAACTCAGTCGACACTGATATTTCTATACCCGTCTGGTTATATGAGAAAAGACTGTTTATTTTTGACAGCAGCTCTAAAGTAAGATAAAGAGGAAGACGAGAACTTGTAGGTAGAAACAGCCAAAGAGAGACGTTTTTTAACCAGCACTTAAAATATCAATGAGCTTTGTTGCTGTGCATGGTTAAGGCGACTCAAGTCTATTAGGTATGTTCCGTGCCGTCAGCTTTAATTTGGGCTGATTTGACTTGAATCGGCAGGCGGTCCTTAATGACCAATCTGATCGGAGTGCTAGCCCTTGACTAGCAAACCAGTGCGCTTACGTTAAAACACTTATAAATGACAAGCGGGATTATTGTGACCAACGCCTCTCAAAATCTCAATCTCAAAAACGAAAATCTTTCAAACTGACCTTTGTCGATCAAAGGAACAGACAGATTCAGCAACTGCACGGCCTATTTCTCGCGTAAAATGTTTTCAGAAACACATTTTGGTGAACTATTTTCGTAAAAATACTAGATGGTATTCCGAACGAGCCGCCATTATGGTCGGCTTTGAACTCCGGGAGAAGCCAAACCCAGAGTGAGATGTTTGTCATTTCCGGTTTTCATTTCCTGGGCGACGATACAGATTAGCGCTGCCTGCTGTTATGGAGACGTATTACATCTCGCACATGTGCAGAATGTCACCTCAAGTTGGCGTTGCTTCGGTGTGTTCCGAGGCACTTTTCGGACGTCGGGAAGCCGACCGATCAGTCCGACTGCCTTTTCTGCCGACGGTCGGCCGTTGGGTTGGTGTGTGACACACCACAGACTGTGTTTAATCTTCCTCTCTCTTTGCTTTCCAGCACTGGCAGCTATGTTTTTATCTCTTTCAATCACCACACTCTTTTACCAAATATTACCCAGTACATGTCGCTGTCAGCTAATGCCAGATTCCAGTGTGATGCTAAACTAAGACAGTTGTCAAACACTGATGTGAGCTGTGGGCTTTTTCCCCTGGCAAAGAATAAAAAAGATGGAACTGATGCTCATAAATTGTGTGTATGAGCTCCTGAATTACCATTCAGACGCTCCCCAACTATGGTCATAATTGAATCGCTAGCCTTTTAGTCATGTGCATGGTTTATTTGCCTGTGGGGAAAAGCTCTGACATCCATTTTGCTACATCGCACTTGTCATTGCCTGATTGTGGGAATAAATGAAGTCATGATTAAATTAGGGTTGCCAGTGTGGCAAACTCACAAACCTCAGAAAAAAAGCATGCAGACACACAGGAAGGTAGCACCGTTGAGTAATTTCACTTCACTGGTCTGCAATGAAGAGCCCCCCCCCCCAACAAAAGCATTTAAAGATCACAAGCGTCACCTTCAGGTGGTTGCATGCAAAGTCGTGGTACTTTGGGCTGTTAGCAGTATTCAGGAGTTATGGTAGACAAAATTTATGATCATAGGTGATTTTAACTTGTGCATGTTTACTGTTTCGACCATTTGACCCCGTCCCCCGTCCCCGTCATGTGAATGCAGTTCACAGCTTGTGATTTATGTACTCTGCAGTGCAACAGGGTTGTTGCTGCTGCTGTATCTTTCTTCTGCCCGACTCCACAGTGCAGTGCCCTGTGTCCCAGCCGTTCCACTTCACCCATCCACCGTTTAGCTGTTAAACTGAGCTCAGTCAACTTACAGTCCCAAAGTTTCACAAGTTCCCAAAAGCTTTGTCCCTGAAGTTATTCTCTCTTCAAGTCACTGACTGACTTCAAATGACACGTTGGTGATTTGACTTTGAGTTCATGCTGGGACTGCAACAACTATTCGATGAACTGAATTAAATTAATTATAAAACATAGTTGCCAACAACTTTACTCATCTGTGTTTACATGCACGGCATCATGCACATTATACTCCAGTTTCTCTTCCACCTAACTTCAATAAACTACAGCGGTCATCGCCGGCAGATTTGTGTCCGTTTTGATGGACAAATGCATACAAACTACAAACAAGACAGAAACACTCTCCATCTGTTTTCTCTCTGAGTTGTCATAGATCGATGTTGCCTGGCTAATGCTCCAGCTACTATAAAGCTAACTACGATAAAGATAACAACCCCGATAATGCTATCAAAACGCCTTAAGAGTCAACGCTTGATAAAACACCCGGCTACTTCGATCTATCGCAAAATGGCGAGAAAACACACAGCAGGTCTGTTTTTGTGCGTTTGTCTGTCAAAATGTACACAAATCTGCCGGAGACAACACATTTAGCCAACACTTATTATCTGAAACTATTACCTGAGACGCCGGATGAAGCTAAAAATGCTAATTAGCTGAAATGTGGTCGCAGAAAGACACTGAATGACCTAACATTAGTATTCCTAATATGTCATGCCATTAGTCAAAGACAGTCTAAAGGGCATCCCTTGTTTCTTCCCAACAGAAAGTTGAGCAATATCACATCAAATATGTAGATCATTTCCCTGGCATAATTGCTAGGCAACAAATTCGGTCAATGTTTACTTTCTGTCAGCTGATGTCATTTCCCGCAGATTTGTGTTTGTCAAAAAAAAAAAAATTCTAATAATATAATGATAATTCATTGGTCGCAGTGTCTGTCTGTATCGTTTCCTTGGCTGCAACAGGAAATGAACTGGGACACAAGCTGTGAAAATTGTCTTTAGAATACAAATATAATGATGCTTGTGGGGTCATTTCCTTCAAATGTATTCAAAGCCCACCAGCACAGTACTGATGAAGCAGATAAGCTGACTTTTTGACAAATAATAATACCTAAAGACATTTCTTTCTAGACTTTAACTCTGCTTGTTGCATATGTAATGCTATAAAGACAGAAATGTGTTGTGTTTATTGCTCCTTGACTGTGAGGTGTGACGTTCACTGTGCAGAATGATGTATGTACAGTTTGTTCTCACATTCATCTGCACAAGGAGGAAAGTTTCTCCGTGCTCACCATAAATCTTAGTGACACTTGCAAGTACACGTACGATTTTGAGACATTGCAGTTTGGAGGCCAATGGTGCGCCTGTATGTAAATAACAAGTGTGATGCGGAAACATGAAGCCTCAGAAGAATGGACATTTCAGTGAAGTAGGAGATGCCTTGTATCCAGTAATTCATCTTTTAAAATGAAAAGTATTATCATGTTAGCGCAGTCTGGACTTTCCAATGAGGAGAAAGATGGGTCATGCATGAAGCGTGGCTAGAAAAAGCTAAAGGAAGAGACCAACGTTATTGAGTTCTCATTAAGTCTGAGACTTTCTGGATACTTCATTGTAAGTTCAGACCTGGTCTTTTCCGACATCGTGGACAAAGCCAGCGAATAAGTAGGAGTGGCATTTCCAATAACATCACTTGAGTAGGCGGTCCATAATGTAACCCAGGACCCATTCCCATACACACTGGTAAAAACAAATGTGGCCATATGCAGCCCAGACCACCTCCCAATGGGGTCTGAGCAATCTGATTAACAGTGCACCATGCATTCACACATGCACACATCTGAAATCTGATTAACAGTGCACCATGGGGGCATTCACACATGTCACACATCTTAACGTGGGATCCTTCTTTTCGTTATTTTCTCATATGTAGTTAAAAAAAAATACATTTAATTCACTGTCCCAATGCATACAACTCACCTGGATGACATCCGCTTGTCAATATTATTTAATGCTGGGGGAAAAAAAAGAATCCTGTATCAGTTTGCTTTCCCAAAGCTTTCCCGAGCTTATAATACTGTAAATCATGAGCTTCAGGACGTTTTTTTAAACATGTGAATAAAGTCCTCTATTTTAAGCCACCCAAATGCAATTGTCACAGATCAGAGCTTTCTTATTTTGGTGCACTGTGCTATAATTAAAAATACCCTGCTCTAAGGTTTTATTAGTTATCGTAATTATTTTGACTGCCAATAAGTGTGAGTGCCTCACCACTTCTTTGGATTACATGTACTTTCTGACTCATTGTGTTTGGTATAGAGCCTTAATCCATATACAGTTCATGACGTTTCTAACTTAATGTTTGGAGATTGAATAAAATGTTGAAGGGATTTCCCAATAGATATCATAATCGCAAATGTATGGTAATTCAGTGACGTCGTACTGTATCTATGATCATAAGAACAGATTGTATTTGTGGGACGTTTAGAAAAACGATGAAGAGAGTGAAAGCACCCTTTGTCAACACCACCATCAACACATTCCACAAAGACAGTTCTACTAAGCAATACCAGAACATAGGAATCTTATCTTCAATATCAACAAGGGACTTTTTCAGCTTTTTGAGACCAATGGTAGAGTTGTCTACAAAAGAATTTGACATCTGAGATAAGGGTTGGGTAACGAGGTGCGGTAATACGGCACCGGTGCCTAAATGACCGGAGTCTACCAAAAGCAACGCGGATGTAAGTGCCTCATTACGCTGCCACTGAAATGCCTGCGCTGCTCTCTGATAGAGCCCGACCGATATATCGGCAGGGCGATATTATCGACAATATATATATATATATATATATATATATATATATATATATATATATATATATATATATATATATATATATATATATATATATATATATATATATATAATGTATCTATGATCATAATTCAGCACTGTATATATATATATATATATATATATATATATATATATATATATATATATATATATATATATATATATATATATATATATATATATATATATATATCAATTAAACGCTCAAAATGGCCAGAAAAAGAGAACTTTCATCTGAAACTCGACAGTCTATTCTTGTCCTTAGAAATGAAGGCTATTCCATGCGAGACATTGCTAAGAAATTGAAGATTTCCTACAACGGTGTGTACTACTCCCTTCAGAGGACAGCACAAACAGGCTCTAACCAGAGTAGAAAAGAAGTGGGAGGCCGCGTTGCACAACTGAGCAAGAAGATAAGTACATTAGAGTCTCTAGTTTGAGAAACAGATGCCTCACAGGTCCCAAACTGGCATCTTCATTAAATAGTACCCGCAAAACACCAGTGTCAACATGTACAGTGAAGAGGAGGCTGCGGGATTCTGGGCTTCAGGGCAGAGTGGCAAAGAAAAAGCCATATCTGAGACTGGCCAATGAAAGAAAAAGATTAAGATGGGCAAAAGAACACAGACATTGGACAGAGGAAGACTGGAAAAAAGGGTTGTGGACGGATGAATCCAAGTTTGAGGTGTTTGAATCACAAAGAAGAACGTTTGTGAGACGCAGAACAAATGAAAAGATGCTGGAAGAATGCCTGACGCCATCTGTTAAGCATGGTGGAGGTAATATGATGGTCTGGGGTTGCTTTGGTGCTGGTAAGGTGGGAGATTTGTACAGGGTAAAAGGGATTCTGAATAAGGAAGGCTATCACTCCATTTTGCAACGCCATGCCATACCCAGTGAACAGCGCTTGATTGGAGCCAATTTCATCCTACAACAGGACAATGACCCTAAACACACCTCCAAATTGTGCAAGAACTATTTAGAGCAGAAGCAGGCAGCTGGTATTCTATCGGTAATGGAGTGGCCAGCGCAGTCACCAGATCTGAACCCCATTGAGCTGTTGTGGGAGCAGCTTGACCGTATGGTACGCAAGAAGTGCCCATCCAACCAATCCAACTTGTGGGAGCTGCTTCTGGAAGCGTGGGGTGCAATTTCTCCAGATTACCTCAACAAATTAACAGCTAGAATGCCAAAGGTCTGCAATGCTGTAATTGCTGCAAATGGAGGATTCTTTGACGAAAGCAAAGTTTGATGTAAAAAAAATCTTATTTCAAATACAAATCATTATTTCTAACCTTGTCAATGTCTTGACTCTATTTTCTAATCATTTCACAACGTATGGTGGTGAATAAGTGTGACTGTATATATATATATATATATATATATATATATATATATATATATATATATATATATATATTAAATATCCATTCATCGAAATCATTTATAATGACAAATAAGTGATTCTGATAAATTAATATTTAAAAAATGAAATAAAAACAGACGTCAACCATGTTATGATTGTTGGCGTTGCATAGTCTGTCCACCAGAGGACGCTCTACAACGTCCTTGTTGGCAACACTGATTATTTTGTTGTTGTGTTTCTGTTCAAAGGACTTTAAGTTTCATATCTTAAGTTTGTATTTTTATACATTTTATTTATCAGAACTTTAATATATTTTAATGTTCCTCTGTTTTGTTGTGACAATAAAACTAATTATTAACATATTATTTTAGGGAGGAATCATAAATAACTACAAATAACTAATGTTAGGGAAATGGGTTTGATGTGTAACGTGTTTCTAGATTTTTTTTAAATATGAATCGGCCGATTTATCAGCATATCGGATCTTTAAATAAAAATGAATTGGTCAGGTTCTAGTCTCTGATGCTCAGAAACAGAAGCATCTCTGCATGTGATGCTAGCTAACACTATAATTGGCATTGGGTAACGTTAGCCTACCGTTAGCTAGCATCTGGATAAAAACACGGTTAAACGGTGTAAAAGTGTGACTGTATTTCACTGGAGAGGAATCCAATAGTCTGCAGCTGCAGCTTACTAACGTAAGTTACTGTTATTACATTTTCAATAAATTGTTTCATTTTGACCATATGGCCTTAGCAATAAACAAGCCATTATTAAATGTCGCCAACTGACATTTGGTGCTCTTTTTTTATTTAATAAATATGTATATTAGTATCGGTTCAGGCACTGTTTAGGCATTGGCACCATTTTAAAAGTACAATCTTAGCACTGGTATTGGAAAAGAAATCCCAACATTTAAGATGTAAAATTAGTCTTCAGGGACAAATCCCACTCCAAAGTATCAGGCTAGAGGGATTCATTTCAAAAATGAGTTGTCAACATACCAGCTACAATAAAGGTTGTCAAGCTTTTGAATATCAAAGCTTGTGCACATCACATAATGAGTCACTTAAAGTGGCAATTAAAAGGTCATTAAAGCACCACACATGCAGGAGAACAATACAAACTGTGTGAGCAGCATGCCCCCAGGCTGGCATTAACTCTCTCCATTCTGAAAGTAGAGCCCATACACTAAAGCACAGCTCTTCTGGAAGTGCTTTGCCAAGTGTATTAGCAAACACAGCTGGTAGTGTGATGTTTTCTGCCAGTGAGCTTGGCAAAGAACTAGATTTCCCTACATTTCAACAATTAAACAAATCACAAATATGATATGGTAGATTTAGTGCTCACATTGCCCCTACGACTCTATAAAGAATAATCAGCCAGCCTAAATGAAATGATTTTTCACAATTACACATGAGAATTGAAGTCTTGTCTGCTTTTACAATGATTACAAAAGGGGTTGAGAAGTGAGCGATGGGTTAATTAAGACTCTGAGAAACAGGTAAACACGGTGAATCTGCTTGACACAGTGCACGTTGGAAGGTAACTCCAGCTGCCCTCGTATGCAGTAATTTCACAGAGGATTGTCTCCACATGCTAATTCTACCCTTTAATACTTCTACCTCAGTTTCATCCCTCTTTTTTAATAAGCTTGAAATTAAAATGGCAGCACATGCTGGCCCATTTTACAGGAGAAATGATAAGGCCCAACAATGCGAAGAAAAGCGAGTCAGGGGGTTACTTCAAACAACAGCCATATCAAAGCAGAAGGTATAAATACAGCGTGGGTGGGAGGACTGAACCAGAGGTTACCTCCATGTTGATTCCACCAACGTCAATCGGTGAAGGCCCATTGATAATATTATTATCATTCTGCAAACTAATCACATTTTTAGGGAATATAGGTGCGTGAACATTCTGCAGACGTTTCAGATGATAAATTTTATGTTTGTATGGGTATCCTGCTTGGGTGTAACAAAATGACTTGATAGCACCTCCTACAACATCTTAAATGAGGTAGCCCTTGCAGTATGTTTCACCTAGATGCAGGAAAAGTGGTGAGCATATGAATGTCCAGAAGTGTCCAGACTTACCAAAACACCTCATGGAGTCATCCCTAAACACAACAGCAAGTCAGCCATGTTTAATGTAATGCAGTGTTTCCCGCACAAACTAATCTGTGGCGGCGCGCCACACAATCAACACCAGCCGCCACATATTGCGTATAATTTAAAGCAGATTTAGCGACTATTCAGATCCCCTTAGTGACTTTTTGTCACAAAAATGACTAGCGACAAATCTGGCGACTTTCTGTAGAAAAACAGCGACTTTCTGTATTGACTTTCCAGTATTGTCCAGCGAGCACGTAAGCTTTTCTCTTCTGTGGCCGCCAAAACAGTCACCTTTCTCTGAATCTGTTTTTTCATGTGCGGCAGCACTGTGCTCGGTGCGCAGGCACGCAGAAAGGGTCGAAGGGCCAGGGTGCGGGGGCCGGTGTAGGTAGGAGAGACAGCGAGACGCGACGGGAGAAAGACACAGCTGAGCTGGCCTTCTTTGATAATTCTTTATTGATCTTTTTCCCTCCTTTTGTAGAATTTGTTTTTTTACTTCCAAGATAGGCTACCTAAGTAATAATTATACGGTAAAATACATTCATAATCTGAATTTGTGATTATTTGGCTAAAGATTTCTATTTCTTTCTATCTACCTTAATGACACAACCACTAAGCTTTATGCAAATTGCTTTATAATCTGTAGGAAACACTATAACGTGCACATTATGTAAGATTTGGACCATGTTCAGGGGCTGTGGTATAACAGATTTCATGTGATTGTAACATTCAATCAACCAATCAGTGTCATCTCCCATTCCCTTTAACAGCCAAGAGCGTTTCTGCCTTGGCGAATTGCTAATATGATGGAGGATTTGCATCGTAACATTTTTATTTGTAAACTTTTGCATGTTTGTGTGCTGCTGAATTTCCCTGTGTGTGTAACAAGCATAGTGTGTGCGTACTGTGCACGAGCCTAGGTGCATTTTACTAATGCACTGTTAAAATAACGAAATGCTGCGTTGTTGACTTTAGATTTTTGTTGGTCAATGGTGGAATCACTTTCCGCTGCTCCAAGATAGCAATACACCAAGAATTCACCTGAACACACCTCCCTGTAAGACCAGCACGCCCATGGGCACAAAGATGGGTGCAGGTGCTTTTGCTATGTAAACGGCATGGGCGCTGGACGATCTGAAAATATCAGAGACACTTGCGTCGGGCTGTCGCCACGAGGTGCAAGATATATCCCAATGACAGAATGTATGACTAATTTGCTCATGGGTTTCATACATTGCCTGTAATAAATCATCTAAAGGCAAAGACCTATCAGATGGAGGACCCTGAGATGAAATATTATCGAATAGGGGGGTCTAGAGGTCCTTAGACGATCTTTCTGTTTGGTATGAAAAGAGACAGTTAGATAAAGTAGCCAAGCTGAGCAGTTGGGTGGTGTTTGCTTTTTTGATTCAGTTGTAAAGAAAATTCTTTAGTTGTAGTCAAAGCTTAGTGGACCAAGCACCACAATAAGAATAGCAGCAACAACAACAGTAATGTTTCAAACTGGAGGAGCCAAGTCCAGTCCATGAGATGAATAACACACTGGATGTATAACAGGTAAAGCTGCATCGGCCTCTATGTGCAATTATTCTGGACAAAACAGACACATTTACCACTGGCATTTTTTTTAACAAAAGGCAAGATACAGTTATGTCAGTTGCATTTCTATGGCACCCCTCACTGTGAGGACAATAATGTATGAGCATATGGAATATCCAGATGCAGAGCTGGAAATCAACATAGAAAAAATACATGCTGAGAGGATTGTGGATGTTAATTGTCCCACTTCACATCAAACACTACTAAATCTTTGCAAAGTCATAAGCAGGAAAGTTTTCTGCATTCTTATCATTTAGAGTAAAATGCAGCTAATTTGTTTCCCATTATATTTATCACTTTCTGTAGCTTGCCATTTAAGAAACACTGAGATTGTTCTGTTCCAGATAATTCTGTCTTACTTGTGCATACTGTGTAAACCACGATAATGCTCCATCGTAACTTGATAGCCTCGTTTTCTGAGGCTATTTGGACTTTTTGTGCTGTGCTCAAATGTATTTTGAGTTTTACTAAGTCATTTTTATTTCTTTTTTTCCCAACTCGTGACTGCGGCCAAGTTGATATATAGTTAGAGGCTGCTGCTAGAAATGTGCTAGAAACGTGTTAGAACTCAAATTTGATCATAGTTCTCACTCCCGCTGCAGTTTTCATGTACTGTCCACAGGCTATCAGGATATGTGTGGACCCTTATCAAAATGTTGTCAACCAGTAAAGTGGTGTTAGCGACAGGATAATGACGTGTCATTATAAAATAAGTTGATGATGGATGCTGTTGTATGGGTATTGTTTTTCATTGGATATAGAGGTGCCAGATTAGAGGTGTGTTGTGAAAACAGCTTGATATTTTGCTCAAAAGACTAAATACCGATACCACCAAAAGGTATATTAGCTTCAGTGATCTACTTTGCATCATTGTGTGTATTAGTTTATGTGTCAGGGACAATGCAAACAGGATTGTAACAGGTAACACTAACATGAAACAGATGCATGCAGGATTTCTAGCCACGGTTAGTTGGCAACCCCTGTCCCTGGTAAGGCTCTTGTGCTTAAAAAGATCATAACATATCATCATTACCAAGTGTACAAAAGTTACACTGATCACATGATAAATAGTGACATCAAACATCATGTGACATGATCATAAAACCAGTACAGTATTTGCATCGCATTACAATCATTCTACATTTTTTGCATATGTGTATGTGTGCATGTCCCCTAATTCATGGCAATATACAGTGTGTGCATTTACATACTGTCTGTGTGTCTGTCTGTGTGTGTGTGTGTGTGTATGTGTGTGTGTGTGTGTGTGCATCTCTATGAAGATGCATGTATGTTCATTTACAATATGTGTATCCGTTCCTTTCTCTGTGTCCATGTCCATGTGTGTATGTGCATGCATGATCAGTGATGACAGGTTAGGTTTTGTTGCAGCCAGTGGTTCACCTGAAAAATTGGCAGATCAGTTTGTGTTTTTATTTTCCGTCTGTAGGGCATTCCAAAAATATGACTGAGTGAACAGTTGACTGAGTGTAGGGATGTAATGTAACGGTATGAAAATGTAACCTCACGATTATAGTGACCAAAATGATCAAGTTTTTTTGTATTATCATGGTATTTTTAAAAGTGTGTTCAATATGTTCAGAAAGCAATGACAGGCCTACGCAAGCTGAAATGGTTTCAAAAAGTGTCACAGTGTTTATTATATTACAAAAATATAGGCAATAGGCTTGTAAAAACCATTGACAACTGGCTAGTGAACCACTGGCCCGCTGTATGGGGTTCGGTAAGAACTTGAACCAGAACTCCAACATGAAGTTATCCATAAAGTTGTTTTTGACCTTAACCCTCATGTTGTCCTTGGGTCAAATTGACCCGTTTTCCTATATCAATGTTCTTTTTAACTACCCAAAATAACATGACTGATTCCACACAACGCTCTTTGCCAAGTACAAATCTCTACTTTCATTAATTTTGGGGCGTCTTATTCAATTTTATAGCATTTGAAAAAAATTGAAGTGGTTATAGTAATGCGTAAAAGTTGACATATTCCAGTCTGCGACTATCCATCAACATCCATTCCTTTAATTTTAGTCTAAATAATTCCTAATTTCTGTTTTTCCAAATCAAACATTAGGTATAATTTCCTATAAATATAATAACTGTGAAACTAAAGTTAATAAGTTAGTGTTATGTAGTGTTGAAAACGTCACAAAAGTGACAAACATTGAAAAAAAGTGTCAAAAGTGATGAAAAATGGGACAAAAATGTAAGAACAAGTTAAAAACATTGATAAAAAGCATCAACAAAAGTGTTGATTTTCACTTTTGACGGGAAGACAACACAAGGGTTAACTGTGAAGTTGGATGTGGTTCTGAAATATAAGCAAATCATAAAAGCATAAGCATTTGACTAGTAGTAGTAATGAACATTATTTACCAAAACTTGTTATAGCCACCAGCATATAACAAGAAACAATACTAAGAATTACATTAATTTCTCTGTAATAATTAACATAAATGTAACATATTGCTAAGTAACACAAATTGAGAATAACATCTATTACAGCACACATACCAGTAACAGAGCAAACAGTGTAATACACCTTTAATAGCTAAGCTCGTGGCTCTACAGGCTAGTCTATTTACTGGTGATAGCACGACGCTAGCAAACAACCTGAATAACACGTGGCTGCACAAGTAATAGTACAACAATCTGCACATCTATCAGCTATGCAATAAGAAACACAGCAACAGCAATATTGTCAAGGCGATATTAAATATATATATCCAAATAAATTTTGCGTCGTAACACGGGATTATTATTGAAGATAACGAGGAAGTAAAACCCACGACAGTTTAGCAAGCTACAGAATAGTTTTAACTTAAGTTCTGGGCTACCACATCACAGAAAAAGGATAAAGAAAAATTTCCGCTGATCCATTCTGTCCCCTTCTCCTCTGAGCACAGGTAATTAATAAAAGGTAATTGTTACCGTCAAACGGTAAAAACTAAGCGTTGCGGCTGTTCTGCTGTGCCACCCTGCAGTTGCCATTTGCTGATCCCCTAGTGGCTAGTCTACTGGTATGTTGTTCTGACATATAGACAAAAGTACAGCTGGAGCGAGATTGGGCTTCAATCAGTCATTCCAGGTACTGTACTAACATGAGAAATCAATGTCTTAGTGCTGCTGTGACATGTATATTAAGTGTTCTGTAGCACCCAGATCCCTGAGACTGAACCAATTCGACAAACTCTAATTTATGAATTACAGAAAAGTAATAATTTGGCCTCCAGTCCACCGTGAAAGCTGTTCTGCAGGAAAAAGGGACAAATAGGGCAAACACGGTGTGACAAGCAGCCCAGGAGGCTGCTTGCTTATTTGCAATGGGATGGGGTGCATTCCATGCATGGCACAGTGATGTGTAGTTATAAAGCACCAAAGATAAGACTCAACAGGCCAATATATTACTGACACTATAGTAGAGAGTGGTTTCTAAATCAGGACTAATCAGTTTTCTGAATCCTGAAGGAATCATCAGGGTGTAATGATTGGCGGAGGCAATCTAGCAGTATAATGAGCAGCAGCTGAAAACACCGTTGGCAGCTCCTACAGTAGAGAACTGTGCAAGACAGCTATCAGGGATAATTTTTGTAATTTTGTGTGACCACTCCAAAACTTCTTTTCTATGTATGAGACACTGAAGGTTAATGAAAAAGTCCTAATCTTTTCCTTATATAATTGAAAGAGCGGAAGGTATCACTTCTAATAAAGTATGATAATAGAGAACCGGACACGATGCAGCTGAGTCCCAGATGACCTTCTCACCACTTGGCTTTTATCATCTGCACTGTGGTTAAAGTAATAATCTGGAAGATTTTCATTTAAATACATGTCTGATAAGTCACTATCATTGAAGGAGGCAACACAATTGTGGTTGAGCCTGTGACCCGCTGATGAAAGCCCTATAATCAGGACGAACTAGGTGTCTGTTGTGACATTCCTGGGAGAAATCTGGGTGTTCTGCATCACACAGCAGCGCTTGGTCGGCCAGATAAGGTAGGCAGAGCTAACGTAACACACTCGCTCTTCAACTTACTTGGGTGTGAAGTGGTGTACTGTGACTGACTGACTCTCACAAATAGGGCTGCACAATTAATCGAATATTAAACCACTGCCTGATAATGAGCCACTCAGAGTTGTTCCCTGCACCGCACAGCTTAGTTTCTAGATGTAGACAGTCACAGAGGACAGAGTAACGTGAGGAAAATTCCACAACAGATAGCAGTCGGTCTCAAGGTTTACCAGTTTACCAGTAAACGCAACATTTTGTTGTTTTTCAGAGAACAGCAGTGACCAGTGCTAGTCGGGGCTAGTTAGTGTGTGTTAGCTTACAAGCTCTAGGGCACAAGTAATATTTTTTCTCTAGGACGCACCAGTGCACCTAACGTCCTCGCATCCGCTGCAATGTTGTTTATTTGGCTATGGTTTAATTTTACGTTACATGACCCATTTCTTCTGTAAAGCCGTGCCTGTGTTGGATCTCTCCTCTTACTCTCCACGCAGCCCCGCCACACAGCACAGACAAACACAGAAGAAGTTATTGAATGCAGCTAACTTCAGTTCGTAGAGTAATAGAGTGAGAGACGGAGGCTTGACCTGGGTCAGAGATGTGACCCATGGTCATAATATCATAGTTCATAAAAATGCAGCGCAGCCACGATACAGACATTTAATACACACGACGTGTGTAACTTCACTGACCCGCCATTCGACCTGTTCTGGACCTACCTAACTACTCTTTGGCCGGCTCGCAAGCCCAAACGGTGTGTGTGTGGCATGCCTGTTGTTGTGTTTCTGGTCAAGCTAGATCCAGTGTGGTGTAGTAGTTTTTCTAACGTTATTAGTTGTTGCAACAGCATGTCAAAAAAAACTACAAAGTATGCTTGGCCGAAAAGAACGTTAATCTCATAAAAACAATTGACGCCGTTCAAATGGCTTAGGGATAACGCTGTTAATAACGCATTTAACTGACAGCAATAGCTTAATCTTGTTTTAAGACTCATTTGTACAGCTGGGCACTGTGGTCATAATCTGTACCGACTGCTCCATCGTATAGCATCGTCAGGGTTTGATCCAGAGTGTTTTGATCTCTTGACTTTAGATGACATTTTATGAGTCATTTTGGGAATGGGTGTAGTTTTTTTCTGTTCTGTTTGAACTAATTAACAATTAACTAATTAACTACTAAGTTATATTAACTTGTTAGTGGAAATTTTTCAAAATTTTATTTTCGTAATTGACACTAATATCCGTCAAAGTCAATGCCATTTTTCTTTCTTTTCTCTCTGATTTTGTCATCCACACACGTTTACAGACTAAGCTTTATAGGGCTATACAGAGATCTCCTCAAGAAATCATTTTTGGGTGAATATTGGGATGCATTTGGGCCAGGTGTTGGCCTGCAATTTTGTTTAGTTGTGTTTGTGATATAGTTTGTTTTCTTGTGCATATGTTATGAATATTCTTATTTATACAGCCTTTTATTATAGGTTATATAATAATACATGTTCTCCAGATGTACTTGAATGCACCATGAGTTTACAAGGTGCAATTGAATGCACCATTAATTCCCGTCTGTTCCCGACAGCGGCAGTGTCCACGGGTCTCAAAGGTCAGCTAGTCTCCTCTGTGTCTTTAGCTGCAGACTGTTGGACGTCCTGCTGTTGGAATCCTTTCTAGTGAAATACAGATACACGTTACACTGTTTAGATGTCAGCATTTTAACCATTTTTAAGCCGTAGCTATATATATATATATATATATATATATATATATATATATATATATATATATATATATATATATATATATATATACACACACACACACAGTACATTAATCAACCTGTAGCTTTGGATAGAATATAATGCACATTTGTCATGGAAAAAAATTACGCAGTGCATTGCAAGTGAAGCATTATGGACATTTCTCATTTATAATTATTTGATAATCTCTCTGGCTGCTTCATCTGTGTTATGCACCGCTGGGCTTTTGCACAGCTGCTACGACTGAAAATGATGGAATTCAGATAGAACAGAACACTGATGTGAAGTTAATGATATTGCTCTATAAATGTTGATTGTGATTCAAGAGTCCTTCAGACGTAACCAGACAAAGTTCAATATCAATTCATTTCAATTGTTGCATGGCCAAGAAATCATCACTTTTCCTTGTCTGAAATGTGACCCGGGCAATGTTGTTCTAAAATTGGCTCTGAGGTTGAGTCCTTGAAGGTCACATAAGAGCTGTATTTGTTGAACTGTGCTTGAGAATGCTGAACTTCAAAACAAGAGGAGGAATCATCGGAGTGGGTTTGGAGTTGTGCGTTTAGAAATGTGCTGTGTTGCAGCAGTACTTCAGGTATCTTTCAGTTCTTCAAATGTTCACTCACTATATAATCTTTTTTTATGTAGATTTGT
>JABXJD010000045.1:1342500-1352500 GCA_013375575.1 Percina caprodes | reverse complement strand
TGGTACTTGGATCTGAGGGCCTCATTTGCACAGTGCCAATAAAGATGCTCTTAACCAACTGTGTTGGGGATCATTAAGTTAATCTGAGGAGTCCTTGCTCTTCATACACTTCACTGACTTTCATGAAGCTTTAAAGTATTTGACATGTGATCCATTTTTTACACATGCTGGTCAACAACAATTTCAGCTCACATAAAGTAACGGTTGAATTGATCAATGTGGTAGAAGGCACATGACACAAATGTAAATCAGTATGGCTGTTTGGTAGTTTTGCCACATAGGTGAAAATTCTGCAGCTAAGTATGTCTTAAGTTTCATCCCATTTCCCAGGTGGTTCAGTACCTCAACTTGAATTTATAGTGATTTAGGGATTGAATTTAGGGATTTTTAAAAGGGGAAAGTTAATTTATGTATGCCAGGTCTTAAGCAGATTTACAGGAGCCCATCTGCTTCTGCCTACAGGAAGCAGAAGCTATAACTTTGATAACGTTACAATTTGAAATGATAGATATAGATATATATATATATATAGACAGACAGACAGACAGACAGACAGACAGACAGACAGATAGACAGACAGATAGATAGATAGATAGATAGATATCTATCTATCTATCTATCTATCTATCTATCTATATGAAAGTTTTTGGAAAAAACTTCAAACAACATCAAGCTCTCAAAATCCCCATCTCAAAATGATTTTCTGTTTGATCTAAAATCAAATAATACCCCCCCGCGCTATTCTGACTGGTAAATTACATAGGGACATTATCTTAAGTGCAAAATGACAAACCTGACTTTGGCAAAGAAACTATTCTCCTGGCTTCTTAAACTGATCACAGTAACACTGCATTCAAGGGGAGTGCGGACAAAAACCACAAGAAACTACGTTTCAATGTCAGCTTTCTCAGCCTCTGTCTCACACACACACACACACACACACACACACACACACACAGCCATCAGAGACAAGCTTCCACTCCATTGACATTGACAGCTTGTCAAACTGTGGACTGGGTCTGAGAGGACACACCTTGCAATCAGCCCAGCATGCAAAAGTGGTAAATCGCAATGCATTATGGGAGACAACACTGACAGAGACACTGTGCTGGTCTACCCTGCGGACGTCATCTATTATTAATATATTAATTATAAATATGAAGTGCTGCATGCCGCAACCCCTCTATCAACATGTGCCAGGCTGCACATGGCATTTCATGTCTGCTTCCTGTGTGGAGCGTGAATCACTGTCGCCTGTTGTGCCTAGGAGTGAATTGATTTGAAATATGTTTTATTGAATCTATCATAGCAACAGAGCTGAGCAGGGACCTGGGTTATACATCTGGATTTCAAATGTACAGCTCATGAACACACATTACTTCATTTGTGCCCTCCAATTAGATTTGTCCGTCCATGAATCCAGCTGCTGAAGCATTAAGAAATGAAGACACAGGTTGATGTGGCCAGTCACAGCATCATGTGACCAGTCAGCATGTATGTTGTGCAGAGCAGGGTTAAGGTATAATCTGTAACTCTTGATGACACATTAATTGTTAATGGGCTGTTTACAACACCTTCATCCAAAACACTTTCCAATGCCGCCCTGCCTTGCTCAAGGATACTTTTTCACCTGGACAAGAGGAGCTGAGGATCAAACTGCCAACCGTGTGAATGGTGGACGACCTGGCTATAAAACTGATGAGCTTTAAGCTGTAGTGCGCCCTTTCTGTCTCCCCTTGAGGATTTCTACATGATGACAACACCACTCTACACATTGGACAATTTTACTGCTTTTTGTTTTGTAGGTCAGCTTTGGCTGTTTGGTGCACATAAACAGCTGAGCATTGCAAGTCAACATAAACTGGTACAGCTGTCTGGTCGTGGGCAGTCTTCATAAACCACTTGGTTTAACACAGTTTTCTATTGTTGTTGGTCTGTTATTTGTTTCCTAAGATTGTCAAATTGAGGTATATTATTATACATTGTAATGAAAAACTTCCAAAGCCAAGAATTAGGGCGGCTGTGGCTCAAAGGTACAGCCTGCCAATCTGAAGGTTGGCAGTTTGACCCCTGGCCCTGCAGTCCCATGTCAAAGTGTCCTTGGGCAAGACACTGAACCCTGAGTTGCCCCCGATGCTGCGCCATCAGTGTGTAAATGTGTGCAAGTGTGTACTGTATCTGATGAGCAGGTGGCACCTTGTACGGCAGCCTTGGCCACTGTGTGTGAATGGTGAATGGGTCCTGTACTAGCACTTTGAGTAGTCGTTAAGACTAGAAAAGCGCTGTATAAAAACAGCCATTTACAATTACCATATCAACATATACACACATGTAATGTTCTTCCTGCGTGTATGTATGAGATAATTCTCACTACAGAACATGTGATGTAAGCGTTTTTCTACAAAAACATGAATGGAGGCAAGCTGAACTAAATGCTGCACTCTAGGACTCTGTATTTCATTTGAAACGTTATTACAGGGATGAATAGACACCCGAAGAATCTCAGTATACGTTGATGCACTGAGACACAGACTCTCTTAGACATGAGGGAAGAGTATAGGAAGAAAAAGTAGTGGTGAGCAGGAACCTGCCTTACTTACTCTTTCCTGCTCCCTGGTGCATCCATGATGATGAATTCCCTAATCTCTGGTACGGCAGAAATCTGCTCCTACTATAGAATCAGGCGCTGAGTGCCTTAGGTAAGTGACACGGACCGCTGCTGAGGGGAAGATAATCTGCTTTGAATACCACCTGATTTAGACTTTATCCTAAGGAAGATACCTAGCATCGGCTAATGGAGCACGGACCCCAGGAGGAATTCAATGTATTCATGTTATTCATGTTGCAGATTGACTCGCAGCTTTAAAACAAATCATCCATTAACAAACTGCCCTGAATGTAATGAGGCATCCCCGGCATTTTTAATAAATGCTACGTGTGCATGTAAAAGTTACATCTGTAACGAGCTTGGAATTTGGGAACAATCAATAAAAAAAAAGGATAGGAATTAAATATAAATATATTTTAGGTTTTTGTTTTTACTGAGCATTGAGTAATACACAGTCCTCCTTTGTGCAAAGCGTTGACATTTTTGTCCCTTTTCACCACCTTACTAGCAGTAGTATTCCACTACTTATTGGAATTCATGGTAAATAACCCTCAGTTATATAGAATTATACCTAATATTTGAGTTAAAAAAAATCTAAGATTTTGAATTATTTTGACTAATAGTTAAGATCAGAGGAACGTACAGATGATTTTAGTAAGGAATGAAAGGGATCAATTGTATTTATAAAGACCCTTGTATGGATTACAATCCATTTTTGTGGTAATTTGGTTGAAAAACAAAACACATATTTCAGGTATAGACATTTTTTTAAAGGGGTCAAATTTAACCCAAGGACAACAGGAGGGATAAGACTCTCAGCTCCACACAACTCTCTCTGTAGTTCTCAGTATGGCTCATGTTCAGAAGATTGTGGCATCCGGTGACTTTCCAGCGTAGAGAGTCTAGTAAAGAGCCCATCATGTTTTTTCGTGGCGTGGGCGATCACGGAAGGCTTGTATCATGTGGTCGCTCCAACAGCTTTGTTGTCATTACTTACAATTCCTCATGGGGGAGACAGAAACTACACACTATAGCTTTCATATCACAATATAACTCCTCCTTTTACTCCACCTGCACTCACGCTCCTATTGACTCATCCCATTAACCGAGTTCACTGTCCTCTAGTTCATATTCATGTAAATATTACAATTACTCATTCAACTACTCATACTGCATTTGGGGCAAAACAGAAAGAATTACACACAGGAGCAAATTGTTAAAAACACCGACAGTGGACGAAGATGAATGGACAAAAAAATGTCAAACTATAAACAAATGTTGACCTGTTGTGATGATAATCACGATTATTTTGATCAATATTGTGATCACGATTAATATCACGATTATTTGTTGATTTTACCCAAGACATATTTTATTGTCACATGGGCTATTTATAACTGCTTTCACATCCATAGTATGCTACATTCTTATGTTGTAGTTGTATGTTGTATAGAGATACAGCTGCAACACATGAAAATTAGGTATCTGAATTAAATAGCTTAGGATATATTTTTGAATATAGCTCCTTCACTTGATTTCAACAAGGGGGCACGATGGACGCTACTCACAGAGTGGCTCATTATGAATGGGTCCAGAATGGGTCGAACGGCGAGTCAGCGGAGTTGCACACGTCGTGTGTATTAAATGTCTGTATCGTCACTGCGCTGCATTTTATGAGCTATGATATTCTGGCCATGGGTCACATCTCTCGCCCAGGCTCCACTCACACGCTATTACTCTACGGACTGAAGGTAGTGGCATTCAATAACTTCTTCTGTGTTTTTCACCGTCGCCGCCGCGATAGCAGAGTTCGCAGCGAAACACTGGTACAAATACAGGTTTGCCTCTCATGCTTAACAATATACAGTTGTGTTAATAAAAATTAAAACTCTGGACAAATTTTTGAAGTGTGGACCGGTGGCAGCTGAGAGAGAGTAAGAGGAGAAAGAGTAGAGATCCAACACAGGCACGGTTTTACAGAAGAAATGGGTCATGTAACGCAAAATTAAACCATAGCCATATAACAACATTGCAGCGGATGCGAGGACATTAGGTGCACCGGTGCAAAAAGGAAAAATATTACTCGCGCCCGAGAGCCCTAGCTAACACACACTAACTAGCACCGACTAGCACTGGTCAGTGCTGTTGACTGAAAAACAACAGACGAGACAAAATGTTGCATTTACTAGTAAACTGGTAAACCTTGTGACTGATGTATAACCATCTACTACAACTTCTGTTGAATGTTCTTCACGTTACTCTCTCTTCTGTGACCGTCTCCATCTAGAAACTAAGCTGCGCGATGCAGGGAACAACTCTGACTGGCTCATGATCAGGCAGTGGTTTACGGAGCGGTAGATTGGCTTTGCAAAAAAAAAAACACGGAGCGTTGTTTGAAATGACGCATTTAAAATTATCGCTTGATCATGCGAATTTGATCGTGGGAGTCAAAATCGTGACCGTGATTCAAATTTGATTAATTGTGCAGCCCTAGTCAGTGGTTTACAAGACTAGGTGATTCAGGTAAATTTTTAGAATAATATGTCAAACAACAGACATAATGCATCTCTTAACACAGAATAAAAGCAATGAAACGGACACATGAAAGTCTAAAGCCCTGTTTTGTGCAATGTTCATCCAATTTTGTCCCCAGGTTGGCGCTACATTGAAAGCTGTAGGGTCATTCAAATCAAAAGCACTGGAATAAAAAGGTTACACGGTCAATCATGAACATGCTCAGCAGATGTATCATGGCTATTTATTAGGGCTGTAATCTCCCACTCGACTAGTTGATTTATTGGTCAATACGTTTGCCGTGTTAATTTCATCAGGTGGAAAGCAAATGGGGGTGTTTTTATAGCACCCCTGTTTCACAGGTAATAGTCTGTCTTCAGAACACCCCCTTGTTTTCACCTTTTTTGGATTAGCCCAACCCACCGGAGACAGATTGAAGAAAGTACTAGAAAGCCTTGGTCTGATGGTTTGCTGAATATTTATTTAATTGTGAGTGTTTCATTTCCAGTCAGTCCTCGACCATGTCGAAGACATCGGCAGTGTGGCAGCATTTTACAAAAATAGATAACGGAAAAAAGGTTGAATGCAAAGTTTACAAGCAACAGTTTGCATTTCGCAGCTCGACTACAAACATGGCATTTCACCTCAAAACGGAAAGCTAACTTGTCTGCGTTAGGTTGCCCTGTCTGTTTTGAGTAGGCTATATGAACATATCAGAATTGTCATATTTCAATGTTTTAGTCCAAGAATCGTTTTCTAACTATAGGCGCACCCACCCGCAACGACAATAGCGTTCCCCAGACACACCCAGACCACGCTGGATGTTAAGCCTCCTCTATCATCCAAACGCAAAAATAATTAGGTCAAAAACAATTTCATATATTGCAAACAGCCTACTAGTTTTTGTGTTTATTTATAATTAATGTAGGCGGACAAGGCTATCAAGTACTGCGCAGCTAATTTAACTAACGTTTTTTTTGGTCTGATGTTGGTCTGACTTCACACTAGGGCTGAAGGATTTGGGTAAAAAACCTAATTGTGATTTTTCTGCCAGATATTGCAATTACAATTCTATATGCAATAAGCTAAAGTTCAATATTCACTGTGTAACATGAGTGGTGCTCATAAGTTTATGAACCCATGCTTAAGTTGACTAAAAAGACGAATAAAAAAATCATCTTTTGGAAATTAATCTTAATGCCTTCATTAAAAAAAAAAAAGAGGAAAAATCCAACTTTTAAGGACACCAATTTTCTTTGTAAATGAATAATATATTTTAAATAGATAAATGTTCTTAAAATACAGGGGGCATAAGTATACACACCCCTATTTTAAATTCCCATAGAGGCAGGCAGATTTATTATTAAAGGCCAGTTATTTCATGGATCAGGATACAATGCATCCTGATAAAGTTCCCCATCATCACCATACATAGTGATAGGCATGGGGAACTTCCGATAAAATCATCTCTTAATGCAAAACTAACCAGCTATTAGGCTACCTGAAATAAAACCATGCTAATCTCTAGGTGTGGTGAAGGTTGCCCCAAATATTCGACTCAATATTGCACCTTCGATTAATCAGGGTCTTCTCGATTAGCTAATCACAAACTTTCAAATCGCGTTTTCACTTATCATTTTAAGCAGTCCATTTACAATCTGTGGAACAACTATTCTGTACACAGTGGAAATACAGAAAACATTTTTGAATTGCATTGCTGTCAAACACGCATTAAAACAGAGACAAGTGAGGCAAACGTGGCTGCAATCAAGGCAATTCAGGTATTCTCCATATCTCATTATAGACCCAACGTGTTAGTTCAGAGGAAGACTTGGAGCTGATGGTGGCGTTACACAAAAGACTATCCTATGGGGACAATACATACGGTAGCTATCTCCTAGCAGAGGCCAGACGGTGTTGCAATACCTTGGTAACTCTGTTTAACACCTGACTGACATCCTCATCTGACCACCAGCAGTGTAATAAACAGTTCTCTGATGGGAGTAAAACCTCCATCACCATGTTCTCCATCCTTCCTCCCACACCTCAATAAGTGGGATGTAGCACACTGAGTGTATTACTTGTGTATGTACCCATAGTTAAATTGCCTGTCAGATAAATCATGCTGTTTTATGATGGCAAATAACACTTGGTACCTGTTGTTGACCTTGCCTTCCAACACACACACACACACACACACACACACACACACACACACACACAAAACACTCTTCCCATCACCCATAAGCCCCAGCAGAGTGTGAGTTCATCACATCCAATGTCTCCATTGACCTTAGTATTAAAATTAAACAGAAAAGACTCTTTTTGTCACATTCCTTTTCACTGAAATATTGTAAATGGGCACCACAACGTACAGTATACCCCTGGGGACACAACGTGCTGATAAGAAAGACAAAGTTATGCACACTCAAATTCAAAGAAAAGGTCAGGGAGCAAACAGCACACTATCATCATCACCAAATATTATAGTTATTACAGTTGTCTCATTGGCGTAACATTACATTACATCTTGATTAGGGGTGTCACCATTCTCCTAATCCACGATTCAATCTGACTTTCACTTTTAAGGTCACAATTCAATTATATTTTGTGTCTGTTCTTGTTTTTCTTCAGACGTTGGCAAGAAACACTGATCCTGCTTTGGATTTCAATAGTCGAATATTTCTTTTCAAGACAGCCCTAGTCCTGATGCCAGAATGTTTCAATGTCTCCTGTCAACTAATCCTTATCATAATTCCAACATTAAAAGGTCCCATGTTATGCATACATGTATTTTGGGTTTCTACTTAAACATGTTTATGTGCTTAAATGTCGTTTCTCATACTGTCTGTCTCTTTAAGCCCCCCCCTCCTTAAGAAAAGCCCATTCTGCTCTGATTGGTCGGCGTTGTATCTGCAGTCTCTGAGTCTCTTTGCCGCCATTGCTGCCGGGGAATGACTGTAACGGCATTGTAGCGCCACTTTTTACCTATTTATAGTATAGTTGTGACAGCACAACATTTCTCTGTGGATTGGGCGTTTTAATACTTTCACAGTATTTATATAGCACCTTGACCTGCTTTAAAATAAAAAAAGATTTTCAATACTTTTACTCTGGAAATTCTCAATTTGTGAGGACAGTTTTATACAATAGCACAGAGATATAACCATCAGCGCGCACACACACACACACACACACACACACACAGACACACACACACACACACACAAACATACACACAGTCTGTTTCTGATCAGCCATGAAGGGTGTGTTGGAGTTTTAGCCCCGAGCCCTGCCTGTTCTAACTCCACTCTGCCGTCTCTTCACTTTGAAGTCTAAAGTCAGTAAAAACTTATTTTAGCCAGAGGACAAGTTTGTTGGGCACAAATGCGGCTGAAAATAAATAAAGCTGTTTGTTTTCCACCTAAATGCCAGCTGGCTTTTGAGTGAAACCAGAGGGAAAGTATTCCCATCGATCCGATATGCTCATTCGATCACTCATTTGTTCTCGCCAATCGCCCATGGGAGAGAGATGCCAGATCCTGCAGCTACACTGTACTGTATGTTTAAAACTGATGCTGCAGTTTATCATCCAATGGCACCTTTTATGGAACCCTTCACAGATGCAAGGACATATTCATCTGGAAGAGCAAACCGGGTTTTCCCAGTGTGCCTGCCAGACTTTTAATTTTCTGTACTTGCATTACTTTTGGCATCAAACCTTGGCTTATGCAAGCAGAACCACGCATGAAAGTCAAAGAGGTGACTACATTTGACATAGCTATATAGTTATACTTTAGGCGTCTATGTATATATAAACACCTTATAAAATGGGACACGTCAGCCCAAACTCACCAAGGGCGCCATAAAGCAGCCAATAAGTTTACACGTTAGTTTCCTTTCCTCCTTTCAAATTGAACTGTTATATAATGATTTAAAACACTCACTGCTGTATTCTGATATAGTGCAGTGTCTGGTACCCCTTGTCCTACGTATGTAAAATAAATATTTATTTTGCGTGTGTGTGTGTGTGTGTGTGTGGCTAAAAAGCTCCGCTAACTGTAGCGTACAGGAGATAAGCAATTGAATTTATACTGAAGTAAATCTGATGACAGTGGGGATGGTATTTTTGTATGCTGGTTTTACAAAGTCAAATCTTACTAACTGATGAAGTCAGATGTGTGGCGTGCGCTCTCCATAGTGCTGAAGTGATGTTGCTGTTGCCGTGTGGCCGACTACTGTGTGTCTGTGACATGTCACCAGTAGTGAAGGCCAGTAACACCGGATACTGATGGTGTATGTTTTATGAATAGTAAGCCTGCTGATTCAAATTGTCATTTCAGCTCTAAACAATATATTCAGTTTCTTTGTTGAATTCCATACTTTCCAAAACCTAATTGTCCTACATGTTTCCAGCTGATAGCATTGCTGATTGTGTGTGTCTCTGTGTCTCTGTTCCAATGTTTTCAGACTATTGCTCAGGAGTCTGCACTAGCCTGGAAACCCAGACCTAAATACAAAAGATAAAGGTTATGAGCTATGAGTAATGAAAATGGCCCAACTCAAAGGGCGGCATTGAAAATATCACTACACACAGGTGGATAACACTACGACCAATATTTACTGACTGATTCCGGACTTTGACACAGTTGCCTCTGGCCCCCTATATCAGATATACCAGCTCAGCTTTGGCCCTCCTATATCAGATACACCAGCTCGCCTTTGGCCCCAACTATATCAGAGACACCAGCTCGCCTCTGGCCCCGCCTATATCAGATACACCAACTCGCCTCTGGCCCCGCCTATATCAGATACACCAGCTCGCCTCTGGCCCCGCCTATATCAGATACACCAACTCGCCTCTGGCCCCGCCTATAT
>JABXJD010000045.1:1017500-1337500 GCA_013375575.1 Percina caprodes | reverse complement strand
TTGGTAGACCATCAAACATCTTGGCATAGTCTTTCTGTAACTCTCACCAGGTAAAACTATTTCATTCTTGCCATTGGTTTCAATGGAATGCTATTTTGTCTTCTAAAGCATGTTTTAACCTGAAATAATTACATTTAAAGAGATTATATCAAAATACTATACTATACTGTTCTATTAATGGCTTTTTGCCAATTAATTGTCAACTTGAGGTCATACTTTCAATCCCTGAACCACTTTCTACAAGAACGCATATAAGCGGGGAGAGACAAACTAAAGGACAAACCAACATTAAGTGTCTTAGTATTGATATTTCAGTATTCTGCTGAAATACAACAACCTGCTGGTTGCATTTAGAACAAATGACGGGAGGTGTTCCTGGCACGTCCAGCTGGGAGGAGGCCTCGGGAAGACCCAGGACTAGGTGGAGAGATTATATCTCCAACCTGGCCTGGGAACGCCTCGGGATCCCCCAGTTGGAGCTGGTTGATGTGGCTCAGGAAAGGGAAGTTTGGGGTCCCCTGCTGGAGCTGCTGGCCCCGCGACGCGATACCGGATAAGCGGGCGGATGGATGGATGGATGGATGGATGGATGGATGGATGGATGGATGGATGGATGGATGGATGGATGGATGGATGGATGGATGGATGGATGGATGGATGGATGGATGGATGGATGGATGAGAAATCATTTCCAACATTCTTTAGTTGAACATAAAAGGCAGCACTCACCAAAAATGTCAGTTAAATTATAATTTATGTCAGTTTTCTGCGTCTATTTTCTTTTGACACAAAAAAAAAACAAAAGTGTCTTTTGCGATGTGCCGCAGCCTGTCATGATGTGTCATAAATAAAACAACTAGATAATGCGCAGCCCTAATCCAAATACAGTATCTCTCACTGCATCATGGTGAATGCTACAATCCCCTAACACTAATGACAGAAATAACAAAGGGAAGGAATTTAGGAATCATGGCTCATGCTCATTTCAGTGACAAAAATGAGGCTCCATGCAGAGCTTTTGACATAGCCTATCATATTGTCAAGTACCTATGTGCGTAGCCATGGCGACAATTTAACGCAGAAGCATGAATCAGCCTTTAGGCTAGAAAAAATCGCAACACAACACAAAATCTATCAACCAGTGCTGAATTAAATGAGACAAATTCTCTCAGCTATTTTACAAGTCTATTAGAAAGGCCTTTAGAACTGATGACATCGTATAGTGATCCTATTTAGCTCCCATTCTCACTATTAGAACCTTTTTATTTTGACGGTGAAAAGCCCTTTCTGGGACAGTAACTTTGAAGACAATCAGTGAAAACGTGGGACTGACGGATGGCAGCCTGGCTAGACGATGCAAGGTGAAAGCAAATGGAATTACAGAGAGAATCGTTAGCATCCCTCTGTGAAATCAAATTATCAGCTTCCCAATCTTGGCCCATGGCACATGAAGAATGAAATGAATATGCCCTTAAAAACAGAGCTGCTATAATGCCGAGCATGGACTGGATAGGGAAATCTTCATCACTGACAGCAAAGCTTTTGGGCACTGATACATCCATTCACAACCGACACGCCAAACAAGCTGAAAGCCACGCGTAAGTACAAAAACTCCTACATGTGTGTCAAGCAAATATTTCGAATGTACACCTAAAGGTCCCATGACAGGGTACACTTTTTATGCTTTTGTATAAACCTTAGTGGTCCCCTGATACTGTATCTGAAGTCTCTTTTATATAGACCTTAGTGGTCCCCTAATACTGTATCTGAAGTCTCTTTTATATAGACCTTAGTGGTCCCCTAATACTGTATCTGAAGTCTCTTTTATATAGACCTTAGTGGTCCCCTAATACTGTATCTGAAGTCTCTTTTATGTAGACCTTAGTGGTCCCCTAATACTGTATCTGAAGTCTCTTTTATGTAGACCTTAGTGGTCCCCTAATACTGTATCTGAAGTCTCTTTTATGAAGACCTTAGTGGTCCCCTAATACTGTATCTGAAGTCTCTTTTTATATAGACCTTAGTGGTCCCCTAATACTGTATCTGAAGTCTCTTTTATATAGACCTTAGTGGTCCCCTGATACTGTATCTAAAGTCTCTTTTATATAGACCTTAGTGGTCCCCTAATACTGTATCTGAAGTCTCTATTATATACACCTTAGTGGTCCCCTAATACTGTATCTGAAGTCTCTTTTATATAGACCTTAGTGGTCCCCTAATACTGTATCTGAAGTCTCTTTTATATAGACCTTAGTGGTCCCCTGATACTGTATCTAAAGTCTCTTTTATATAGACCTTAGTGGTCCCCTAATACTGTATCTGAAGTCTCTATTATATACACCTTAGTGGTCCCCTAATACTGTATCTGAAGTCTCTTTTATATAGACCTTAGTGGTCCCCTGATACTGTATCTAAAGTCTCTTTTATATAGACCTTAGTGGTCCCCTGATACTGTATCTAAAGTCTCTTTTATATAGACCTTAGTGGTCCCCTAATACTGTATCGGAAGTCTCTTTAATATAGACTTTGGTGGTCCCCTAATACTGTATCTAAAGTCTCTTTTATATAGACCTTAGTGTTCCCCTGATACTGTATCTAAAGTCTCTTTTATATAGACCTTAGTGGTCCCCTAATACTGTATCTGAAGTCTCTATTATATACACCTTAGTGGTCCCCTAATACTGTATCTGAAGTCTCTTTTATATAGACCTTAGTGGTCCCCTAATACTGTATCTGAAGTCTCTTTTATATAGACCTTAGTGGTCCCCTGATACTGTATCTAAAGTCTCTTTTATATAGACCTTAGTGGTCCCCTAATACTGTATCTGAAGTCTCTATTATATACACCTTAGTGGTCCCCTAATACTGTATCTGAAGTCTCTTTTATATAGACCTTAGTGGTCCCCTGATACTGTATCTAAAGTCTCTTTTATATAGACCTTAGTGGTCCCCTGATACTGTATCTAAAGTCTCTTTTATATAGACCTTAGTGGTCCCCTAATACTGTATCGGAAGTCTCTTTAATATAGACTTTGGTGGTCCCCTAATACTGTATCTAAAGTCTCTTTTATATAGACCTTAGTGGTCCCCTAATACTGTATCTGAAGTCTCTTTAATATAGACCTTAAGGGTAGCTAGATAGGCGCCGCAGGAGGTTGGCGGCTCACCGTGGCCACTGTAGTGACATCCATTAATCGCAGTCCCAGGAGGCAGCATGTCTCTTTAGAAATCCATTTGACTGGGCAGAGCCTTGGGAAATGCGCTTCTCATTTAGTCTGGCTACAGTCTGGTTTACATACTGCATACGGCAAAGTGCTGTACATTGATCGTAAGACAATGTATTGTGAATGGAGATATTAGGGCTGCATGATTATGGCCAAAATGATAATCACAATTATTTTGATCAAAATTTTGATCACGATTATTCTCACATTTTATTTGTTGATTTTAATCAAAACAAATGTTATCGTCACATAGGCTGTTTATGGACGCTACTCACAGACAGACGGCTGATCATTATGAACGGGTCCAGCACGGGTCGAATGTCGGATACACACGTTGTGTGTATGAAATCACTCACTGCGTCACTGCGCTGCATTTTTATGAACTATGATATTCTGGCCATTGGTCACATCTCTGGCCCAGATCCAGCAGCTCCGTCTCACACGCCGTTACTCTACCAACTGAAGGTAGTGGCATTCAATAACTTCTTCCGTGGTCTTCGCCGTGGCCGCCGCAATAGCAGAGTTACCAGCGGAAACACTGGTACAAATACAGGTTTGCCCTTCATACTTAAAAATATACATCTGTGTTAGTTAAAAATTAAAACTGTAGACAAAAGTCAGAAGTTTGGACCGGTGGCCGCTGTGTGGCCGGGCTGCACAGAGAGTAAGAGGAGAGAGAGTAAGAGGAGAGAGCTAACACAGGCACGGCTTTACAGAAGAAATGGGTCGTGTAACGCAAAATTAAACCATATCCATATAACAACATTGCAGCGGATGCGAGGACAGTTGCAACGATGCGTCCTAGAAGAGCTATCAGCTAACAGACGCTACTAGCACCGACTAGCACTGGTCACTGCTGTTCTCTGAAAAACAACAGACGGGACAAAATGTTGCGTTTACTGGTAAACTGGTAAACCTTGAGACCGATGTATAACCGACTGCTATCTGTTGAGTTTTCCTCCCATTACTCTGTCCTCTGTGACTGTCTCCATCTAGAAACTAAGCTGCACGGGGTGCAGGGAACAACTCTGACAGGCACGAGCAGACGGGGTTACGGAGCGGTAGATGCGCTATGCAAAAACCCCGGAGCGTTCTATGAAATTACGCTTTAAAAAAAAGAATTTGCTCGATCACGCAAATTTGATCGTGGGAAGTCAAAATCGTGATCCCGATTAAAATTCGATTAATTGTGCAGCCCTAGGAGATATACTTGTGCATTTGCTTTTGCTGTGGTGATGTGGTCTTGGTGAAGCAAACCCGACTCAATCAATCAGACCAAAACACTTCCCTCATCTTGTTCTGGCTTCAATCAAACTGCATCACAGTTTGGTAAAATATTGTCTCCTCCAGACATGCTCTGCTTCTGGTTGTGCAGTCTGTAATCAACAAAAAGAAATATAGTCGCATTTGCTTTCAAGTTTTGTCAAAAAATAAAATTCTGTTTTGCTCATGCCTTGGATTCCTTTTATATATATGTATATATATATATATATATATATATATATATACACATATATATATATATATATATATATGACATATATGTCACACATATACAAAAAAAAACAATAAGGAAAATTGTTCAGAATATGTTCATCATAATATGTCCTTGTTGTGTGCTGGGGTTTTGCGGTACTCTCTCCCCAGGAACTTTCAGCAGCAGATCAACTGTGGAGTCAGAGCTCACATCACATTGAGATGAATTGATAATTTGTGTTATTTATTCATCATCTCCGTGAATTAGGCCATAACCCTGACAACAATGCAAACACAAAAAGGAAAATGGCAGCTCTGACTTTCTTTGATTTAATTGTGATACCACCCTCAGATTTGGCAGTTGACAAAAAGAGCAATGGGAGCTTGTTAGCACAGGGCACAGCATGGGCAGTGAGTCCCACGTCTAGAACATCGTTTGTGCCAGAGGAATGCAATACACGCACATTCCCAGGGACTACAAAAGGTAATACAAATTGGCACAGCTAGCTAATGGAGGGTGGCCTGCCTGTATTACATAAGCTACTGCTAATGCTTTGGGATTTTAGCCTAGCTCTTATATCCTTCAAATGTGCTGTTGAATTTTCCTTCTCTGTCTTTTTTTTTCCCCAGTTTTAAATCCTTGTAACCCTGTAAAAAACTAAAGGACTCACAGTTGTGTGCGCTATAATGCCTGAATACAGCCGACTTAAAGGTCATTGTGGTCGTCACTCAGGATATCAGTTGACTTTATATTAACAGAGTGAAAAGGAGTCTGCAGTAAAGCTTATTATGGCCTTTTTCTATTATATGGTACCTCGACTCGCCTAGACTCTACTCGTCTTTTTTATGTACTTCATTATGAAAAAAAGTCCCTTGTACCTGCCAACAGGTACTTTATTTAGTACTATCTCAGTCGAGGCTCCAAGCGAACTGAGGAGATACCAAAAGGTCCTGGGTGGGAGTGAAGGTATTTGGACCGGTTCTGGTTGGCCCAAACGGCCAGAGATGTTTCTGAATTGGTCCACTCCTTCTTCTCACACTGCACTTTTGACCATCTGACCTTTCATATTCTCAAAGGCAGAGCAGGATACCCAAAGCTCGTTTTACAGCTATCACCATTTCTACATTTCTACTATCACCATTTCTAGCCGACATAATCTAGTGGTACAATATTCCTTCCGGAGCTGGAACAGAACCCAGTGTTGACTGGATGGCAGGAAGCGTGATCACACCTACTGGATATCCCGTTTACAAGACTGGCTTCAGGAAGTCTCCGGAGCATATGAAAATACACAGGAAAAAAGGAAACAGGGGTGACCTTTAGCTTACCCAGTAGAGCGTGTGCCCCATGTAGGCCGAGTCCTTTGCAGCAGCCCGGGTTCGAATCCAACCCACGGCGCATTGCTGTGTGTCCCCCCCCCCCTCTCTCCTCACTTTCCTGTCTATCACTGTCACTATCAAATAAAGGGATATAGCCCCCAAAATGATCAAAAAGAAGAAATCTTTGAGTGTAAACTTTAACAAAACTATCGGTCCTATTGAAAAAGCACTGAAATTTTGAACTTAGTCGATTTGTACAAAATCAGACACTTGCCTAACATAACAAGTTCAGCCTTCTTAGAAAATAAAATAGCTTGATGTCATGGAAAAATCATGAGCTGCAGAAAACTGAATAAACTCTGAAGCAGCCACTATAGACAGCGGGACAGCATCACAACCAGCTTTCATAACAGCATGTGTTTAGATTCAAATGCCTTTTCAACCCATGTGATTGTATGAGTAGGCACTCACCAACAAGATGAAAGTACAATCAATCACGAATCAATTACGGACTGCAACAGCCATTACTGCTCAGCCTGGAGACTTGCCAGTCCCATTGCCCTGCGCAAGGCTGTACAGTGGAGTGATAATGGCACTGCACACCAATTTTGAGAGGAAAGGTGATGTTTTTCATCTGCAACACAAGCTCTATTGAGCAGGCCGGCTTACCTATAGTAATATATGTATTGATCAAAAGAAATAACAACCGTTGTTAGGGCTGTAACGGTACACCAAACCCGGGATTTGGTTCGTATCAAGATTTTTGACCCACAATTCAGTACAAAGTAGAGTTATAATCAGTAAACATAATAAAACTTTTTTTCTGCCACATGGCATCGTTTTGTCATTGATTACATCCTACTTTGCAACACAGTTATACAACAAAGACCTTATTTATTGATATTGATTGATTTCATTGTCAATCGATCCAACACCAAAGATTCTTTTATACCTTAAAATACTGTTTCCAAAATCGTTTCAGTGGTTCATTAACTTGTTCAAATAAGACATAAGAATAATGGTAATGGTAACAGTAATGGACAATTCTGCTTCCAACCTGTAGGGGGGGCTGAAGAGGAAAAGTGCGTTGGTGCCTACTGTAAAAGGTGCTGGTTGACAAGCAAGAAGTAGATAAAGCTAATGCTTGGTCTATAACGTTAGCTAATTTATTTTACATTGAAAAAGCCCTGTAAAACTGCAAACCGCCATTGAATCATAATAAAACTTTCCTCCTATTTGTGAAAATAGGCACGTAACCTGTTTCCACCCATCAAAGAATCAGAATCGAGAATCAATAACAACCCGGAAACGAAAGGAAGAATCGCAACTGGAATCAGAATTGTCCAAACAATGCCAAACACTACTTATATCCTGAGAGTACAGACATGGCTGGACGCTGTCCATTGTCCTGAAGCAGGACAGCAGTGAAGGCTCAAAGTCTGGACAGTACTATACTCGAATGGAATTGTCAAGTACTTCAACTAGAATTCAAAATGTGGTTAAGTAACATTTCTATTTAATATTAGGCCAGATCATAAGAAACATTAAAAAATAGGTGAGTATAGATTACACAAATATTCATCCAATAGGATGAATCTTAAGATGTGGATTCATCAGTGCAATTATAAAAAAAAAGCCACCACATTTCCCATGTATACATGTTTTAATTTACCCATAAGTGTGTCCCAGTAGGCCCTCAACAATATCAGGGATCCTGAGCAGTCATCCTGTCTCATTCCCTCACTGTGTGAGCTCTAGGGCTGGGTATCATAAAATGTCACCAAAAAAATGTCAGTACCCGTACCAATTCCATGACTTTGATACCGGTTCCTTAACAATACTTCAGGATTCCATTTAGAAATTACAACATTATGGCACAAATCTTTTTTTTGTCATTTTTCAGCTCCTACTACGTGAGCCAGTCTCTTTGTGAAACGGAGAGTTTTTCCTGTGTGTCTCTATGACGTGTAACATTGGACAGTCAATCAGCAGCATTATTAGATCTTGATGAGATTTAGGTATTGAAATTGGGTATTAAATGAACAGGCATTTTTCAATAGTCGATAATTTAAAGACAATTCGGTCTGATATTTGGTACGCAGCCCTAGTGAGCCCAAAGTAAATGAAAATGGAGCTCCTCCTCAGTATACTGATGGCCTGCTGGAACACAGAAGGACCCTGGGAAATCCCGGGACATCAGTTAATGAATCAGTGTGACATAGCAATTCCAGTTGTCCAGGTGGTTGCATTATCGACAGTATTTGGTTAGAAATGAAGTCAGCTAAGACCTTGGAAGTGATTAAATTGTTAGCCAAAGATTACCAATACTGTACAAGATAGATATCCTGCTGTAGTGTCACCTAACAGCCAACATGGAAACATCACGCATGTCATCTTTCAGGATACAACAGCTGTTCAGAGTCTGCTCTACACTCCCACGGGTCAGTTGTCCAAGCAACAATTACGACTCACATTAAAGTTTATAGCTGCGATTACAGCCCGACCGATAAAGGACTTTTAAGTCCGACACCGATACAAATATTTGGTTATTAAAAAATCCGATATGCCGATATGTTTAAAACAAAATCCAGAAACGCATCACAAAACATAAACAGATTTCCCCAACATTAGTTATTTGTAGTTATTTGAGTTATCACTAAAATAATATGATAATAACTTGTTTTATTGTCACAACAGAAGAGAAGAACATCAAAATATATTAAAGTTCTGATAAATAAAATGTATAAAAATACAAAGATATGATAAGATATGAAACTTTAAGTCCTTTAAACAAAATCACATTAACAAACAAAAAATAATAATAATCAGTGTTGCCAACCGGGACGTTGTAGAGCGACCTCTGGTGGACAGACTATAGAACGCTCATAACGTGGTTGACAGTCCGTTTTTATTTTTTAAATATTCATTTATCAGAATCAGAGCCAACTTCTGCGATGATGCAGGTTGGAGTGGCGGCCTAAAGGTTAGAGAAGAGAGCTTATGACCAGGTCCGTCGGTTCAATCTCCAGACCAACAGCATAAAAATCTGGGTGGGGAAAGTGAAAAGCAGCGCTTGTCCTTTGTGATTGACGAAAACGCTGGCTTTGCCATAAACCGTTCCACACAGTTTTACTGCCTTATCTTGCTCAATGGGAGACATGGTAACATCAAGCATGTTAGGGGGTTCAGAGAATTTTTGGACGAAATAGGACAAATTTGGTGGCTCCTGACACACTATTCCATCATATAGGCCTACACTGATTCACTTAATTATTGGATATTTAAATTAGGTTTCCTCCTTATCTTATTGTAGATATTTTATATTATTATATATTTATACGAGTCAATAAACTGACACTGACGTGCACACCACCTACTTATGGTGCGTTCATATCAACCCAGACGTGCTGTGAGTGTGGGGGACAGAGGGAAGTGTGAGGGGAATGTCCTGTGTCCGCTACGCCCTAGTGTCCTGTCGTTTAGATAAGAGGACGGAAAACACTCCTGTGGGTTGTATATTCTGTCAACGCGGGGGTGTTATGAAACACTCCTGTGGGTGACATTAGAGAATAAATGGCCTATATTATGGTATGGTTGGAGGACTTGTTGCCTGTTCAAGAAATCAGATTGTATGCATGGTCATCAATCCGGTTGACTTACTTTATCTGCATTCAGTTGTGAAGCAAATTAGTTTTTTTTTTCATTTTGGGACCTGTGAATGCTCTAGTCATACATAAAGACATAGTACCTTAGCCTGCGCATCAATGGTGTGGGGAGGTGGGGGCTGCCATTTTTAGTCTGTCCGCAAGAAAAGCCTGGAGAAAACGTCAATCATTGTGTCTAGACAAACTTCCCTGTCACTTCCTTAAAACTCATTTATTTCATCGCTCAATGTGAGAGTGGAACAGCAACACTTAAGCCATCAACTGTCCACAGTGCTCCCATGCCCCCAACCTCCCACACATCACATCTTACCAACTCTCGGTATCAAAGAAAAGCCCTTCTTTTAGCCATTGTGATTATTTCTCATGTTACATCGGCAATTCCCTGACAGCACTTGAAAGCAACATAAATCCTTCAATGTCCAGTAAGCCTCTTGAGGGCAGGAGGAGGGGAAGGGTCACCACACACAAGCTCCCATCTCGAGGTATTGCTAGTCCGTCCATTTCCCCACCCGCAGTAACTGGGGGTTGTTGTTTTTTTTCCACCTGCGACATCCTCTCTCGGTTGTCAGCGCACACTACCAAGTCTCTCTTTCCAGAAACACACTTTTCCCCTCCTTCCACCGTTAGTTCTGCGCCGTCACACAACAATTAAAAGCGCTACGTCTCTCGTTAACAGCTGCTAAAGATTAGCAGAGTATCGCTTCTGAATTGAGTGTTTTCCACAGACTAATCCTCCGAAATCCCCTCTCTTTTTCCAACGGCGGGAACATGATAAAACAAACAACACTTCAGCCATGTCTCCGTTTCTCACTTGAATTAAAGCCTGCAGGTAACAGGCAGGCAGCTCTCAACTTTCAGGCTAGCAGCAGCGGCAGGAGGACAATATGAAAAAAGGACATATGGACTCACCTGAGAAAGACTGTCTCTCCTTGTCGGACGGTGATATTGTCCATCACTTTGTTGTCGGATTGAGAATCCCCTTGGCTGCGGACTGGCAACCCTGCAGGCACAAGAAGCAAAATCCTCAGGGAGAGAAGAACTGTGCATTTGGAAAAAGCGACAAAGTATCCCCGGACAGACATCGTCTTCAGCCAAGATGGTGTAGAAAAAAAAAAATCCCACAGCGAGAGAATGAGTCAGTTTTTCTTCCCGTAAACGGTCCCGTGGAGTTATTTACCAGTGCATTAGTGTTAATCCAAATCTCCTCGCCAGGTAGCCGCGGTGTGCAGGTGGGAGGGGGGGAGACACTCACCCTATCCGCCTGCACTGGGAAGCATGCACCGTTAGCGCTTGGTTTCTCCCTTTCTGTCCCTATTACTTTACCAAGTTCTTTAACATGACAAGTCAACGGATGCTTCACAAAGGTGGCCTATTTCAACTGGTATCCAAGAAACTAAAACTGGGCGAACAACAAAAAGGCACGAGAGTCATATTTAAGAGAGAGCGATGCAAGTTTGGGATTCGCATCGGTTGACACCGAGTTGTCTGTCGGTGCTGTGTGTTATCCGCCTGGCTACGTCACAGACGGCCGTCTGTGTGGTGATGAGAGCAACATGGATGATTTTAATTTTCACCAAATTTTACATCCATAAGTCCAAATTCCGAAATAAAACACCTAACTTCATAGAGCTTTCACATTAAACACTACTACTATATCCTGTAACAGTAATAAGAAGGCTGTTAGAACACACACACAAAATATTTGTGTAGCCTAATCTTTCTTTTATAGATAGATAGATAGATAGATAGATAGATAGATAGATAGATAGATAGATAGATAGATAGATAGATAGATAGATAGATAGATAGATAGATAGATATTGATCCCAAGAAAATGGGAAATTATAGTGTTACAGCAGCAAAATCAGTCACACAGCACAGAATATAAATGAAATACTAGGATACAATATACATACATACAATATACATGGAATAATAGTAGGATAAAATACAAGAACAAATATTTGAATATATACAAGTTGGGAATACAAAAATGTGCAACTGCTTAAATAGTAGGCCTATGATAATATGTAGATAAGTATTTGTTGCTGCGCCGGCTCAAATTCCCTGAGCTGGAATGAGCTAGAAACATGAAACTTGGGGGAATGACTGGAAATGGTGTGCATGTGGTTCTATAGAAATATGAACCCAATCGGCCAAATGGTGGCGCTGTAATTAAGGCCAAATCTCACAAGGTATGTTCAGATAAGCAGCCCAGATATACCCAGACAGTTTCATATAAATACGCCACTAGGAGGGCGCTACAAGCGCAAGATAGGTCAGTGGCATTACACACATTATACTATAAATCACATATTCATGGGCCAATCATCACACATCTCTCACGATATGTCCTCATAAGTACCTGAACCACGCCCTGAAACACCAGGGGGCTATAAATGCAAACACACTGCAGGTGATATAGCGCAAATCAGGCTATAAATGACTAAATGTTTGTCTTATCAACACACAACTTCCAGGAAATGTATCCATAATGAGCTCAGACATACACTGTAAGTCTCATTCAAATTGACCAGCAGGGGGCGCTTTAAATGCACAATAGATGGCCGTGGCAAATCAAGGTTTGAGCTTGTAATCGCAGCTTGCGGCTTTATTAGCAACCGTTTTTGTGTTGGTTGTCTGCTTCTCTCAAATCGCAGTGAGCTGGACTGAGCTACATATCACACTGAATTGAAAATAAATGGTTTTGACAAATCAGTTGTAGGCATTTTAAACAAAGTGCACTGTTTGTCCAATCGTTACAAAGCTATATAACGACATTGGACAACATGTGTGAAATTACTTTGAAGAGAAAAAAGGTTTGAACCCACGAAACGCCACTTGAGGATATAGTATATTTTTGTATTTCCCCTGCCATACTTGACCTGTTTGTATTGTATACATTTGTAGCTCTATACTTGTTATATGCTCAATAAAAAATGAACTCTTGTTTGCATCAAATGTACAATAGCCTCATACATAAAAAATGGGCAAATACAGGAACATGTAATATATATCATGTAGGCAGTGGCAGTAAGTCTGCTTTGGAGTATTTATGGGTGAAATGTAACTGTAGCCTTTTGGTAGTAGTCCAACACTGAGTGTGTAGTTATTGTTCAAACTGGGCCATTAATCTCATATACTGATTATAATCCTATATTACACAATCCTCCAGATATTGTTGTACATATAGTAATAATCAAAAGTTTGAACTCACTTCCCATTCACTTGAATGACAAAGTGTGTCCAAACTTTTCACTGGTATATACATATATATATATATATATATATATATATATATATATATATATATATATTCTTCACTGTATATTTATTTATTAATGTTTTTATTACACCTCATTGTGACATGTGCAGTTTTCTTATGCTTCTGCATCTTATTCTGTATATCTGCATATATTCATTTGCATATAAAAGAGGTGTCTATAGTGTACATATTAGACTACTGCTATTACTCTTATTCCGATTTTTATATTCCTGTTATTTATTTTTTAAGGGTTTGTATATTTTCTATGTCTTATTTAATGTCTTATTGCCTGTGTTGCATTTGAGCTGCTTTAACAGGGGAATTTTCCCCCAGTGTAGGATCAATAAACTGAATCGTATGCTTATGTTCTGGATTCACACAACGGAAATACTCAAACATGTATATCACAATTTCCAAAAAGCCCAAGTTGATTTATTCAATTTCCTGTGTTGTCTAAACACCAATCCAAACCCTGCATATTTAGTTCAATACTATGAAAACCAGCAAATTTGAGAAATTGGAACCGGATAACCTGGAACTTAGCCTTATAGATAATCAAAATGAATTTTCTGAATTGAGTAATCAACAAGCTCTAAACAACACTGCTCTATCTCTAAGCCTTTAATAAAACTGAATAAAAAGAATCACCTAAGATTGAAAAAACAAACTCCACAAAATCCAACTGCTTTTGCAGCCAACGAAGTGGGATTTTCCGTCTTTGGGTCTCTAAGCGTAGCATGTCACTGACAACGACACAAACATTAAACCGTCAATATCATGTAGAAATGGTAATAAAGTTACCCTAAAGTGTGTTATGTATCACTTTATGTCAACGCTGTGTGCATGTATTCCTTAGATAAAACATAGAAGCATCTTTAATAGCTGCTATAAGTGTCAGTTAAACCAAAGTAGTGTTGTTGTGGATGATGCTGCCATTAAATATCAATATTGCTCATTTAGATCTCTATTTTTATTGTGGAGCAACACATCACCTTAAAAGAAAGATGTTTTAAACTCATACGTTGAGTGGCTGAAATGCTCTGCCTTTGTCTCTTTCACACACATCATGCATGTATTATAATTCACACTATTCATATCCAATTCCTGTTCAACTCATTTCCAATCTGTAGCCATGCTGCTTGTAATAGAGGCATGAATATATGCAAACGTCAATGCCGATTCGGCATTGGTGAGCCTGCACGTCACATTTACTGATTTGTGTTGCAATGTGTCTCCTTTTATATCTGTCGGCGTTCTGCTGCGTGCTCGGAGCATCGGGCCCTTCTATGGCTCTCTCTCTCTGTGCAATCAATGCTTGATTACTCTGATTTCTTTTTAACAACCTCTGAGGATTCTGTCATCTGCGGTTCATGAAGTAATCTATAATAAACAACTTTGGTGGTATGAAAAGGGTTTGAAAAAAAGTAAATGGCCGACGTGTGCTTCAAAAGACTGTACCACGACAGCGGTCCAGTTTTAGAATGTGGATGTCCCAGATGGCGCATGGTAGCCTGATGTGGTCCTACTCAGATTCTAGTCAGAATATAAGTCTGACTCTGCTCCACTGGGCTGTGATTATGGGGCGTGTTTCAACCAAACCAGGAAAGAAAATGCCTCTTCACTCAATTGGACCTACAACCAATCAGAGCAACGAAGTGTGTGACGTATGTTGAACTTTTGCCAAATCCCATAGGAAGGATGGGAAAAACATCTTTCCAATGTCATGATCACAGTTCTCTGTTCCTTTTTTAAAATGAATGTGCTGTTGGTATCTTCTACAAGAGACGCGATGGCGGAATCTACACATCTCTCTACAATTCTCCAGCGGCAGCCATCTTTTTTATAAACCAATTCAACCTGTGCACTCGTTGGTGATGTGGTTGATGATGTCACTGCTGATAATCTGTCCAGCATCGTATAAAGCCCGCCATGACAATTTGATTGGTCCGAACAGCTCTGGTTCAAGCATGGTTGCTCCACAACGGATCAAGTCCAGACTAGATATGGTGCAATACCATTTTTTGCTTCCCGATACCGATCCTGATACCTGAACCTGCGTATCGGCCGATACCGAGTACTGATCCGATACCAGAGTGTCATATATTTTATTATGTTTTAACAGCTGTATTATCCTTGTATGGATGTGATATGATTTCTTTATTGTTCGGTCTGGCTCAAGTTAACAATGAACGCCACAGAACTTTCTTTTATTATCCAGTTTGACAGTCAGTTACAAGTGAAAAAGAACATACATAAACTACTTTAAAGTACATTTTCTTCAGATCAGATCGGTGCATAAACTCCAGTCCTTCCCAATACCGATACCAGCATATTAGGCAGTATTGGAGGCAATACCAATACTGGTATCGGTATCGGAACATCTCTAGTCCAGACCAAACTTCCCGACCTGAAATGTTGTGGGCGGGGCTAAGTTTGGCAGGCATCTAGGCTAGGTGCACGGGACCCCGAGAGATAATGCATGAAACCAGGCAACATGAAGAACAGAGGTTCATTCTCTGTGAGCTGTGTTCATTCTACAAAAATAGCACACTGTCTCTCAGGCTCACACAACTCAGCTACAGACCATCAGGTAGCAGAAGCTTGGATTCCTCTCGATAAAATAAAAGCACCTGGACACATACTAACACAAAGAGCAGAGCGCTGCTCAAAGCAGGCATAAGCTGTGCAACAAGATAATGCTGAGATAAAGGGGAAGTACACGAGAGAAGTGAGGGGATATGTCTAATTGTACATTAGCTCAGTTTAGTATCCTCCACAGGGACTTGGGAAGTACGTGATGTTTGACACAAGAAATAGAAAACTAGTGCAATGCATGCTTCATGAGCACGCAGGTGAACTGAACAGTCAATTCTAAGCCAATGAGTCTAATGATGTCTGTCTGATAATAAACTGTCATGTCAATTGTAAAACTCTGAAGCTATATGTGGCCTGTAGCGCTTATCTCGATCTTTATCTGTGTCTCTGATGTGTCTCTAAATGTCTGGCTAGCAACCTTTGTTGCATCTGTGTCTCCATCCCTTTCTGGATGCAGCCTGCAGAGAAAATGAGGGGAAAAGCTAAAAATGTATTGATTTTTGAGCCGTTTTTTCTTTTTTTGTATTTCTCGATCTTTGTTTTTCATTGACACAGGAACTGAGTGATGTTTACAGAATTTGTTTCAACGAGACATGAATCCTCTGCCCAGGGAATTAATACCGGAACCATCTCTGGATTACTTAAAGGCTTTTCTTTGACTTTGTGCATTGCCACCATGCTACGGTCTTAGCACACATGCTGCACAGAGCCATCCTCTCATGACAAAGACATTGTCTTGATATCATGTACTTATCAGATATCAACACTGTGACCAATATCCAGGCAGTCCTCACCCAGAAATCGACCGTAAAGGTCAAATGTGCCATAATGATGCATCTTTATGTTTGACGCTAAGCGCCGACCTCTATTGGCCATAGTACTTATCACGGGAGAAAACAAGGAAGTGAGGTGACAACATTGACATGTAAAGCGTGATTTATGGTTCTGCGGAGGCTCTACTCTTTCGCCATAGCATACTTAAACTTTTTTTCTGCTGCAATCTTAGTGCCATAAAGTTTATATTTATTGGTGAAAAGACAAGATGTGTGTGTTTGTGTGCGGAGAGTGTGTGGTAGAGCAAGTCACGGCCCTTAGCTTTAGAGAGTATACTCTAGAGTCATAGTAAGAGAGACAAAGTGTCTCTCCTGTTCTTTCTGACCGCGGTGGGAAATCTGTAACAGGAAAAGCTAACCCTCTCCTTGATTTCATGTTGTTTATGGAGAAGGTGAACCAGGAAATGATTAGGGGGGAGAAATGCAATGCTACCAAGCCATGGCTGAACGTTGTGCGTCGCCACGGCGTAGGGTCCGGCGTAGGATCCAGCGTAGGATCCGGCGTAGGGTCCAGCGTAAGGTCCGGCTTAGGATCCGGCGAAGGGTTAGGTTAGAGCGCTCAAATATGTCGTTTTCGGAGTCACTGACAATCAACCTATTCTGTCTTTTAGGTATGAGGGCATGTACGCAATCTCCATCCATCCATCTTCGACCGCTTATCTGGTATCGGGTCGCGGGGGAAGCAGCTCCAGTAGGGGACCCCAAACTTCCCTTTCCCGGGCCACATCAACTAGCTCCGACTGGGGGATCCCGAGGCCTTCCCAGGCCAGGTTGGAGATATAATCTCTCCACCTAGTCCTGGGTCTTCCCCGAGGCCTCCTCCCAGCTGGACGTGCCTGGAACACCTCCCTAGGGAGGCGCCCAGGAGGCATCCTTACCAGATGCCCGAACCACCTCAACTGGCTCCTTTTCGACGATGTTGGCAATCTCACAGTAATAAATAACTGTTTACTGTCCCCTTATGTAGGTCTGGGCGATATGGAGAAAATTAAATATCATGGTATTTTTGACCAAATACGTCGATATTGATATTGCAATGATATTGAAGTGTTGACTATTGTTGCTTTCACAAAATATATACACAATGACATTTTTTATAAATAATCGTTAGTAATGTGGCTATAAAGTTGGTAAAGGCAAATAATAGAACAGTTACAACAGTCTGGTGAGTTCAGAAAATGACATCATTGTACTTTAATTCAGCCTTTAAAAACAGTTTTACAATATTATCAAATCCACAATCTAAGACAATATCTAGTCTCATATCAATATAATATCGATAGAACATCGATCTCTTCCTAAATGCTGCATTTCACATTCATTTAAAACTGAAACAACAATGATAAAGACTTTATAGGAAAGCCGCATGCAGAGCATCTGATTTCAGACCTTTACACCAACGTGTGTCAGATGTTGTTGGATGAACATACAAATGCTTGTTTTTATGTTTTTATGTTTGTTTTCTAATGTGACCTGTTGACTGTTGGAGAAGACGATGCAAGAACATTTTCTGTGTGAACAGACAATAATCTTATCTTATCTTAACAGTTTCTGTATCATTAGATACATAACGCATGTATCTCTTGTGAATAGGAGATGTTTTTATTGTTGATCAATACAGTACTTATATTGCCTGTAATAAAATGTGAAAGGGTGAACAGACTGCTTCTCTATTAATCACTTTTACTTCATGCTTGCGTGTGTCAGCCCTAATTCCTCTAGGTCCTCTGTCTGTCAGCAGCAAACTCGTAGCAGTGTCCTCTTGTTATTCCCATTCATAACATGACATTATTCAGCCCTGTGCTCACAATTGCTGGTTCTTTCCATCTATTTAATCCCAGCATTCACTAGTGCTTTTCAATGCCCAATAGTTAGCCTGTCAGCACTTTTACCTCTTTTAGTCACACTGTAGAGGGCAGGTTATAAAGTCATACAAATGTAAAAAAAAAGAAGAATTGTGGCATTTTAGGCCTTTATTTGTATAGGACAGCTTACACTGAAAAGGTAGAGAGAGGGGAAATGACATGCAGCAAAGGGCCGCAGCTACCAGTTGAGCTAACCAGATCCCCACATTTTGGCTTTTTAATGCAATACAGGTTTGATAATTTTGGCTGTTAATAAACTCTAAAATAATGTACTTTATGTCCGGGTTTCCTAATCTTCCGGTTGAGGTATCCGTACAGCGGGAATGATAATAGGTTTTAATTAGTTTGACTCCCAAGGTGCACGTTAGTCATTTGTGTCTGTGCCTGAAAGGCCTCAACAAGCTCTGCATGGCCAATATATGTTCAAATCCATTATAAATCTGAATAGGACAAACCTGCATTCATTACTGGATGGAACCCAAGGATTTCTGACTTCAAAGTACATTGATCATGTTCTGCAAGAGCATGATTTGGTAAAAAAATAAATAAATAAAGTGTTCTCTAAACTGCAGACTCAAATTGTGAAAACATGTTATATTTTGTTTATTTGGCAATATATGAAAAATATGGAAACCATACTGTATCTACATCTTCCCCGTCAGCTCTAAACATTATATTATGTGGCTAGAGGAAGTGGGTGTGCTTCAGGCATGACAGCATTGAAGCTATTTTATAGTCCAGATCTTGAGAGGGACAGAATGAGATGTCACCATCCAGAACAAGGAGCCTCCAGGCTCCACATTCCCGGGAAGCTATACACTCACGTCATTTGACTTGCTCGGAGCGCTGCAGCTCATAATCGAGCTTCCACCTCCACACAGACTAAAAATGCCACTGCTCTGCAGCCCTCTGCAAATCAAACTCAATGAAGTTGTCAATTCAGTGAATGAGTGAGGTAAAGCCTCTTTTGGTGACATCTAATGTTTCCCTTCTGAGTCAATCACTCACAACCATCCGTTCAGACAGCTACGAAAAGTTAAGCACTGGAATTCGTGAGCATTTTTTTTTGTATTCACTACATTGATGGCCACTGTATGAGAATGTGACTCATAACATATTGGACTTTCAAGCCATAGAGCGGAGTTCGCTTCCCGGGGAAAACAAAAGACTGTAATCCAGGAAATGTCTGTTCCTTAGGAATGTTGTAATCCAAACCACGTTTTTTATACAATATCATATGAACCTATTCATGACAATGCTTTGCAATTTGGATCAACACATGCTAAGGCAGTAAATGGGGACAGCAAGTCACCCAAATCAGAGATCTTCAACAGGGTGTCCTTAGCAAGTAATTCATTATGGCAATCTCTCTGAAAATATCCATAAACGTGAGTCCAAAATGTTATTAGCAAGGTTAAATCAGCATATTTGTGATTTGTTTCTAAATTTACACAACATTAATGGAAGGTTTATCAACCTGTGGGTAAGGTAGCTTCTATGGTAGCTCTATGGATACAGTTAAGCTTGTATGTTTAACATTAAAACACATATATAACTTTTATTTATATAGTGCCTTTCAAGACACCCAATATTTCAATTATTATTTTAATAGCTTAGTATTGTATGCACCATAAAAAGCCATGTGTAAAGGTTTTAGGCTGCAACTTTTTGGTTTTCTGGGTAAAAATCTTTTTTTGGTCTTGGTTTGTTGCTTTTCCCTGATGTTTTAGTCACATTTTTCTGGGCTTTTTCAACTTTTTTTCTTTCAAATGCTATAATTAGATAAAACACCCACATTTAATGAAAGTGATGAACTGATAAATTATTTCACTTGTAAAATAGTTTTATGGAACTCTCCACATTATTTTGTTTGTGACAATTTGGTTGAAAGAAACCCAAATTTCTGATACAGGAACGTTTTGAAAATGGGTCAATATGACCCGAGGACAACATGAGGGTTAAGTTATGGTAGGCTTAGTTTATTATGCAGCTTATTTTTATACAATATGTAGGTCTCACCCAATGGGTCATTGACTAAAGACAACGTTGAAGAGCCCTGACCTAAACACATGACAGTTAAAGTGTAGATGTTTTAAACAGGGTTATTTATTGTAATTTATTTTTTCAATTTTGGTTGGGTTAAGCTAAATACAATAAAAAAGGCTTCTTATAAAGGCCGAATGGCAAAAGTGATTCTTACAGCCCAGTTTAGTTTAACTTATCAATAGGCATGTGTGTTGATAATAAGGCTGCACTAATCAATATGTTTATATAAACCAGTGGTTCCCAAACTGGGGTGGGGCGTGCATGGTGACCCTAAATATTAATAAATAAAGCATGGTTCTGCTGCACTGCATTGGTCTACATCACCCATGTTTTATTTCTGGGATTGTTCAGGCATGCTAAACTCTCTCAGATCTCTGCAGGGTAAATCCAGACAGCTAGCTAGACTATCTGTCCACTCTGAGTTCTCTGTTACACGACTAAAACTTATTTTGAAAGTGCACATGCTCCACCAAAACAAGTTCCTTCCTGAAGCTATTTTGCAGCGGCACCGTGGCCCCGTCCGGCGCTCAGTGAGTAAGTAGTGGTGCTTCAGCAGTAGCTCAGTCCCTAGCGAACTGTAAGGTTGCCGGTTCAAGTTCCCATATGGACAAAGTACGGTGGTGGACTGGGAGCTGGAGGGGTGCCAGTTCACCTGCCAAGCCAAAGTGCACTTGAGCAAGGCACCGAACCCCCAACTGCTAGGAGCACCTTTAATGGGCAGCCCTCTCACACTCCACATCCAATTAGTGCATTTATACGTCCTGAGCATGTGTGTGTATTTTGGGCTTGTGTGTAACTGTAAGAACAGAGTGTAAATGTGATTCAAATTACACATGTATTCTTCTTCTTCTACTTCTTCACACTTTTCTTTGTAGTACTGACCAATTACAACCTGTGAATACTAAACTTGAAATGTTGCAGCAGAGAAACCTCACACAGAACATCGTTTGAGACATGATGACTCTTTAAATATTTAACATAACCACAACCTATACCTAACCTCAAGTGTTTTAGTTCCCTAACGCCCATTTCAGACCAGAGAATCACACCAATGCAACGAGACAAGACGGTGTATCATCTCCATAATAACGCCTCCTTGTACTTTCGTTCTAACTTCAGACTTCCAGGCTTTTTGTAGCTATATATATATATATATATATATATATATATATATATCATTTGTTTTGTCTAAATATGAATGTGGATAACGTTAGTGATAGTGAGATGCTTGCTACAGTTACATTTCTAGTGATGAAATGGCGAGTGATGACTATTTCTCTGATTTATGGCTTTGTTCCAACGTCGCTGGGTGCCTCTCTCTTCACTCTCTATCTCGCTCCACCGTATACCGTGCTATGGGGCGGTCGATGAGGCTCTGTCTAAAACTGCCATTTTGACCAGCTGTTTGTAACATTAAAATAAAATGAATTATGGATAATTTTATGCTGCGCTCCACACGCACTTTTTAGCCACTTTTGAACACTTTATTTGGTCACGACTTGGTAGCGTTCCACGTAAAGTCACGACAAACCTTTCTAGCTAGCGTTAGCTGGCGGCTACCTAACAGTGACGTTAGCTAGCGCAAGCTGATACTAATAACCTCTGTGACATATTTTGAGCTTCATTCAATAAACATAACCTGTAGTAGTACACAATCATATGTGTATTGTTTTGATGACAATGTGCGGAATTACTTTACGTTGCCTATTTATGTCTATTTGTTTCTATTTCTAACTTTTAATCACAGTACACCATCATCAGGGTTTGCCATTGTTGTTTATGTGTGTGTGACATCAAAAACTGACTGAGAGTACAACCATCTGGTACGAGTTCACGGGTAATAAGTTACGAGTTTGACTGCCATACCAAGGAACTTTCACGGGTAGAAGGTTGTGAAAACACGGGTTACGGAATCATTATAATTGACATTGGCAGCTGACTTCTCGATTGGCTGTTGAAAACAGGTCCCGTATGTTCTAAAACCAGCCTCTGGGACTTGAGTCGCAGTAAAACCATCCGCCAGTTTGAGTCGAGCTGAGATGGACTAGTTCAGACCGCTGCAACTTTTCTCTGTGACGTTCTAAAACGGTTTTGTCTCGTTGCAAATCTTTGCTACGCAAAATGTTGTTTTGGACTCTCAACCATCCACCCCAACTTCCCCACTATAAACTATGTTTCACAATGATGGACATTTTCCATGCAGCATGCTTTACATCCTGTATTTGGCAAAGAAAATTAGTAATATTGAAAACTTTGTATAGGAGATTTTTAATTATTTGGGTTTTGATGCTAAATAAAGATACCACGCCCCAAATGTAATGAAGTACTAATTGTGAGATAAATAAAGACCACAAGGAGACAACAAGAGTGAAAACAAGACTCCATCTGCTTGGTGATGATGATGATGTCTAACTAAACTAATGGTAATCATGCAGGTCTAATTGGATGGTTTGAATCAGAGGACCATAGGGAAAAGCTGAATTCAGTAAGTAACCCTCCTGCTTCAAATCCTGTCGAGATGTCACCGAGCAAAGTGCTTAACCTCTAACGCCTCCACTGGAGCAGACTGGCCAGCTTCCCGGCATGTAAAAACACATTTACTCAGCACAGTTCTCACTTCTCTACCTCGGTGTCAACTGACATTTTGTGGGTGAAGCAGGTTTTTGGATTTTCAAGTTTTCCAAAGTCCTTGAACGCAAGAAAAGCACCTTTTATCTGTTAACTCATGACTACAATGAAAAAGACTGACTGAAGAGTGCACATGGGAAAGACATGTCATTGATGCTTATTGTGTCATGAATCACTCAATTAGGGTGACATCACGACTTGTGAATCAAACTGCCCATATGTCAATCAAACTGGGACGGTAGCTGCTACAGTGTACTTTACATGGAGGACAAGTAATGGGTTCAATGTGATGTCACGCAGAATTCAAACCCATTAGAGTAGTAGCAGTTGTACCCAAAATCGGTCAGACTGACCACAACTGCAGTCCACTTATCATCATGTATAATGTAGGTATGCATATATGCTTATGTTTCGATAATGCTATCAAAGCAACTAAATTGTTGCCAATCGATGCCATTGTGTGAGCGTGAAAAAAAGAAATTCCAAACTGTATGTGGTTATGAGATTTATTCTCAATTAAGATGTGCACCATTACAAATTGAAATTCTTTATATAGTATGATAGGCCAGTTATATGGATTTTAAATGTTTTAGGAGAAGTGGAGCTAAGGCTAAAATGGGGCTAGTTTAAATCCTTACCAGGCCTCAGCCACTGTGAGTTATGTTTTAATGTATTTTTAAGACATTTATTTTAAACTACAGTTAGTGGGACGGCTCGGTTGGAAACTTTGACACAGTCATACTGTATTTTCAAATCTCCAGTTAGAGTTTAGCACTGACTTCATGCAGCCTTATGGAATCTGATCTTATAGCTTTTTTAAATTCTCGATTTTGCTATTCCGTCCCTGATTCTATTATCACAGAAACTATTGGGCTCTACATGAATGCTGCCACCAGTCAGGGACTGGCCTGAGCCGAGGCCCTCGTCAAACAGTTGCTAGCCTAATTCCTAACCCTAGACCAGCTGAATTTCATCTGATTGGTTGATTCTATTTGATGGCTAAGATAAAAATTTGCTCTAATATACAGGAAATGTTCCTTGTCCAATGTCTAAACCCTTTTTCCTGCCCTGCAAACCCATTAATTAGGATTTATATATAGGGTAATATATATGTCCTCTCTATTTCCTTAATTGCCAGTCTGGCATTATAACAGTGATTCACAGACATAGCAGTGACTGTACAACTGGTACTTTGCAACAACGTATTATCATCAAGAAAAATAGCTGAATATAGTTCATCAATAATAGTGCCATTGGTTGTCTTGACAACAATTGAATGCAAAGTGGAAGACAGTGGAAGATTGGCTAGAAAGAACCCTGCATGGTGTTGGTGCTGAGAAAATGACAAGAACAAACTCAATGCAGCATCAACCGTCAACCGATGGTATAGCCCCTGATCAGCTGCAGTCTGCGATACCTTTCACAGGGTAATTTACACTTAAGTTGGGAGCCACAGGCCAGATGTGCATGAAATGGATCACGGCGGTGTTCTGGACAGCGAGTTAAACGGTTATCTCTGCCGCTCTGCACTGTGATCCCTCTTGATGACTTCCAGATGGTCAGACTCCATCTTTAAGACTCTCTTTGTCCACAAGGGAAGCCTGGGTAATGAGGTCTCAGTCATTGGCTTTAATGAAATATCACCTTGCAGACTGAAGGCAGCAATGCGGCGGGTGGATCTCAACGAGGAAGTCAGCCAAACACCTCGGCCTACTGTATGCAGCAAAATGCTAAGAAAGCCACTGGAAAAATCTCAATGATTTGAAATGCTTGGTAAATAATTCACATATTAATCACACATTTCTACCAGAGTAGAATCAAGCTCATATAATTGGACCTCAAGAGATTGTGGTGAGAGAAAAAAAGGCAACGTGAATGGGTTTCTGCGAGATTTCCCTATTGTATGCAAGTGATTGCATGTCTTAGTAATTGTGCTGGAGCACTTGCAGATGCGCTGACAGGAAGCACTTGACTTGGGGTTCGGGCTCTTGGAGGAAAACACTAATTAAGAGAGAACAAACAGTGGTGATAACAGATGTGGGAGGGGCTGGTGGTTGAGTGGCTGTGAAGACGGCCGGTGGTGGTCTGCAAGAGGTTTTCAATTGGCAGCGAATCAGAGGACAATTGCGCCCGGAGGCCTGTGCTCCGCTCCACCCCTCATCCCCAACACTCTCCAAGAGCAGGCATTTGCCAAGATCTTAATCACGATGGCCTCAGGCAATCAATACCAAAGTGGCCCTTAGGTGTTAAGACATCCCCGAGAGAAGGTGACCATTACTTTCTAATAAAGAGATTGATGCCAGTAAAGTCGTCCTCATCACCCTTTAGCAAAGGCTTCTTGACTGCGAGGCATGTTGAGTTCACTTCTGCAGCGACACGTCCTCAGCCATCCATTAGCCCCCACCCCTCCGCCACCCTAGCCCCCGAAGACGGAAACCCACATTCAACTCAGAGACACGGAGGCCGCACCATTTTCACATGCATTCCCATTTTGTCCTTCGCTTCCATGCGAGAGCTGCACGGGAGGAAAATATAGATTCAAAGCTATGTATCATACAGCAACACATCCATGTAAACATGTAGACGTGGTCACCCAGGGCAACGTTAAACAATCTCGCTGCAGGCAATAAACTTACTAATTCACACAGGTCAAAGCAATATGAGGCATAAACGCACTATATGAAGAAATACTTCATCTTCAGATGTCTTAATAATGTGGCGAGCTGGGGAGCAGCTAGTTATTATTAATGGCAATAGTGTGGGCTTGTTTGGTTATTCATCTTAGCACTTTTTTCAAGGGGTTAGACACACAACACACACACACACACACATATATACACAGCTGTTTCAAAAAAGAGCTGCAACCCCCTCACCCCCTCCCCCACCCCACACACACACACACACACATTGTTTCCCACTTTAATAAAGACGTTTTTTGCTGCTCTTGTGGCGGGTTTTTTCAGTAAAGCTTTATAAAAGTGTCAGCTTAAGGCGGAAAGGTGCACACATCTAATTATTATGTGGTTATATTCTTTTCGTTGAAAAAAAAATCAAGCCTCTACGAGCTCTCCTATGGGAATGGAAAAAGGAGCTTACTGTGACTAATAATACATTAGCTAAAGAAATGTGCAAAGCCTTGTGGCAACCCAAACTTTTGACTTTTTTTAGAGTGTTTTCATATATATTCAAGAGGAAAATGTTATTATGTGAATTAATGTAGGAGCTGTGACTCAAAACTATTACACACTTTTGGTTATAACAATATCATAAGGCTCTGCATACAGTGACAGAAGAGCAGCACTAATCAATGACATGTTTCATTATGGTCGGCAGATACCCTGTTATTAGTTTTTTCACAATGTAAATTACACTCCAAAGAATAATTGTGGTTTATTATACACTGGGTCTGTTGAGGTAGTCTTTAGTATTGTGGTACTGACCGTCTGATTGCTCGTGCTTCTTGACCGATTGGACTTCTTTTTAATAGAATGGAATAGAATGCACTTTGTTGTCCCAGACCAAGAATGTGTCTTAGGCATAGGGCTACAATCTGTTGCGTTGCAAACATGTAACAAAACAATTCTAAAATCAACATAAAATCAACATAAAAACATAAACATAAGATCGACATAACATCTTTGGACATAAATGAAGGACACGTAGGAATCTACCGACAATATGACACCCTTAAATAGAAACTGTAATAACTAAAGTGCAAAAAGTGCTGGTGAATATGTTGGCCGTTTGCTCTATTGTGCTAAGATTTACTGCTGGATAATAAATAATTTAAGTCTGTTTGTGTTACAACTAGGCACACAAACTCTTCTTCCTGACAGCAGAAGTTCATATTCAGGAAAGAGAGTTGTAATGCTGTTGCTATGTAGGATATATTCATAACTCTGTAAAATAACCACAGTTGCCAGACAATGTATGAATTATATCTACCCTAATGTATACAAAAACACAACAAAAAGTTAAAGTCCATATCAGAAGACCTTAAGACGACAGACAACAGTCTGCAGCCAAAGACACAAACTAACACTTGGTCACTGCTAATCAACTGGGGATATTTATGTTGACGTTTATGTCTTCATTCATCTTTTTTCCTTTTTGCACAGCCGCTGCATGATGCTACATTGACACGTTAAACATGTTGCAATGTAACTAAGCTAACTAATTAGCATTACTAATTACTAATGGCTGTTACTGCGTAGCGATCGTAGATGGTATATAAAGTTAGACGCTCACCAGATCTGATGTCATTGCTTGAATTGGAGCACAAAAGTATCACCATGTTTCTCCACTTTTCTTTCAGCGGATTGATTGATATCTGAACAGAACTGCATCTATGGCAACAGTGTGTTATACTTAGCAATGATTTGAATGAAATATAAGACTGCATTGTACATTAGAATTCAACCAAGCCATGTAATAAGGATAGATAACTACTGGCCGGAACATTCACATGCTGCCCCCATCAACTGTCGCCGCCTGTTACTGATTGGCTGGTGTTTTGTGGACCCTGCACTCCTTTGTGTTTGTTTTCCATTTACACAGCCAGGGCTTTGTATTGACACAAGATTTCTTTTTCAGCGCACACAGAGAATAGCGAGACCGTGAGGAGATATTGGCTGAATTTGACAAAAAGTGTATTATAAAAAGTAATATTGTAGTATTATTGAATTAACATCACTTGCTATACGTGTAACTGGGTATGCATTATGCTTCAGGAGGCACTTACTTACAGTATAGTGCAATAAACCTTTTTATGAATTATTTATATACTGCTTCTACAGTGAATGTGTTGAATCTGAGGATTTCACTGTGTTGCACTGAGCTGAGATGGATGCTGCTGCTGTGATGCCAGTACAGTGTGTGCTTTCTGAGCTTGACTACAGTCCACATAACACATTGTGTACTATGAATGCCTTCTCTCACATGGTATGTTTGATTGTTTATCTTCTACAGCGACTCACTAAAGGACCAGGGCGGCGTCGCTGGGGCCTGCTGCCCGGTTACAGGACAAATGATGAACTCCAAATGCAATGAGCCATCCAAACAAAACAAGACAAACAGACCAAAACTGCATCTTTATCCAATACAGTGTGTAATACTTTATGTAATTAGCGACCACGTTAAATGTTAGATTATGTAACGCCAAGCACTGACAGTCAGGTGGAGTGTGTGAATAAAACATGTAGAGACTTCATGGAGTTCAGTCTCTCACATTACAGTGAAACTGATGGTTGATATTGCATAGCTAGCAACTGGATTAAACACAGTTAAAATGCAATGTAAAGTATGACTGTATTTCACTGTAGAGGATTCCAACACCGGGACATACAACAGTCTGCAGCTAAAGACACAAACTAGCACTTGGTCACTGCTATGGTCGGATTAAACAACATACACATGAATAAATGGTGTGTTTACTTGAAACTGGTAAACCTTGTGGTGCATTCAAAGTTATTGTAAAATACCCTTTTCTGATTTGTTTTGGCATTTAACAGAATTTTACTGGCTAAAGAAGTAGTTATGTTTTAATAAATCATTTAAATTCTCCTATTTTTTTGTGCTGACCCGAAAATTTATCCGAAACTTGACTAAAAACAGCAACCCGATTTGAACCGTGAGTTTTGTGATATATATATATATATATATATATATATATATATATATATATATATATATTACTGCAAGGGTGATTTCACTTATGCCATCTGTCCCCTATGGCTTTTTTTGACTTTGACTTTTTGAAGTTTGATGCAAGTACAATAAAAATGAGTGGCAGCTTGATGGATACAACACCTACACGCCTTTAGGTCATGGATTCTTTTTTTCCTCGTGGCTTGGCACTCCTGCAAATATACAGTATGTCCGGTAGCCTAGTGACAACTGGACAAAACACAAACATGTGCAGCCAAACAGCAGTGACAAACTCAACAATCCTCTGTGAAACCTGGATGCAGAAAGAAAAACAAATTGCCAAGTGAGATACTGGGAAGAGGATGATAGTAGGAGCATGGCAGTGCACACACAGGCTCACACAAAACCTGGACACTTCTAGGTTACCTATCAAATCGTCTCTCCTATCTAAAGATAATACAGTCACTGCGTTACTTGCATCTTGTGCAATGGCAGAGGGGTCATTGAGATTAAATGTACGGTGGCCGACAGGGGCAAATGCCCTGCAACTTCAGAAAACACATGCAAATAGACAAAACACAAGCAAATTATGAAAACAACTTCATTAATTTGACAACACATGTGCAGCATTCAGCAAAGGCTACTACACGCAACACAACCAAATACATAAACGCGATGCAAATACAAAACGACAAATGAAAAACACACAAACCACGAAAACAAATGCAGCAGATTCCACAACGAAAGTTCTCCAAGCCTCTAGAGGGGGTGCTAAGTGGAACAGCTGGATTTTCAACACCACAAAACGAGAGAGAGAGAGAGAGAGAGAGAGAGAGAGAGAGAGAGAGAGCAGAAAGTGAAGATATTCAAAAGTGAAGATAGCGGCGACATAACAAATTTAGTATTCTGCCATTAGAGGCCTGAAGAACTTCCATTGTGTAATCTGGATGCAGCGTTTTTGTGTTGCATTTGTTTTTGTGGTTTGTGTGCTTTTTTTGCATCATTTTTTATTTGCATCGCGTTTGTGTATTTGGTTGTGTTGTGTGTATACGCAGCGCGTTGTCTGAATGTTGCACATGTGTTGTCGAATTAATGAAGTTGTTTTCTTGATTTGCTTGTGTATTGCCTATTTGCATGTGTTTTCTGTTTGCCCCTGTCGGCCACCGTACATATGGCAACCTCAGAACTGCCTCTTAGTTGATGAAGGCTGTGAACGCAGTGGGAGAGTGAGGGATTGTACTGAAATAGAAACACAAGTGTGTCACATCCCCTCAGCCTGCCAATCAACACTATGGCTCCATAGTGTGGAGTCAGGGCAGATGTTCCTCCAGGATATTATACTTTATAGCAGTGCTGGACATACAGTACATAAGTGCTCAGTAAGATTAAGTGGTTCATTAAATTGGAAAAATTGTGGTTAAGGGGTTTGATTGGCTTGGGGGGGAGTGAGAGCAGGTTGATAATTGGCATAGGGCTTGCGTCTCTCCTAGAGAGTGAGAACAGGCAGAAGCTCCAGAAATGCAATGTGTATAACGCTATCTCTGTCAATGCAACGTTGTTGGCTTTTTTCTGGCTTAACCAAACAACATTTTCATGTGTTTCATTCATTTCTGTCAAACTCGTGCAACAAATATGCAAGTAAAATAGCTTAATTCAGCAGAGACATGCAACTGGTGAAATGCTCAAATCTGGGGCCCAGTTCCTGCTATATATACGAAGGTCAAGCTGCCTCCGTAGTGTTAAAAGATGGTCATTTCTCCCGCACTTTTGCTGCGTCAACTAGATATCATCATAAAACTCCCCCAGAAATTATTATGTTGCTCCGTCAAGCATTTAAGGGCACCCGGACACCTTCTTGACAGTCGGGATGCACATACTGTATGTTACAGTGTGTGTGCGTGTGTGTGTGTATGTGTGCGTGTGTGTGTTTGTGTATTCAGCCGTCCCTACCCTGTAGAATAGACATTTGGAGAGTTTTCCCAGTCAGGAGTGGGTGAACACTAAAGGTTCATTTTCAAAATGGTATCAACATATTTAAAGATTAGATCTTTAACAGGGGCTGCGGGACCCCTAGGAGGTCCTCAGGGTTACTGCAGGGGTGACACCAAATTATTTTTTTTGAGAAAGTTGTTTTTCAAAAACTAAAATGTCTTAACCTGAATACAACATATTATTAGCAAATATAAATCAGACTATTTGTGAAAAAACACACAGTAAGTCTAGACTTACTGGACTATAGTTCATCCTAATTCTCTGTGCCACATGTATGTTGAACCCTTGTGTTGTCTTCCCATTAAAATAGAAAATTAACACTTTTGTTGACGCTTTTTATCAATGTTTTTAACTTTTTCTTACGTTTTTGTCTCTTTTTTCAACACTTTTGACATTTTTTTCAATGTTTGTGACTTTTTTTGACATTTAACACTACGTAACACTAACTGATTAACTTTAGTTTACAGTTATTGTTGGAAATTATGTTCAATAAACCTAATTTTTTGGAAATAATACCTAATGTTTGAGTTAGAAAAGCAGAAATTAGGAATTATTTAGACTAAAATTAAAGGATTTTTTGGAAATAATACCTAATGTTTGAGTTAGAAAAGCAGAAATTAGGAATTATTTAGACTAAAATTAAAGGAATGTATGTTTATGGATAATCACAGACTGGGATAAGTCAACTTTTACTCAATACTATTTCAAAACCACTTCAGTTTTTGTGTGTTTTTTTATGTTATTTTGGGTAATTAAAAAGAACATATAGGAAAAAGGGTCAATTTGACCCAAGGACAACATGAGGGTTAACACAATTTATACAGTCATGCCAACAATTATTATTTTAGTAGTTTAGTAGTTATTCTATGCACTAAAATGGTATGTATTAAGGCTTTAGACTGTGCACACGTTGTTCATTATGCAACTTCATTTTAGACATTTTATGTAGTAGATGGTTCCTGCTCTGTCTCTCTTTCAGTAAAGGTTTCCTTGGCAAAAAATTGTTGAAGATCCCTGATTTAAAGCATTTGATTTCCAATAAAGCAAGGGGTTGGTCATAGTCATGATTTCAAAAGGCTATGACCAAAGTGAGTGGGCTTCATCCTCTGGGGACCAACAATATTGGTCCGAACTTTCCCTGGCAATCCATCCAAAGGTTGTTGAGATATTTCAGTCTGGATGTGTAACCGACGAATGACAGACCAATATTGCGATCCATAACACAATTAATTGCCTGATGTAGGCTTGCTTTGTTTTGTATGCTTGCAATTGTATCATCATAATCATAATCATCATCTCATTCAATCAGTTTCAACCTCCAGCATAAACTGCCATTTCTGAAACAAATGAATGGATGGGAATAATGCCCTCTGTAATGCAATTATTTATATACAGACTGATCATCTAATTCATATTTCTAAACCATATTGCAAAGTGACCTATGGTCATATATTGGTCCGTCACCAGAATGTCCAAAAATATTTAAAACAATAACCTTCAAATTACATCCTGCGATAGTATGTGTGCATATGACTCTCCAGCTTCCTTGACATTTAGATTCTAAAATTGAAAGTGCAGTTTTATTGCTACCAGATGTTATCAATGGAGCCAAAACAAGAGAAAGGGCAACGCCTGCATTGGTGACATTTCCTTTCAAACGAGCCAAAGTTGATTAAAGAAGGGCCCATTTCCTGCTGATAGCACCGCCGTTAAAAATATACGAAAAAGTGCATTTAATTGAATTAGCACCTGGAAAACAAGTTTTATTTTCAATTCAATTTTTTTATAGTATCAAATCATAATAAAAGTTATCTCAAGACACTTTACAGATAGAGTAAGGCTGAATCCCATTTCTTCCCCTTACCCTTTCCCCTTGGCCCTTACCCCTACCCCTTGGCCCTCAAAACCAAGGGGTAAGGGCTAGGGGTGAAAACATACCCCTATGAAACGGGACACCACTTGGTGACATCACCATACAGTATTGATCACAAACTTCCAAGATGGCGTCTCTGTTGATTGTGGGTTTTGACAACAGTGTCATATGCATTTATATATGTTTTAGTTATGTTATGTTCACTTTGGTGGTGCAGTGGCAGATGTTATCTGTGTAATACTTAGGTCTGTTTGCAATACATATGTGTACACACACACACACACACACACACGGTGTGTTGTATATCTGTTTCAGTTATCACCGTTTTGAATGTCATTGATGTTCAGAAAAACATTTTAACAAAAATCTGTCTTTATTGCCTGATAAATTAAACATAACAGGCAAAAACATTACATTAAATATATTATATTACAGAACCATTATTAACTATTAGAACATAACTTACATGTCACACACATAAAAAGGCTTCAAATGTATAAAACATATAAACATATAACATATAAAAAAGACAAGACCACAAACAAACAAATTAACTACAGCTGTTATTCTATTCCAGACCAGTCTGATGCCTGTTGGCCAGTAACCCCCTCACAAATCATCAGTGTCCCTATCATAACCAACAACAATATACAGTGGTGTGAAAAAGTGTTTGCCCCCTTCCTCATTTCCTGTTCCTTTGCATGTTTGTCACACTTAAGTGTTTCGGAACATCAAACCAATTTAAACAATAGTCAAGGACAACACAAGTAAACACAAAATGCAATTTGTAAATGAAGGTGTTTATTATTAAAGGTGAAAAAATCCAAACCATCATGGCCCTGTGTGAAAAAGTGATTGCCCCCCTTGTTAAAACATACTATAACTGTGGTTGTCCACACCTGAGTTCAATTTCTCTAGCCACACCCAGGCCTGATTATTGCCACACCTGTTCACAATCAAGGCATCACTTAAATAGGAGCTGCTTGACACAGTAAGGTCCACCAGAAGATCCTTAAAAGCTACACATCATGCCGAGACCCAAAGAAATTCAGGAACAATTGAGAAAGAAAGTAATTGAGATCTATCAGTCTGGAAAGGGTTATAAAGCCATTTCCAAAGCTTTGGGAATCCAGCGAACCACAGTGAGAGCCATTATCCACAAATGGCGAAGACATGGAACAGTGGTGAACCTTCCCAGGAGTGGCCGGCCGCCCAAAATTACCCCAAGAGCGCAGCGACGACTCATCAAGAGGTCACAAAAGACCCCACAACAACGTCCAAAGAACTGCAGGCCTCACTTGCCTCAGTTAAGGTCAGCGTTCATGCCTCCACCATCAGGAAAAGACTGGGCAAAAATGGCCTGCATGGCAGAGTTCCAAGGAGAAAACCACTGCTGAGCAAAAAGAACATCAAAGCTCGTCTCAATTTCTCCACAACACATCTTGATGATCCCCAAGACTTTTGGGACAACATTCTGTGGACCGATGAGACAAAAGTGGAACTCTTTGGAAGGTGTGTGTCCAAGTATATCTGGCGTAGAAGGAACACTGCATTTCATAAAAAGAACATTATACCAACAGTAAAATATGGTGGTGGTAGTGTGATGGTCTGGGGCTGTTTTGCTGCTTCAGGACCTGGAAGACTTGCCGTGATAAAAGGAACTATGAATTCTGCTGTCTACCAAGAGATCCTGAAGGAGAATGTCCGACCATCTGTTCGTGTACTCAAGCTGAAACGAACTTGGGTTCTGCAGCAGGACAATGATCCTAAACACACCAGCAAGTCCACCACCGAATGGCTGAAGAAAAACAAAATGAAGACTTTGGAGTGGCCTAGCCAAAGTCCTGACCTGAATCCTATTGAGATGTTGTGGTATGACCTTAAAACGGCCATTCATGCTTGAAAACCCTCTAATGTAACTGAATTAGGACAATTCTGCAAAGATGAGTGGGCCAAAATTCCTCCAGGACGCTGTAAAAGCCTCATTGCACATTATCGCAAACGCTTGGTTGCAGTTGTTGCTGCTAAGGGTGGCCCAACCAGTTATTAGGTTTAGGGGGCAATCACTTTTTCACACAGGGCCATGATGGTTTGGATTTTTTTTCACCTTTAATAATAAACACCTTCATTTACAAATTGCATTTTGTGTTTACTTGTGTTGTCCTTGACTATTGTTTAAATTGGTTTGATGTTCCGAAACACTTAAGTGTGACAAACATGCAAAGGAACAGGAAATGAGGAAGGGGGCAAACACTTTTTCACACCACTGTACAAGTGCATGAACAGGAATTAATTACAAATGATTACAATAATACAGTACCAATGCAATAATGAATGGGTACAACATGAACACATGATTTAAGAAACTTCTGCTTGTTTTCAGCCCCAAAGTGGACCAGCTGCTGTGTCCTCCTGGTCCCTGTGCGATACAGGACGGTATAGTATAAAGTGGACCAGCTGCTGTGTCCTCCTGGTCCCTGTGTGATACAGGACGGTATATGTAAAGCACGTAGCGATGTATCATAGACCGGTCACTTCAAGGATTGGGACACCACTAGGTCCCGCGTGAACGCGCAAAAACGAGAGGAAGGGGGAAGGGGAAGGGGTAAGGGGAAGAAATGGGATTCAGCCTAAGTCTAGACCACACTCTATAATTGACAAAGCCCCAACAATTCTAGTAATTCCCTTAAAAGCAAGCAGAAAGACAATGGCGAGGAAAAACTTTTTAGGGAGAAACCTCGGACAGACCCAGGCTCTTGGTAGGCTTTTGGTGTCTGACGGGCCGGTTGGGGTGTGATGATTGACCCATTTTCCTATATCAGTGTTCTTTTTAATTACCCAAAATAACATGATTGATTCCACACAACGCTCTTTGGCAAGTACAAATCTCTACTTTCATCAATTTTGGGGCGTCTTATTCAATTTTATAGCATTTGGAGAGAAAAATTGAGAAGGTTTTGAAATAGTATTGAGTAAAAGTTGACATATTCCAGTCTGTGATTATCCATCAACATACATTCCTTTAATTTTAGTCTAAATAATTCCTAATTTCTGCTTTTTTATTTAAGATATTAGGTCTTATTTCCTAGAAATGCGGTTTATTAACCATAAATTCCAACAATAACTATAAAACTAAAGTTAATAAGTTAGTGTTACATAGCATTGAAAAAAGCATCAAAATTGTAAAGTAAGAACGTGAGAAAAAGTAAAAAAACAGCAATAAAAAGCATCAACAAAAGTGTTGATTTTCAATTTTAACGGGAAGACAACACAAGGGTTAATATGATTTCAGCCACACATAGGTGTTTCTATAATGCATACAAATTATATACAATAAATGTTAATATTCCCAGAAGGTTTGCTATTTCTAAAGTATAGTCAAAACTAAAGGAATCCAACACTGTTTAACTACAGTTACATATACAACGCCATAGAGACATACAGCCCGTATTCATATTGTGGCCTAAACTTAAATGTAATCTCTGCCAACGCGACAAGCAGCTCGCGGTGGTCTGTACCCGGCTTAAAGTCACCTATTCTTGGGTAACTGAACCGCCAACTACAGGTGACCTTACAGAGCACCATGTGGAGCACCATAGCTGGCATCACAGAGCTCTGTGCTGCTAAACACATCTATTAACTGCGTTTTTAACGTCTTATAACTTATAATGTTTTAGTGTGCATTATTTTTCATAAGATATCATGCAAACCTGTTTATGAGAATGTCATGAGACATTTCGAGCTACAGAGGTTATTTTGTGTAAAACAGATGTTTTAGGCTTTTAACTGGTGCTTGTACAATGTACCAGCAGAAAGTCTTCAATTTCTAGATATGTTTTTCTAGGTTTTCCTAAAAATAACCTAGTCTGCTTCAAATAATGTTCATAATGTTCATGCCCCTGTCAGGTCATTCAGTGTCATTTTGTGTACGTCCAGACAATTTCTAAGATATTGCCCTTGACATGTCATTATACAAATTAATACAAAAATAAAGGAATGCTGTAGTGGATCCTGTGTGCCAAGACTGTTTTATAATTTTAACATAACGCTTAAAGCATGATTCTCCTTTTATCGTTTTGCTAATAATAAAAGTGAGAAGAGATACTGTGTTAAATGTATATTAACAAATCATAAATAAACATTTACACAAGAGCCCCATCCATTCCAGTGTGACTGCAGAAACTAACCAAACTCCATGTAGCCTTTTGGCTCTTCAACAGGGCACATGCCTGTGCAACAAAAAGTTTTTCAAGCTCCAATGTATAATGCCTGAAGTAGAAACCAGGTCTACACTGTTTAAAATTCTATTGATACCTGCACCCACACAACCAATCTCCTTTTCACATCCGCCCTCTTTAACAGACATATTCTCTCCATCTAGCTGGTGTAAGCCATGAGTGTAACACATATGTAATGTGCTCGAAGGGGTCATGTTTTATGCCTGATCTGAGATGTATTATCAGTTTGCAGTGAATAATGGAGCTGCCGAAGCTAAAATTATCTGTTTCAATATTAACGTACTGCAACTATGTAGCATCTCTCTTTGTATTTAACAATGTGCCAAATGAGTGGTAGCTAAGCAGATAGTTTTGCTTTGCGTCAGAGTGAATGGTAAATTAAATTTAAAGCCAAAAAGCTAATATCATCAAGTCCAGTGTCCCAAGACATTATGGTCTTACTGGACGTGGAGGTTGGGCAGTGGATGGGCGTAGGCACAGCTGATGTTAATATACAAGATTTCACAGAACAAATCCTATTTATAGTATAAAATAATGCACGGACAAATCCCCTTCTTAAAGCTACATTGTGTAAAAATTTCTCCCATCTAGCGGTGAAATTGAATGACAGTCTCTAGTCCCTCCCATTCCGAGCGTGTTGTGACCAACCCGGTCTCACACCAGTTTGTGAAGTGGTCAAGTAATTTTGACTCATTGTTCTGTGTACATTTTCAAGTTTATTATGTGTATATGTCACGATTTTCAACATGACCATTTCACAAACTGCCATGACACTGGGCTGCTTTGGGGGACACAAATGATTGCTACAAGCGAGACGCAACAATGGGATGGTTGTGGTTAGGAAAAAAATAACACGTGGGACGCTATCCCCGGTTTCCGGGGTGAAAGTCCTATGTTGTTTGACCCATCCTCCACCAAGGCCAACCTCCCTGCGTGGATTTTGGGTTTTTCAATACTAATTGTGCTGTTATCACGAAAATAGGCTTCCCATTGAAATACATTACTTTAACGTGACAATTTGACAAAATGCCATGAGACTGGGCTGTTGTAACTCCTATAGTGAATGTATTATTCCAAGAAGTAGGACTTTGTCTGTGAGTGCTCCTTCCAATGTAATAACAGTTTTATGGTATTTTGGTCATTCGAGCAACTTGCTCGTATGTATTCTGAATGCAGATAAAAAATATTTGAACACGTTTTATACTTTTAATGCTTAATTAGTATGGCCACACAACCTGCCCTTACTAATTATGTATCAAAGCATATGATGACATTTTCTGAAATGGTTATTGTGTTACTATACATTTGTGTTTGTGTAAGAAGAACACATATGGCAAAAGAACAGTCTAACTCATATCATTCTGCTGAAGAGAAAAATAAATCAACAAGAACTAAACTGTGCGGTACTTTTCTAATAACTCCCCCTAATAACAACCTTTGACACCTTTGACCTTTATGCATTAATCTTAGGTCAGTGATGTTAACATCACTAATAATTATTACCTTGCAGTCGCTTTCTGTGGCTTTAAAAGCGACTTGGCGGCCTTAAATGACGTGGTAGGAAATGTTCTGCAGCAGAGGCCAAAGCTACACCTCCTCTTTTGCTCGCTCCCTAATCACAGAGGCCCTGGACAGTGGAGTGTAGCAACGCTCAGCTTTTACAAGCTCCAACTGTAACATTTGCAGCTTCCACTTACAAAGACTTCATCAAATATATTCCCCCAGACATGATGGAAAAAAACAGATCTTACTGAATTATTGCTAACAAAACATCACGTGACAACATTAAGTATTTTGTTTCAGTTGCATAACATATGCTTACGCACACACACACGCACGCACACACACGAACACACACATATGGAGGGAGTGTTGGAACCCTTGTTATAACATTGCCAAGCTGGAAAGAAGACAAAGTCAAAGCAGCCAGTTTTATTGTAATCCACTGTACACATTATTGTGATGCATGTACAGCATCACATCTTTTTGTTTTTCTGAATAACACAGCCCAGATTTACAGTGAAATGCCAAATGCTGTTCACTACGGATGCGTAGGATGATGATAATGACATTCCTAACTGCCTTAATTTCATCTTATGTTATTGGTATAGGCTTTACATAAAAATAGCCTAACCCATGATGGAGTAGTATACTGACGGCAGTGTGTGATTGGCAGTCAGTGCTGTAAAACATAGACATCAGCCCAGGAACACCATCAAAACATTCTAGGGCCTGAAAAAAGAACAGATATGCATATAGGGCTGATAAACTGGGGGGAACTTTTACTACAGCATGTAATTAAATTTATCCGGTGCAAAATAAAGATAAGGATTCCATTAGCCCCGTAAAACATTCTGGGATAATGAATCTATGTGGTTGATGGAGCACCTCATGTGGGACAGGTGGGATTTACTCCCAGGCTTGACTCGGCAGGCAGGCAGGCAGGCACTGCACCCAACCCCAGGAGCCGGCGACAACATTTGATGCACCATTGGCACCAGAGGCAAATGAGATTACGGCACAGGGAATGGAATTGACTCTCTCCTTGACAGATTTACAGATCCCCACTGGATATAATACAGGCCAAAAAGGCTGTAAAACCCATCATCTGTGGGGTGAATTACACACGGCTTGGAACAACTTGTTTGGTTTAGGAAATCCACACACTGGCCTCTTTTGATTTACTTGCACCCCCACACCTCAGGCGCCGGCCCACCCACCTCCTTCCTCCTCAGCCATCCTGGTGGGAGTTTGCATGGCTGGCAGTGTTTGGCCTAAGCTGGGATTTAACTTCTCATTGTTTGTTAAATCTCTGTCCTTGGCCTTTGATCTGTTGGTTGCTTGCACTAGAATAATCCCACGCTGTATTAATAACTGCCCATCACAAGCGTTGTTGGCCGAATAGATACAATCTGATTATGAGCATCTCACACTGCTGGCGTCTCTCTGTCCCTAAGCAATAACATGCGGAGGTCAAATAAAGTCGATTCCACAATAAAAGTGTCTGCACTCCACTTTGGGAATTCTTAGACAAACTATAAAGACAAGATATTAAATATTTAACTATCCCTCGCCTCATGTTGCTATCAATCCATCACATTGATCTATATGATATAGATACACACCTCCACACTACTGGACTCTATGTATAAAAACCACCATATGTGTCTGTAGAGAAGAAGCTGAAGTCCTTGCACCCCCAGCCACTAACTATTCTCTCTCAGCAGTGAGCTTCACCCAAATGATTTCTGCTGCATCCACAGCCCAGTCAGTCAGTGCAGATCATAAAGAGTCAAGATGCTGTACTGTATATGGTATTTCAGATTTGTGGTTATGGGATGATATAGCCTTGCATTGACCCTCCTCCACAGCGCTGCGGAGGATTGTCTGGAAAGTCCACATAGAATTCTGGGATGGGAGAAAAATCGTGTTCTGGTTTAATGGTAACAGAAAACTCAGATTGGGCAGATAGTCTAGCTAGCTGTCTGGATTTACCCTGCAGAGATCTGAGGACCAGGTAACCATAGTCGTCATAAATCCACCGGAGGTTAGAACGCCAACACAAAGAAAGAGGAAAGGTGACAGCCATTGAGAGACATCCCAGAAGTAAAACGTTGTCGATATAGACTAGGGATGATATTTCTTTGAGGAGCTGAGATACATTCTTTATGCTCATCAGATCTGATAAATACACAAGAACTGGCTGACTGGAACAAAACCACTCATCTCAAAGCTACTTTGATGGTTGCAAAAATCACAAAATCTTACATTGATCATCTGATAAAATAAAAATTAAAAAGTTATTTCAATTTAATTAACTGAGCCAAATGTGACAAACATCCTGGAGACAACCAGCAGAGTATTAAAACATGTTTCACCTCAGTTTGTTCAAACAGACTGAATGCTCAAGCAAGTGTGAGTCATCAAGGGTAATGGGGGCACAGAGGAAGTGGTAATCGACAAAACAATAACAGATTGTTGTCATCGTCAATGACTATGGCATTCATTATCATTCACAGAATGCATAATTCATGTGCATATGTTCATTACAATTATATTCCAATGAAATACCCTTCGTTCAGGAGATTTCCAACAAAGGGCCACATGCCTTATGAAATGTTGTCTTGTTTTTTAATATATCATGGAATGAAATCAACTTATTAAATACTCCACTGGGCAGCTCTGCATGCTGGCAACTTCACTGCAGAAGCTAATGTGTGTAAATCAGTATGATAATCTTATATTTAGAGTAAACGCTAGTCTGGACCTGATTTGATGTGTTGTATTATCTAGTGCCATATAAGACTGATTCCATTTAAGTAAATGCCACTTGTCTTTTCTTAATTAGAAGAACTTGTCTAATTGTTATTTTTAGCTAGATACAAAAGAAAATCCTCCAGTATGCTGCCACATTTATCTCAAGCTCTGAACTTTAAAGGCAAGGCAGCTTTATTTGTTGAGCACATTTCAGCAACAGGGCAATTCAAAGTGCTTTACACAAAAACAGTTAAAAAAATTTAAAAAAATTAAAAACAGATAAAACACAGAAGAAACAGTTAAAAATAAAAACAGATAAAACACAGGAATAAAAGTTACAGTGCAGTATAAGATATTAAACATTAAAGAAATTAGCATCATTTAAAGAAAGGCAACATCAAAAAGAAAGGTCTTCAGCATTGATTTCAAAGAACTGAGAGTAGCAGCAGACCTGCAGGTTTCTGGGAGTTTGTTCCAGATATGAGGAACATAGAAACTAAACGCTGCTTCCCCCTGTTTGGTTCTGACTCTGGGGACAGAAAGCAGACCTGTCCCCAGATGACCTGAGAGGTCTGGGGGGGTCTGATAGCAGATCAGAAATGTATTTTGGCCCTAAACCGTTTAGTGATTCATAAACTAGCAAAAGTACTTTGAAATAAATTCTTTGAGGCACAGGAAGCCAGTGTAAAGACTTCAGAACTGGAGTGATGTGATCCAGTCTCTTGGTCTTAGTGAGGACTCGAGCAGCAGCGTTCTGAATCAGCTGCAGCTGTCTGATTGATTTTTTAGGGAGACCTGTAAAGACCCCGTTACAGTAGTCAAGTCTACTGAAGATGAAAGCATGGACAAGTTTTTCCAAATCCTGTTGACACATAAGTCCTTTAACCCTTGATATATTCTTAAGGTGATAATAGGCTGACTTTTTAATTGTCTTAATGTGGCTGTTAAAGTTCAGGTCAGAGTCCATGACTACACCAAGATTTCTGGCTTTGTCTGTTGTTTTTAACATTGTTGTTTGAAGCTGAGCGCAGACTTTTAATCGTTCCTCTTTTGCTCCAAAAACAACCACCTCAGTTTTTCCTTCATTTAATTTCAGAAAGTTATGGCACATCCAGCCGTTAATTTGTTCAATGCACTTAGTCAGTTTTTGTATTGGACTATAGTCTCCTGGCGATAAGGCTGTGTAAATTTGTGTGTTTTCCGCATAACTATGGTAACTTATTTTGTTGTTTTCCATAATCTGGGCCAGTGGAAGCATGTAGATGTTAAACAGAAGAGGCCCCAGAATGGAGCCTTGGGGAACCCTGCACGTCATATTTGTACGCTCAGATGTATAATTACCTATTGACCTAAAGTAATCCCTATTCTTTAAGTAGGATTCAAACCAGTTTAGTACTGAGCCAGAAAGGCCAACCCAGTTTTCCAATCGGTCTAGTAATATGTCATGGTTGACCGTGTCAAATGCAGCACTGAGATCAAGTAATACTAAGACTGAAATTTTGCCATTATCTGTGTTAAGGTGGATGTCATTAAAGACCTTAACAAGAGCCGTCTCAGTGCTGTGGTGTGGTTGGAAACCCGACTAAAAGACAAAATATATCTCAGTATTTTTAACTTGTTCTATAGACAAAATGTCTTTTTTCCCAAGATTTTGTCTTGTTTTTTTCAGTTTGTGCAATTTAATAACAGAAGTGCTTCTGATGGTTTAAATTGTGTTGAGTAACCTAAGCTTGGTTCAGTGTTAGCATGGCTCAGCATTAGCATGCCTCAGAGTTAGCATGGCTCAGCGTTAGCATGGTTCAGTGTTAGAATATCTCAGTGTTAGCATGGCTCAGCATTAGCATGCCTTAGCATTAGCATGTGTCAGCGTTAGCATGTCTCAGTGTTAGCATGTCTCAGCGTTGGCATGGTTCAGTGTTAGCATGGCTCAGTGTTAGTATGGCTCATCGTCAGCATGGCTCAGTGTTAGCATGGCTCAGTGTAAGTATGGCTAAGTGTTAGCATGGCTCAGCGTTAGCATGGCTCAGTGTTAGCATGGCTCAGTGTTAGCATGGCTTATTCCACCAAGGTCCCTGTTCAAATCATAGTAGGACCAGAGTCCACACAGGTCTTCTACATGAGGAGTTCTCAAAGAACAATAAACACTGTTTTACTTTAATTACTGTGATCTTACTTTCTGTAATTAAATTCCCTAGTTTTAAGCAAGAGTTGGCTTTGAAATAAATTAGCCTCACAAACATGTCCTTGAAATTAACCTTTTTTCAAGACTTTGCAGAATTAGCATGCCTTCCTGACATCCTGACTTATTTACAGCAAGTCCTCCAAGTCCCCCACCCCAATACGACCCACATGAGTTTTTCATGAATTAGCGCCCCTAGTGGTGGTGGAAACAAATACGGCCTCATATCTAAACCAGTGAATGTAGCGGTTGTGGTTTTGAACGTAAAGTTTGCAAATTTAAACACGTCTTTTCACGTCACAATTTGATTAGTACCTACCTAATGAAGTTGGTTCACTGCTGGTTACAAGTTAGCAATCAAACACAACAAAGGTTGTCAGTTGAATTTGTAGAATCTAATAAAGTTTAAATGTTTCATCACTATGTAATTATACATGTTTTAATGTATTAAGATGTATGCTGCGTTCAGTGGTGTAGGCGCCATATCATGCTGTGCAATTACCATTGTTTGTCTCAAGAAAGGTACTGTAGATCAAGACGGTTCCCTTTTGTCTCCTCGCCTACCCCCTTTTCTCCTTCCTTTCTCTGTCATATGGTTTAGAACAAAAAACTATTAACATATAGAAAGACACTGTCTGCTCCACAAAAGGAAGCAACCTCCTGTCTCCAACCCCCTGGAGTCTTAGACTAAGCTAAGACACTGGAATGCTGATTTACTGTATTCTGTAAGAACTTCTCACTAACATGATAAATACTTTTTGATCTGTGTGCAAAAGAGCATGTCCAACCTAATTGGACAGCGAAGAAACCAACAAGACTCGTCCTACATGTGACCATGGCAACAAGGAGCCAATAGGGAGGGTCTTTACTCACAAGGGGGAAGAGAACCGCCCCTGGAGCCGAAAGGAATATAGTGGGGAAGGAGACGGGATTTCGGGGCGAAATAGATGTGAAACGCTTGGGCGACGCAACTATTTCTTGCCCGCTGTAGCGTAATTATTTGTGCTTTGTCTTATCACTTTTGTTTAATAAATCTTTGTGTTAACCTTCCATTGGACCCCAGCCTTCCTTCTTCAGAGATTCAACAAACACGTAGTTAGTTAATTCTAACAAATGCCATTTTGAGCTAACATTAGCAATCAATCAACCATAGATAGCTAAAATATTTTTGGAATGATTTCCATCTTCTGTTATTGTTTGTAATGAGAAAAGTTTATTATTTCATGGATTCCACAAATTTCAGTATGACAGTTATGTAGTAAACCATTTAAATCTGAGCACATTGGGCAGTGACAGCCCATCCACCATCACCTTACTTCCTGCATTTGCTCCCATCATAACTACCACGGCCACTGGGGGGCGCCGCCACTTCAAACCTTTTTCAGCGTTTTTCTCGGGAGGACAGTCTCCTTATTTAAATAAATCTCATCAAGTGAACTCCACTGACAGCCCATTTTTCTCATTTTAACCATTACAAGGTGGCTTATTTAAAATGTCTTTACTCTAATGGGACATTGCAGTGTTAAGTTGAACAGAAGAACTGTCAGGTTTTGAGTGTGTTTCAGATACATTCACCAACTTGGTTGGCATGAGTCTTTACACCAAAGGAAAGCACGGTGCTGAGAGAGATCCAATAATGGTGAGTTTAGTTTCTCTGTGGAGAGTTTGCTCAAGCTGTTACAGTTCACGCTAGAGCCGCTGCTCCTCTCTTCTGCAGTCTCTTAATAGTCTTCACATCACTGCCTGCAAATAGTGAGGGCAGCCAAGTCTACATTTTCACAGTGTCGTCTAATGTGTCTTTTCTGCGTCTGTTTTTCGTTTTTTTCTTACAATTTTTCATCTGCCCTTAGCTTCTCAGAAGATCTTTTCTTCCTGTCTCCAAGAGGATTTTGTTTATGAGGTCAAAGGTTTTCTCTTTAACTTTTCTTAAGAAATAGTTGTTGTAGAAGTGGTGCTCAAGTTGCAAGCAATTTTCAGTCCTTCAACCAGCTGCCATGGTCACACATCTTGACAGATTTAACTCCATTTACAGCAAAAACGCTGATTTTCAAACACATTTTGTAAAGGCTGAATAGAATCCTCCTGTTTGTTTAAAGTGTATGGACAATTTAAAATGCCGTAAGTGGCCACTTTAAGCTAATAAACAGCTCTAATCTGTGACAAAATGAAGTCATTAGTGGATAGTGTTTCTATGAACACAATGAATTAAAGTTTTGTGATCACATATAAAGCAAATTCATAAAGTTAAGAGTTCAAGGTTTTTACTCATCAGCAGACATTAACACTAAGCACAATACACCTGTCAGCTCTTTCAAATTAAAAAAGTGATGCCAAAGTACTGTCCTGCAGTTAAATAAAGTTTACTAGTCTGGTACATCAACAGAGCCAATCTACCAATTTCCTACCATAACTTCAATGATCCAGAGCTCTCCAGTTGAACATGTACTCAACATTTCACCTCCATTCCTGAATTGATCTGAAACGCAGAGCTTTCATCTGAAGGTATTCACGCATAAACAACACAAACACATCCCCCTATGATAAAGGCACTGGTGACTGCTTAGCAAAAGCTGTATTAAAACACAATCTAACATTTTTCATAGCGACAGCTTTGAATAAAGTAGACAGATGCTGCTTAATTACAAGGTTTGCATCAACAGGGGAAATACTAAGCTCTCAGACAGCAATCTATGGAGGTAGGCATCACACTCTCAGTGAAAATAGGGATACTTGCTGAGAAATATTTAAATTTATATATTCTTAACATCATAAGAACTGGATTTCACAGTAGGAGGTAGCCATATGAATGATGCAACAGTCACTACACTGATTGAACAGCAGTCAGACTAATTAAGGCTTTTTGCTTTGGAATTGGCTATTTCAGGATGGAGGGTGTTGGTCATGCACACAGCAGTCACAGATCTGAGACCAGAGACTTAGGGCCCTATTTAAATGATTTTAGCACACAGCATGAAGAGCCTGGCACAAGTGCATTTAGTCCAAATCCACTTTTGCTAGTTTGACGGCGGAGAAAATTGTCCGGCCGCATGGTTCAAAAGGGTTGTACTTAGTGTCTTCATTAATAATAGGTGTGTTATGGCCGTAACACGCAGTAAACCAATCAGAGTGCTCGTTTGTACCTTGGCGCATTGCTATTATGATAGAAGGAGAGATTTCTGGAGAAGAAACTGATCTGCTTGTGTGTGAAGTGAAAGCGCCAGTAACCATAACAACATGACATATAAGACATAGGCTACACAATAATACTATTTCACATTATAAAATTTTTATTTTTAATCTTGTGCATGTGTGTGTGCTACTGCGCGTCCTTTTGTGTGTAACAAGCATAGTGTGCGCGCTGTGCATAAGCCTAGGTGCATTTTACTAATTCCCTGTTAAAATAACAAGGAAATGCTGCGTTAATGACTTTAGACCAGGTTTTGGTTGGTCAATGGCAAACATTGTCAGGGTTAAGGTTAGGGGTTAGAGGTTAGGGTTAAGGGTTAGGGTTAGGGCTAGGGGTTAGGGTTAAGGTTAGGGGCTTAGGGTTAGGGTCAATGGCAGACCTGAACACACCTCCCAGCACGCCCATGGGTGCAAAGATGGGTGCAGGTGCTTTTCATATTTAAAGGATGGACGGGAAATTAACAACTGCGTCAGTCTTAAACTGAAAGATAGGGCCCTTTGTCTTAGAGATTTGGTCTTAGCTAACAGGGATGACTGCAACAAAGACACAAACACTTAAACATTCCTGACGGTGGCGCTCATGTCAGGTTTAGCACGCAAAATAGCAGATTAGGATCTGTAGCCTGAGAATTATGATCTGAAAACTTTCTAACACTTAAGAAAGAAAAGAGACTGTGTCACCATTCATATGCCCAGTTATTAAAGTGCAGATTGTGACAATGTCTTTAAAGAAATGTCCCTCTCAGGTGTTGAAGGTTGAGAGAGTGCTACAAGCAGTGAAGGGGCATTAGTGTTAGAAATAAGGCCAGGCTAATGAGGGTTAGTCCAATATCACTGCAGTCCCCTATAAAAGCCCTTGGTATGAAGATTTGAAGGTGCAATGTTCCTTTGGGATATTTCTGTCAAAGACACACATGGAGATGGAAAATGAGGTTGCCATCATTGAGATGAATAAGGCCATTTTAAATGTGAATTATGAATTGCAGAAGAAGTTGTGGTATTTTGACCTGCAGAGAGAACTCGCTTTTATCTTGGTTCCACTCAGAACCTGAATCACAACACAATAGCAGCTATTGTGCTATTCTAAATTGATGATTCAAACTAGAGCTGCAGTGCTTCACCGTACTGAATCTTCCGGTATTTGAATTTCAAAACTATTCTGCAAACATAATTTTTTTTTTTAATATCTGTCTGTTAGTGTCAGTTCCTTGAAGGGAAGTCTTTGTACTTGTATTTCTGCAAAGAGACCAGATTTTACAGGACTATTTTCCATAGATTACATGAATCCACCACTTGTGAAAAGAAAAGCATAATACTCAATTAAAAAATGTGTAATGCAAGACTGTCATACCGTTTGTTCTGCATGTAGTAGGTTGTAAATAAATGCAGCAGAATATATAATTATGAAGTCAACATATGCTATATATTTATTCAGTAGTTGTGGACTCTGTCTTGTAATGCAGAATGAATCAGGAATAATCCCTGTGCCTCTCTTCATTCTCACCTACCTCCTTCATATTAATTAATTCAGCAAACAAGAACTGACTAGATAAACACAGACGGGTCTAATGGCAAATACTGTACCAGGGACTTGCTCACATGCACAAAGTGCTGGATGTAAGAGCAAACCAAATCAATCTTCATTAGAAATGCCTTTTGGTGCCGAAAGTGGCATCTCAAGAGACCATCTTTAGATCCCTGCAAAGGAGCGAGAGAAGGTCTCCATGTTTAAAGTTCAAACAAAGCACACACACACACACACACACACACACACAGATGCCACTATATTCTGATAAATCCTAGAGCCTCCCAATGAGATGCTAACCTTGGGTTTGTAGAAAAGAAGACACATGCTGATGTGCTGAGTTGTGCCGGTGTGCTTATTGGAAAACTTGAGTCAGGGCTGAGCTTTTTCACTGAGATAGCAAAATGGCTTTTGCTAAATATGAGAGGGATCAAGGCCTTAATGCTCACAGCATAAATGCTGGCACCACATTGCAGAATATATTGTGTAAGAAATGTATGGCCTATCAACAACAATGCCAATTGGTGTATGTTTCAGAGCAAGCAGCAATGTTGGTAAATATTAAAATATAGCGCTGACCCCAAATAGACGACTATTTGACGATTTGATTTATGAGCCTGATTCGACTACCAATCTCAGTTGAGTCGTCACAGTGGTAGAAAATGTGGTTATGAAACAAGGATCGTTCCATTTGGGCATTATGGCGGTGCTGAATGTCTGATTTAATGGAATTGTTTGCTCACTCTCTCTCTCTCTCTTGTTGACTGCTCCTATACTTCCCTGTTTCTCTTCTGTCTGTGGATTGCTACAACAGGGTAAAATGGTATATATATAAGTGATGTGTTGTGTCTGTCTGCCTGTCTGTCTGTCTGTCTGTCTGTCTGTCTGACTGCCTGTCTGCCTGTCTGTCTGTCTGTCTGTCTGTCTGACTGCCTGTCTGTCTGTCTGACTGCCTGTCTGTCTGTCTGTCTGTCTGTCTGTCCATCTGTCTGTCTGTCTGTCTGTCTGTCTGTCTGTCTGTCTGTCTGTCCATCTGTCTGACTGTCTGTCTGTCTGTCTGTCTGTCTGTCTGTCTGTCTGACTGTCTGACTGTCTGTCTGACTGTCTGTCTGTCTGTCTGACTGTCTGTCTGACTGTCTGTCTGTCTGACTGTCTGTCTGTCTGTCTGTCTGTCTGTCTGACTGTCTGACTGTCTGACCGTCTGTCTGACTGTCTGTCTGTCTGACTGTCTGCCTGTCTGTCTGTCTGTCTGACTGTCTGTCTGTCTGTCTGTCTGACTGTCTGTCTGTCTGTCTGTCTGACTGTCTGTCTGACTGTCTGACCGTCTGTCTGACTGTCTGTCTGTCTGTCTGACTGTCTGTCTGTCTGTCTGTCTGTCTGTCTGACTGTCTGTCTGTCTGACTGTCTGTATGTCCATCCGTCTGCTCTTTTGTCTGTGTGAATAATATAGTTGCCAATGTTACAATTGACAAAGTAAAAAAACTAACATAATTTGACAATCAGTCGATGATAAACAAGACATAATGCGAAAAATCAGATTGAACAATGTAAATTCTTAGTCGGAGGCCATCTCAGTCTGGATCAACCGGAATCAGTTCCAGGATAAAGCCCGACATGTCAGGCTTTGCCTCTCACCTTCCACTCTCTCTGTGTAACTCTCAAAATCCCCTTGCTTCAGGGAACAGCAACAACCTTTGAGCTAATAAGCTACACACTGAAAATGGCAAGTATTAAAGAAAATATGGCCGTGCAACAAGGCAGGCCTCCTTGGTACTTTTTGGGGAATTAATGTAAAGATTTATAAAGAATATGTAGAGGGCTTTTCCTCTCTAACTGGAACATTTGGTGGGATTGTTGTGGATGTGGATGAGATTTAAGCATGTTTCCAGTTAATTTAAATAACTCACATTACTGTATTGTGTCAACAGTTAACTTCATTTAATCCTGTATGAGGCGTTTTCTTTTGCTTTTCCAGACCCTCCTCCACAGCGCTGTTGAGGAGGAATGTCTGGCTAGTCCACACAGCATTCCTGGAGGGGAGAAAAACGTGCCCTGGCTTATTGGGATTTCTTTAAATCAATCACAATCGTCAGTATTCAGCTCATAAATAGCCGCAAGTAAAAGGCAGACAGGCCCAATGGAGAATTGTAATTCTTGTACTTGTGATCTCTCTTTTCAATTTATTTTATTTATTTAGAGTAATGTTTAACTAATGCATTGCATGACACTATATTATTGTTTTTTTTATACACTATCAGGACCATAGTACGTCGCACTGTTGCTTGCTCTGGAGGGAACTACTAGAACTGTTGGGTCCTTGTAAATTATAGATTGTGGTCTAGACCTACTCTATCTGTAAAGTGTCTTGAGATAACTTGTTATGAATTGATACTATATATAATAAAAATAAAAATAATTGAATAGTACAGTATGTTGTATGGTATTATACAGTATCTGCTGTTTTTACTATGGCTGCAGCATGGGTTAATAGCCCAAGACAAATTGCTGCAAATAGCTTTAGGAAGGATCTTGTTTTGGTGAAACGTGTACGTTCAAAAGTAGTTTTAGTCGTGCAACAGAAAACTCAGATTGGACAGATAGCGTTAAGGAAGGTTGTTGAATGGTGGACCCAAAATGCAAAGGCGGAAACTGATTTACCCTGCATCTGAGATCTGAGGAGCAGTTAACCATAGTCCTCATAAACCCATCAGAGCCAAAACAAAGGAAAGGATGGAAACAGACATTGGGGAAAAGACATGAATCTGGCGGAATATCCTGCGGCACTGGAGCAATCCAGGAAGTGGAACATCGAGGATATATACTAACATTCCACCAAAACAAGTTCCTTCCTGCTCCAAGGTGTTCCTGAAAGGATTTACGCTGAGATACATTTCTATCAGGAGAGACTAGCTGCAGAAATGTGACAGTTATACACGCATGATAAAACATACATTTATTAGGATAACAGCTGAATTGATTTAGGGATGCATCAATGAATAGTTAGGTCTTCCTGAAAGAATTTACACTGAGCTACATTTTTCTCCTTTTTCAGAATGCATCTGTGGTGTAGCCCCACTTTACTCCACAGCGCTGTGGAGATCTCTGGCAATGACATGATCTGACACCCCTACTAATATTATGAGGATTTGTACACTTTCTTGAATATTTAGACCTGGTGGTAAAAGATTCTGTAATAATTAATAATAATAATAAAGTAATAATTGGCTTGTGACACCCTCCTCTCGAATCCCACTACAAACAAGCTCTCTTTCATAGTGGAGTCCACCATATTACCCAGGGGCCACTGGGGTCAGCAGTGCCTGTTTTGCTCTATTGCCCGTTAATGATAAGCACCTTAAAATATCTCCAACAGGGATGAAATGTTACCCTTGCTTTTTCCTGCTTCTGCTCCAATTGATCAGGCGTCACAAGCTGGCAGGATGATCAAGTGGCTCGTTAAGCAGAAGAGGAATTAGGTCTGAGTGTGTCAGATAGGAGAAAGTCGTGGTAGGCCCCGGGGTACCTGTGTTGTATACCATCGCATGACACCTGTGCTCTAAGAAGGAGCTGTGCTTGTTCCTGCCGGCCTGGACATCTTTCAAGTCAGCAGTCATTGGGTATCTTGTGTCAACACATTCTCACTCTACCATTGTGTAAAATATGGACGTTGAGTCATGTATCTATGGCGATTGTTATTGACGTTTAAAGTCTCCTTTAGCATTCTGGGTCTGGACGTGCTGACTGACATGCAACACAAGAATGGGACATGTTAGGTTTAGGAAAAGATGGTGGGTGGGGTTACAAAATGTGCATTTCAGTGACACGTGGGAAAATAAAGGGACATGAACCCCGTCATCTGGTTCCTGTGTTGTTTGACCCATCCCCCCCAACTTTCCTCCTTACGTGACCTTTCGGTCTTTCATACCACTCTCTACCATTGTCTCTCTTATTTTGACCGTTTTGAAATGTATACATGTAATACCTTTGCTGGAGAAAAAAATCCTGTCTGGTACCTGAGTCTATATTTTCATTCAATTCATTTCAATAGTTTGTATACACATTGATTTGAATTATTGAAACACCTGGGCAACTCAAGTGTATAATTAAACTTGTTAACTTGTTGTACACTTTCGTGTTATTTCGTTTTCTTAAATATATCCTGACACAATACATGCATTAATATTGCAAATAGATATTCATCATGAGAGATTATAGAGTTTGAAAACACATGACAAAATATGAAAACGTGATACAGGACGTACGGATTAATTTAAAGAGAATACCTTTACCATAAGGTAGTAGCATAATATGTTGCACTAATAAACCCTATCTAATTCTCCATCTTTGGTTCCTTCTCAGGGAACTCCAAAGGGTAAAGGAGAAACATAAATGTGAAGGGGGGTGGGGGCTTAATACCAGGCTACACCACAGGTCACAGGTCTCCAGCATCCTCTGTCAGACTCACTGAACTCGATTTAGAGGAAAGAGTGTGTCTGCAGGTAATCCCGTTCAACAAGGCAACATCCATTATTTCTCCTCCTGCTGTTATTGGTAGCATCAACTGTGTAGTCTATACTCGTCTGCTATCTCCCAACACAGATACTGAAACAAATTATCTCAGCAATAAAAACATTACCAAGGTTTCTATAAGTGCAACAATTGCCAGTCCAGTAGCACCACTGTGTTACAAGCAGTAACATAAACAGACAAGGCATTAATATTAGGGAAGAAATGCTACTGTACCTCGCTAAGCAGCCTCCACACAATATTTGGAGAAGCATTATTCTGTTCACTCTTTGGCCAGAGCTGCACTTGCTACATAATTGGCTGTGTTGAAAAGGGATACTTCTGAAATATTTGCCAAATAAACACAATGTGTTTCTCTTTGAAGGGAGCCGTGCTTGGCGGTAATCGTGACACACATACACTCGCGCAAAAGAGAACGAGGTGGCCAGACTGCGAGGACAACAATCTCAGTGTTCTTCCAGCTATGTGCCCTCAGATCTGGACACAGAGGCAGGGGAAGGGCCAGCAGAGCCAGCCATTCTCGCTCTGACAATATGTCTGATGTCGGCCCAACATGCACAAAGGGTAAAAGGGTAAAAGGGCTCTAACTCTCTGCGTATGGGCAAAATCTGTTTCTCACAGTGCAAAAGATTCTTATAGAAAACAAGGGTTTTACACAAGTTAACCTACCAATGATATATATATATATATATATATATATATATATATATATATATATATATATATATATATATATATATATATATATATATATATATATATATATATATATTCATTCAATCCACAATACATGTATAAATTGAAATATCAACTCTGTTATGCCGACATGTTTGATTTTGGGATAAATTAAAGTATAGTAAGCAACCATGAAGTGATCTGTTAGCCATATGCTAAGTATAAGTAGTCTAAGCTGCTTCATAACAAGGATGTCTGTTGATTATATTATTTGTCTTTTTTTAAAATAAAGATCCTTAGCCCCATATTGTGTTGTTTAATGATGTTCTCACGGGCCGCTGTGGCTCAGCGATAGCTGCCAATTGGGAGGTTGGTGGTTTGATCCCTGGCCCTGCAGTCCTGTGTCCAAGTGTCCTTCCTGACACTGAACCCTGAGGTGCTCCCACTGCTGCACCATTGGTGTGTGAGTGCTTATCTGATGAGCATGTGGCACCACAAGTAATAAAAGATAGAAGATGGAAATCAATACCACATAGTATCACAATATTTTCTGTGTCAATACTATATTGATACACAGACTCCAAGTATCCATCTATTATTATGTGTGTGTTGGTCACTTTGTCTGCTTGACAATCCCATTTTACAGCAATATAATTGAAGTGAGATGAACAAACAGAAAAATCTATCTTTGTCTTTGTTTTGAGACATGTTGACAAAGTTTCCTTTTGTGGACATATCTTGAAATTGGGAAAAATTTGAAGTTGGATAAAAGCTAATAAATTTAATTGGCAGATTGTTGCAATACCTTTAAAAATAAATTATGAATAATAATAAATAAATAATGAAACATAATAATAATAATAAAGAAATAATAAAAAATTGGCCAGAGGGAACTTGCATCCTTGAACAATGTCTGCATATTAAAGAGGGGGGGTACAGACATGTAAATGTTTGTTTACAGCAAATACTTCTTGAATATATAATTCAACTTTATACAAACATGTATCTGTTATACAAATGAAAGAAATGACAAGGTCACATGAATAGAGGCTACATCATGTTTTAATTGCAACTCAGAAGTAACTTGACTGCATGCATTTATATCAAATATTAGCAACAACATATATTTTATTAATTATTCTCTTACATATACATTTTAAAGATGTGCTTACATTTTGAAGTTTGTCTCTACTTTATCTTTAGTTACAGAGAAATATGTGTAGGATGCCTTTCACCTCATGCAAACTCTCTGTTCCATTGTTGCAATGCTGAATCGTTAGACAGATGTCAGATGGGTTTCATCTTGTCTTTTCACCAATAAATATAAACTTTATGGGACTAAGATTGCAGCCATCACAAAAAATTATTTTTTCCCACACACTCACTATCACACACATATACACCCCCACACACACACACACACACACACACACACACACAAACACCCGTCTCATAATCTTTGTGGGGACCCGCCACTGACATAATGCATTCCCTAGCCCTTTATCCTAACCTTAACCATCACAACTAAATACCTAACCTTAACCCTTACCGTCACCCTAACCATAACCTGATTCGAACCCTAATCCTAAAACCAAGTCTTAACCCTCAAACATCCCTTTAAAGTTGTGGAGTCCAGTATTTTGGCCCCACAAAGCTGTCCAGACTGCACAAGTATACTGTATTCCCAGTTTTTGGACCCCACAAATGTAGTTAAATGGGACACACACACACACACACACACACACACACACACACACACGCACACACACAAAATGCCTGAATGCTTTTGAATGTGTACAAAGTTATAAAGGACCTCAGGCCATAAGGCAGCTCACAGTCCATCCTCCACAAGTTGAGGAAGAAGTTTACTTAGAAGAAGAGATAGACAGATCAGGCCACTGAGTACGGTAGGTTCGACACACAATGAGTGATACGCTACAAAACCAAATGTTACAGGAGTATTACAGTATTTGATTCTAAAGTCTTAGCTCTGATAATTCTTTTCAATTGCTAAACCACTGTGGACACAACTGGAGTCACATGTGCAAAACTCTAACTTCAGTCTGCACAGCATCAGCTCACATGGACCAAACTCTAGTTCCTTTTTCATTGTTTGAACACAGTTTTCAAATCTCTACACACATATACCATGGCTTAACCACAGTGTGCACACTGTGGATCTACAGTACAGTGTTCAGATGCTACACACTGTTGTCACAACTGTTCACCACACACTCAGAACAGAATAGATTTCAGTCTGAATTAGTCACTGCTGATTGAAATTTTAGCTGAAAGCCTAAGCAGATGTTTTGTTTTAGACTAGTAAGTGAACATATACAGTGGCTGGAGAAAGTTTACACACTCATGTTGCAGTTATTCTCAATTGCTAAAACACTAAACCCTATTGTCTGAACCACTTGCTCAGTTGCCTGAACCCACTGATTGAATCAATCACTCTTTTGGCAAAACCATAAGCACTTTTCACCTGTTTAGACACGACTTGCCAACACATTTTCAGTGTGATGCACCCATGCTGCATAATGGTGAGCACAGGTGACAAAAGTCAAACACAATTAAAGCACAGGTGTCACCAGTTGAACACAACAACTCAAAATTGATCACACTTGTGGCTAATAATGTGAGGGAACATATACAGTAAGCCAGTTCAGAGAGCACTGGTTTTTGAGGCCCTACAATGGATAGAAATGTGAGAGGAAGAGCTTGTGTGAGACGAGGTCGAGGTGGTCAGCAAAGACAAAGAACAGTAAAATCTGATGAAATCAGAGCTGCTGTGATTGACCATGTTCTTGTCCATGGTATGAGCCTGAGGGAGGCTGGACAAAGAGTACAACCAATCAGTAGATTCCCTGTGTCCACCATAATCCGAAGATTTAGAGAAGATAACCGGTAATTACCTTTTTTTGACATTATAGTTCAGTATGTAAATGTTGACAGCAATTACTGTATGACGTACTACATAGTGTACCACAGTATACTGTAAGTAAATATATGTTTGGTACATCACTGTACTAATGTACTGTAGTATTGTAATGGAGGGTTGGTCCAGCTGTTTGTAGGCCTAGTATTCCATGTATATTTTTTGTAGCTCCGTGTTCTTTTTGTAGAATGGAAAGACTGCCACATGAGGGTGGGAGGACACGTATGTTCTCCCCACACCAAGAGACCCTAATTGTTGAAATGGTCCATGAGAACAATGCCATTAAACTGAGAGAAATTCAGCAGAAGATCGTTAAGGACCATGTCAATCTTGAGGGTATCAACAGTGTCAGCTTCTCTACTGTTGATTGTGTCCTCAAGCGCAACAGACAGCGCATGAAACAGCTATACAGAGTGTCCTTTGATTGCCACTCAGACAGAGTCAAAGAGCAAAGGTTCCAGTATGTACAAGTTGGCATGTATCCAGATAAATTCAATGTTGATTACTCTAAGTAGTAATTTACTGTAGTGGCCTAAATCACTTTTTCCGTATCACTTACAAAACTCCTGGGAGGAGGCCTCGGGAAGACCCATGACTAGGTGGAGAGATTATATCTCCAACCTGGCCTGAAACGCCTCGGGATCCCCCAGTTGGAGCTGGTTGATGTGGCCAGGAAAGGGAAGTTTAGAGTCCCCTGCTGGAACTGCTGCCCCCGCGACCCGATACCGGATAAGTGGATGAAGATGGATGGATGGATGGACTTACACAATTATATCTATTTCTACAGAGGGTTTTTCAACTGGATGCAATGGAAAGACCCCATTAATACATCTACATGGATGAAGCTGGGTTTAATCTCACCAAAAGGAGAGGGAGAGGCCGTAATGTGATTGGCCATCGGGCCACTGTTGGTGTTCCTGGGCAGCGTGGCCATCAGCAATCATGGGGTTGCCACCATCAGGCCAACCTGGGGCCCTACAACACTCACCAGCTCCTCATTTCCCTAAATCACATGCAAGATGCTCTGTTAGGGCAGCAGGATGAGCGTCCCATCTATGTTGTTGTTTGGGACAATGTGAGTTTTCACAGCGCCCTCCAGGTCAGAGAGTGGTTCAATATGAACCAAGGTTTTATCAATCTTTGCCTTCCACCGTCCTCCCCTTTCCTAAACCCCACTGAGGAATTCTTCTCCTCATGGCGGTGGAGGGTATATGAACACCAACCTTACACCAGGGTAAATCTCCTGAAGCCATAGGACTTGCCTGTGGTGACATAGGTGTGGAGGCATGCCAAGCCTGGATACGGCATGCCAGGGGTTTTTCCCCCCGTCGCTGTGATGTGGATGAAGTCCTGTGGCCTGACCCAGTACAGAGACATGATGCTGTGGCTGAGTAATGCACTTATTTGTATATTTTTGTAGTTTATTTTTACATGGGCTGACTGTACACAAGTGTCAAACGCACAATATTTCTGTTTTGTCTTTTTGTACAAGTGCTAAATGCACAGGTTTTTTTTGTTTTGCAACATGCATTTAACCTACAGTGAACAATAAATATTTATTTCTCCAGCTTCATGTCTTGAGCATTGTGTTTTTTTGTTTTTATACGTAGTGTTTAGTGACTGTTGAGTAGTGTTTTTAATTTTGATTGACTCCGGGCACGGTTTGACAAAATAGTTCAGTTTTGAGCACAGATTGAACTGTTTTGAGGTGACAGATTGGGTTTTGTGTTCACAGTTTAGAGAAAAGGAGAGCAGATTTCAAGAAATGTGTCTTAGCAGTTGAGAAAAACTGTAATTGAAAAAGAATTAGGAAAATCCAACCTTTTAAGGTCACTTTTGGCCTTTGGAATTAAACTAACACCCCACATCATCACATACCCTTCACCATACATAAAGATTGGCATGGTTTGATTTCAGTTAGAGACAATCTTATGTGCCTGCCTCTATGGGAATTTAACATAGGGGTGTGTATTTCTATGCCCCCTGTAAGGAACATTTATTTATTTACAATACATTATTCATTCACAGAGAAAATTTATGTCCTTAAAAGATTGGATTTCTTTTTGAATTAAGGCATTAAATCAATTTCCAAAATAACTTTTTTTTATTCCTCTTTTTAATCAACTTTAGCCTGGGTGTGTAAACTTTTCAAGCCACTGCATACCTGTATTCCTGTATTGAATATCATTGCCAAACATAACACTGCTCTCTGGGCATTGGGTCAGCTGGCTCCATCACTAGGCCTACATTTATGGCACCCTGTTTTCCTGCGTGATGTAATAAGGGGGGCCCGGGGGGCCACCGTCCTCCCCAGCACCTCAAGATAAACTCAATAATGGTATTTTCTAAGGTAAAGTGTTTACTGCTGTCTACATTACTCTTAAAAGTGTATCGTGAAATGTTGAAAATGAAGCATACAGTCGACACACTGTAGGTGTACTACTGGGAGTATATCCTACACATGATGAAAATGTCTTTTATCTAATCACTTAGCTAAGATGGCTGATTTAGGCCAATGTTCCATAACCTTTACAGTTTTCTTCGATTGCTAAATGCTAGTGTGCACAACTTGACCACATGTGCAAAACTCTAACTCCAGTCTGCACTACCAAAAGTCACCTGAGCTAAACAGTTCACATCAGCTGCAAAACTCATTCCTAACAACACAACTCTTAACACACGTCTCAAAACAGGCTCAGTGCACCACACACTATGCACAACCCTTACTGTGTGGAGAGAGGCAGGTTTTCTTCATCACATTGGATGTCAGTGTATAATTGTTTACTGTAATTCGTATTTGGTGATTGTATCAAAAAAAGGCTTTGTGAGCTTTCTCTATGTAAATACCGAATATGTTCACTAGCAAGTCTAAAACAAGACTCCGGCTTAGTCTTTCAGCTAAAATTACAATCAGCAGTGTGTGGTAGGCACCAGACTGAAATCTATTCTGTTCTGAGTGTGTGGTTAACAGTTGTGACAGAAGTGTGTAGCATCTGAACAAAGTGCTGTACATCCACTGTGTTGTGCAGGTCGTGGTTAAAGCCATGGGCTATTGAATTTGAAAATAACTGTAAATGCTGCTGCTCACAATGGAGCGATAGTTAGGTGTTACAATATAAAGCATTAAGTTCCTGTCATACAGCTAGTATGCTGAAATCTAAATATAACACATGACCAGTTGAACCTTAAAACTTCCTTTCCAGGAATTTGATTTAAGTATTTGATTGACCTCTGTTAATTTCCTTTCACTTCACAAATGTAGAAATGCACAATAGTTACTTTGATTAATTTTAATTCATGCATTTCAGTTCTCATTCACTCAGTTCACCATGTGGCCACATTCAGTTACTGATTGGACCCTTTTCTTCTACTGCTGTTATTATTCTATGGACATGTTCCAATGATTAAAGCTATGGGAAAGCATGAAAAAATAGTGAAATGAATTCATGACTTTAAGTATCCCACTGGGACTTGGTATGCCATTCGGGGATGGTTTTAAACATAATGTATAATGCAGTATAATGTTCAGCAGAATCCAACAGTTGATGGAATGAGATCTACTGTAAGCATTGTAGTCTGAAAAATCATAATAGAAATTATGTCTTTAACTCTGTGCCATAAAAAGAGAAGTATTCCCACTTTACTTACACAGGGAATCCTTTCATACAGGCACAACAGGAAGAGTAAAAAAAGGAATATTTCATTGAAAAAAACATTTTCGGCTCAGAATTCAGCCAGCATGGCACACAATACTCAACCAAACTCAGTGGGGTAACTACTTAATCTCAGTGGATGGGAAATGACAAGAGCCAAATGATCCTGTATAATGTGTAATGCTTGTTAACCATGAGCCTATCAACGCTGACATTATCTACTTGGCAAGGACAAATGACAGTTCAAGGGCAATGCAATTAAAGACATTATAATGAGCCATAGGTATTCATGTCATTCGGGTGAGCATGCATGGTATGTAAATATGAATGAGTTTCCATTTATTTAAAACACAGAGGAATGAGAAATATTTAGAAGAATCGTGCCAATCATCCTCCAACAAACATCTAAAGATAAGATATTGTAAAAGCTAAGAAATCATTAACATTGTCATTACCAAGGACTTAAAATCCCTCCGAAACCAATAAGCAAAACCCATTATGCATTAAACGAGGAAGCAATTTAAAGGGAAAATTATTTAGTTTGTCTCTAATTTAGCATACATGTGGTGAACTATCAAGGATGCATTACAATACCCCAAAGTGCACATCATCAGTAGTCATTACAGGGTGGATTTCCTGAGAGAGGTCACACATGTTGCAGAAATAACAAGCTCTCCTCGCTGTCCCCGGCGCTAATAATGCATAAACCACAGGGTGTACTGAATCTGATACCCAACACTGGGCTTTTTATTTTCAGCTTTAGATGAGAAAAAGACACTGCGATCCTTGTTTGACAAGAAACCAGCTTTGGCTGTCAAAGCTCAATGGCATCACACACATAACATTTATCTTTTATAACTTGCGGTCGCGGGGAAGCCGAACACTTTCTCAAAGTCCTTTTTTCAACATCTCGCGAAATTCTCAATGTGCAAAATACATGCTCCTTTTCACATAACCTTGGCCCAATTTATTTCTTCCTCCCTGCTTTGCTGGCTTCTGGCATTTCCAATGGGGTGAGTGAGGTCATGGCGGTGCTCAATTAAAGATATGAAGTCATGTGCAATCTCTCTGCAATCGATCCAAAAACAAAGTCAGCTCAAGGTGACAACCGACACCGACACGCATTTTATAATCATGCTGCTCTTTTCTGAGCTCTGTCGCTCCGTCCAAGTGAGTGAACTGGCATGATCCCAGATACAACTGTCAACTGCCAATTTCTTAACAATCTAATCAAAGTTTTTACTCTTTATGAAGTGTTTTGCAGGGCTGGTCTTTATTACTGAAAACAACTTTAACTCTTCTGCATAGCGGGGTATGTTGAGGGTTTCTTTTGAACAGATCAAAGAGAAATATGTCATCAGCAGGAGAGATGTGGACCTGTACAAGTCGCTGGGTGGTTGAGCGAGGTAATCCTTGGATTTCTGATGGATCATAGGGCCCAAGGTGAGCGTTTGTCCCCTCCAGACATATCCTGACACCACAGCCACTACCTCAGCTGCTAATTGAATTTGCTGTTCCTTCCCTGGTAAAGGTTTCCCGCTGCTGATAGATAGTCCAGCCTTTTCCTCTGTCATCTAAGCTTAGAGCAGGAGCCCATTTACATGAAACAGTTCCCCCCTGTACACGGTTATTAGACGATCTGCAGACCGAAGATGGGTAAGTCAAGGTGACAGGGAGAGAATTACACATTCAAGGTGCACAGCAACACAGTCGGCCATTTCGCAGATGAAGAACTTCTTGTATGTCAGGAAGTCATCAGGGGCTGTTGCTGCTACTGCAGCGATGGATCACCAAATGCAGCCATGCAGAGGAAAGTCACCTGTACTCCCGTTACGTAAGAAACAAGTCCAGGAGCCGTAAAGGTCACTGAGACTATAAGTGCACACAGGGAAGAACAAATGGATGCACTGCTGAGGTTGATAGCCTGATTACTAAACCAAGTGGTGGGCCTTAAAATAAGAAGAAAAAATAAAGCATTTGAAAAATTTTAATTATGAAACTCAGTAGACAAACTCAGATATGTGAAGATCTCATACGATTTCCTGAAGTAGAGGTCTGCCCTTTTTTATACATATTTTTAAACCTAATTAAAAGCTGCTGGAAATGTTCAAATAATGCAGTAAACCATTGCGCTGTGAGCACTTTGGCGTTGGAATCAAGATGATGTCTAACTTCTCCCTTCCAAAATGACTAGATTAACATATTAATACTCCATGACATTTGCTCTTTTCCTGTTTTGCCAATAGCAGATCATTTTGTTCGACTTTTCAACCGTAATTGCTGTAAAAACATTCTGTTACATGAAAGAGCGTGCCCTGAGGCATGGTGTCTTTGTTCAACATTCACATAACAGCTCCGCATTACAATCTCTGACTGTAAATCAGAAATTAATACAATACAGAGACCACAGCGGAATCCATCAATAGCCCTGTGGCTTGTTGTGCTTAGAATTTTGATTTCAAACAAATATTCAATTATGAAATGAGACACACCATATGGCACAGTGGGTTCCGGACTGTCTGCCCGCATAGTGCTATAACCTATGATCACCACCACACACATGCTGTTTTATTCATGAATCCTCATGGTCCAGTGGCTCACTACGGACCACTTGGTCTGCTCTGAGCTAAGGGTGGCTCACTTTACCCTCTCTTAATATGAAGAGGTCAAACGGTGTTTAACGATTTGACTGGTGGGCTTGAGAGTTTCCTGTGTGGTTAACATGATCTTAGTCTGTTTAATTGGTCTTTACGACTGAGATCGTTTCTTTCTTATCAACGATGGCTCAAGCTGTTCCCAACTGGTGTGAAATGTTTGTTTAAAACACTTGAATAAGAAATCTGTGGTAATTAGTTTAAAACAGTCAATGTTAAATTAAAACAGGAAATGTTAAATTATAGTGTAATTAAAACTCACTATTTACTTGATTTATAGCTTATACTTTAAAAGGTACATAACTTTATTTGTTAAAGAGTAATTTAGTTTACAGCAGACCGTCACAGGAAGTGCTTTTATTTTGAAGTAGCCTACATGGAAGTTGTCTGTTGTGTAGTCTTGCTAGCTTTTCTTGTGTGTAAACTGCAGCATAGTGTACTGGAGGACATAGCACTGGCTTACACACGCAAGTCAGACCAATGATGAATGGAAGGTTCTTCAAATTTCTGCAAACCAAGGTCCAAAGCAGAGAGAGAGCACTTCAGCTTTCACGACCAGGTAACACACAAAGGGACATTCCACCAGATTACAGATTGTGTACAGAGTGTGCTCTCAGCCACTGCACTGCACACCGCCGGTAATGCCCCTCAGAACTGTATATACTGTGTCAGTGATGACCATAAACCAGAACACTGTCCAGAAAAGTCATGTGTCTACACGCAAAGACAAACTGAAAAGGTTGGGAAGATGTTATGTGTGCTTAGGCCCAAAACACAGCAAAATTCTGCAGTTAAAGGTGCTTTGTGTGCATTGTGTGGTCGCAGGCATCACCAGTCAGTCTGTGAGCAAAGTGAAATGAAGACAGATGCAGACCATGGCAGCACTGATGCTACTGTATCCTCTGTGTCTAGTACAGTGAAACAGAAGGCTAACATGACAAACACAGTACTAGTCCAAACAGTAAAGGGCTCAGGAGGGAGAAAAATTGTACGCTGTCTGCTGGATGGAGGATTCATTCATGAGGCCATGGTTAAAGCCTTGGGACTACCAGTAATAAGGCAGGAGACACTATACCTTCACACCTTTGGTTCTACTAGTGCTGTAACTGAACAGCATCTCTTGAAAATGTGGGAAATTCACAGCAAATAATTGACATTGAAGCAGTGGAGACTCCTCAAGTGTGCAGTGCTGTGATAAAAGTGCCAGGTGAATCCATCCAAATGGAATTAAAGAAAAGGGGTCTGAAACTTGCTGATTTTCCACAAGAAGGCACAAATGATCCTGAACTGGCAGTGTTAATAGGAGCAGACTGTTACTGGAAAGTAGTGACAGGCAAGGTCCAGAGGATGACAGAGTCACTAGTAGTGATGGTAAGCAGCTTTGGATGGGCCTTGCAAGGACAAGTATCAACATCTAGTGTAACCAACAACAACCTGCAGGAGGATGCTCATATCTCAAAACATGCCTTCTTGGAGGTGGAGTCACTGGGCATTGTCAGTGAAAATTCTTTGCATTCTTGCAGATAGCTCTAACAGAACGAGATAAAGATGCTGTGAGGTTTTTGTGGCTGCATGGACCGCCAACCAATGACCAATGAGCTGTGCATCATGAGGATGAATAGAGTGGTATTTGGTGTGTCACCCAGCCCATTTCTGCTAGCTGCAAACATAAGACAATATATCAAGCATAACCTACACCTGTGAAGGCACTAAATGAGTCTCTCTATGTAAATTATTTCATCTCCAGCTCAGACAGTGTGGATAAAGCCTTTTCAGTCACCACAACAGCGAAAGAAGATTCTGTCCCAAGCCAGCATGAATTTATGCAAATGGGTAACAAACTCACCAGAACTGAGGGCTAAGTGGACAGAAAGCGGACTGGAGCACACACCAGAAACCGGCACTTGTGGAAATGTACTGAAGGTGTTAGGATTGGTCTGGAGATCTGAAAATGATGACTTTGTGTTTGATCTGAAAGGACTGCTGGACATCTTAAAGAGTAAGGAAAACACAAAGAGAAGTGCATTACAGACATCAGCTTGCGTCTTTGACCCCATAGGGTTTCTCACCCCATTTACCCTACGGGTAAAATGCCTTTTTCAAGAACTATGGGAAAGGGGAATTGATTGGGATGAACAGTTACCCCCAGACCTGGCTTACAAAATGGGATCAGTGGTGTTCAGAGCTGCCGCAGCTCCAGTTATTTACAATTCCAAGATGGTACCAAGTTAAAATACGGCCAAACTCACAGACATCCAAGTTGCACGTCTACTGTGATGCCAGTGAAAAGGCATACAGTGCAGTTGCCTAGCTGCAAGGAGAGAACAAGGAAGGGCAAGTTGTCACCAGTTTTGTGGCATCAAAGTCAAAGGTGGCCCCACTAAAGAAAATGACCTTCCCACGTGTGGAGCTCATGCGCGCCCTGATTGGAGCAAAATTAGGAAACAACCTTCTCAAGCCTCTGAACATGGGAAGAAATCAGCTTAATGTGTGGACTGATCCCATGATTGTTTTTCATTGGATACGTAGCACAGCACATAGGTGGAAGCCATTTGTGGCAAACAGAGTGACTGAAAGGTCTCAGTAATCCAGAACTTTGGTCTCACTGCAGTGGCTAAACTAATCCTGCTGACTTACCCATGAGAGGACAGAGTGTTGAGAGCCTCATCCAAGAGCAGCTGTGGTGGAAGGGATCTACTTCCCTGTCATTGGCTGATGAAGCAAAGAACATTGATAAGGAATGTGGCTTAGACGAAGCTAACACTGAGCTTAGGTCTAAGTTTCAGGTTGTAGTGCAGCTTACCAGCACTGAACAAGCGGAGCCACTATTAGAACTAGGGAAGTACAGCAGGTTAAAAAACGGTGTTAATAATAACTGCATGGGTCAAAAGGTTCTTAGCTAATGCATGTTGTGGTCAAAGGATTCAGGGAGAACTCACTTCTGAGGAGCTTACTGCAACAGAAGTATATTGGGTGAAGATGACACAAGGGCATTGTTTTAGCTAGGAAATCTGTCAGCTAAAAGAGGGACAAAACCTCAGAAGAGATTAAAAAATCAAAGACCTGAAACCTTTTTTGATGAAAATGGTCTCATTTGTATGGGAGGCAGGTTGCAGCATTCTGATATTAGGGATCAACAGCCCTGGATACTGCTTACAAAGCACAGATACTCTGAGTTAACAGTGCAGTCCTGTCATGAGAGAGTGATGCATTCTGGTGTCAGAGATACTCTATTGCAAATGAGGGAGAGATTCTGGGTTTTAAGGGGTAGACAGCTAGTCAAGCGGGTGGTGTTACATTGTAACATTTGCCGGAGACTAAAAGTGAGACCAGTTACAGCTCTGTTACCCAGAGATAGAGTCACAGAGTCCCCACCATTTGAAGTTACTGGGGTAGATTTTGCAAGACCCTTGTATGTCAGATCGAGTGGTCAGCCTAAGAAGGCATACATCGCACTTTTCACTTATGCTGTGACTAGAGCAGTGCATTTAGAGTTAGTTTCAGATCAGACTACTGAAAATTTTCTTTTAAAGACATTTATTGCAAGACGAGGATTGTGTAAAGTTATTTACTCAGACAATGCTAAGACATTCATGGGAGCAGAAAAAGACCTGAAACAACTATGGAGGTCATTTAAGGAATCAGAGCATACAGAGCTTTTCAAAGGGATCACCTGGAAGTATATTGCTAAGCGAGCTACTTGGGAGAGGCTTGTAAGATCTGTAAAAACATGTCTAAAGAGGGTCCTGGGGAGGGCTTCACTAAACATTGGGGAACTGACAACCATGCTTGCAGAGGTGGAGGTGATGCTGAATTCCAGGCCTCTGTCTTATGTGGACAGCGATGCATCAGAGCCCCAGCCACTCATCTCAAGCAATCAATGTGAGTCGAGAAGAGATGGAGATACCAACAGAGACTAATAACCAGCTTTTGAAACAGCTGGAGAAAGGACTACTTGCTGAACTTGAAATCAGCTCACAAGTGTGACATACCCACACCCACTGTGCTAAAGGTGGGAGAGGTCGTCTTGATCGTAGAGGATAACACTCCCAGGCAGACCTGGAAAATGGGCAGGATAACAGAACTATTTCCAGAAATTGATGGACTTATTCATTCCCGCACTGTTCGTACTTCTACAGGAAGTTTTTTAAAGAGACCTGTTCAGTTGATTCATTTAGTAATGAACAACAGTTCATAATTTGTTTAATAGTAATTTACTTTACAGCAGACCATCATAAGAAGTGCTTTTATTTTGAAGTAGCTAGGCTTAAATTTTTCTTTTCTTGTGTGTAAACTGCTGACAATAAACATTCTCAGTAAAAGACAAGCGTTTTCGGTCGTCATTCAAAGCCATTCCATTACACCAACGATCCTCAACGGACACTAACCATTATTTGGTTTTTGTGTCATGGCTACAGGCTATCGGTGTTAAAAGCCAAGGTTCAGATCTGTTGAAGTAGGGTTGTGTGAGGTGAGCTAAGTAGCCATAGTCACTCAGGGTATTATCTACAGTAGATGGCGGTTAGTATGCTGCCACTTTGGGGAAGCAGGCAGGAGTACCAACACGGACGCTAAGCATTGTCCTTACAGTGGTGCTCAAAGCTAAGTTGACCATGTTTTGGAAATTTATTTTAATACCTAAAAATGAGGGAACTTTGTGAATGAATAACTGTAAATAAATGTTCTAATTATTTTCTTCTCAGGATTATGCATCCTGATAAACCTTTAGAATTAAAATAGCCCCACATCATCACATACTCTTCACCATGCTTAGAGATAGGCATGGGATACTTTCTATAAAATCATCTCTCAATGCAAATCAAACCAGGTATTAGTCTAACTGAAATAAAACCATGCCTATCTCTAAGCATGGTGAAGAGTATGTGATGATGTGGGGCTATTTTAATTCTAAAGGCCAAGGGAACTTTATCAGGATGCATAATATCCTGAATCCAGGAAATAACTGGCCTTTAATAATAAAATCTGCCTGCCTCTATGGGAATTTAACATGTATGTATACTTATGACCCTGTATTTTAAATAAGAACATTTATTTATTTACAATACGTTATTCATTCACAAAGAAAATTGGTGTCCTTAAAGGTTGATTTTACCTCATTTTAATTTAGGTATTAAAATAAATTTCCAAAACATGATTTTATTCTCTTTTTAGTCAACTTAAGCATGTGTATGTAAACTTTTGAGCACCACTGTATGTGCTAAGACAGCCCCAAGGGAACTGAAGCTGTTATCTATTATTTCTTCTAAGCCACCAGACTCCTTTGACAAAAACAGTAATTTAACCCTGCAGAACAGAACAAATTAATTGCTGCTTTAAGGCCGCGAATAGTTAGTTTGTGTAGTTTGTGTGGGGTCATGCCGACCGCCATCTACTGAAGATAGCCTTGCGTAGCCAGACCTTCCTCCACAGAGCACAGTTTTGCTGAATCGTCTAATATGGATGTTGTAGTCTGGCAATAGGGTTGTGTGTTTGTCTGATTGCCTGCCTGCTTGCTGTTCTTGTCCTATGGGACATTGTTGTCATAAAGCTATAGTGCACATCTCTGTCGAGCCCATGAGGAATTTTAAGTAACGACAACGACAACTGTCGTCCCCACCCCTCCTCCATGCAGTTACTAGTAGCCAAGAAGGACACGGAGGATTAAAAAAACATGATGGACTCTTCAGAAGAGGTCATTATCGTCACTCAAGCGCCACAATCTTGTGAACATAGTCATACTGAGAAATCCAGAGAGAGTTGTGTTGAGTTGATAGTCTTAATTAGCTTTGAAGCAGCTCATTTGGTAATGGCTTGAATGTAACAGACGTTTATTAATATCAAAAAGTTACACACTAAAGATCATCATCATTGTCTTCCCAGATCTTCCCAGGTTTTGTGAGTATTGAAAGCGAAATAATCATAAAAAACACAACCCAATAAAGCCCAACTTGTGTCAAACTTAATATGTGCTTTAAATTGAGAAGAAAAATAACATTTATTCATGAAAATATCAGACATTAGTTTGACAAGGTACTGTGTGGGGAATGTAGACCTGAACGTGGCAGGTATCCACAGAAATACAGGTTCTCTTTGCCCTAACCACAACACACACAAAACAAAATTCTGCAGCTAACAGTCGGAATTGGGGTCGGACGTCTGGGTTCCATACAGTGTTTGTGACAGTGACATGACTTTTTTTCTTTTATAACTCCCTTATATTCCCCTACAGTGACAGCAGGGGACTGGAGAGAGCTGCCAGGAATCATGGAGAGGAATCCCTGTCAAGCCCTACCCTTAGGCTCCCCCTCCCTCGTGTCAAGATAGATAACCACTAGAACCTCATGGGAAGCACAGCAAGATGGAAAGAGTAGAGACAGAGACAGAATGCGAGAGAGAGCGAGAAAAAGAGAGAAACAGACAAAAAGTGCCACAAAAAGAACATTGCTTTCTAGGAATGCTGGATTATGTCTTTTTTTCTAGGTGAGATATCATGCTCCAAATGTCATTTCTTTCCCTGAAAATTGGTTGGATTTATTGGAAAGAAGTGAGTGCAGACATATGGAGATATGAGTGTTGTATTTGTGGCCCTAGCACCAGTTGATGGTAACTTTTCTTAGTAGCTGCCAGCGTGTCTTCACCTTTGCATCTAGAATGCTATCCTGTGCCCAATCAATAAAAGCTTTAATATTTTGATTGATGAGAAACTCTAATGGAGGGAAATCCAATGGTAGTATTAAACCAATGTGCCTGATGAGGTTTGCAAAGTCTAAAAATAATAGTAATAAGACATAAGAGTGCTTTTCAAAGTCCTCAAAGACACATTTCATACAAATAAAACAAGCAGAGATATTTTTAAAAGTGACACAAGAAATTAAATTCCAAGATTAGAGTCTAGCTGAATAGATCAAACCAGACATTACATGACTTAAATGTTTTTTGTGTTTTTTGTGTGAAAAACTGAACTAATTCATAATTCTTTTTACAATAAAAAAAAAGCCCTATATCAACAACATGGCCTCTATTGCTGGCAGAGCGTGTTAACCCCAAACTTTAAGATAAGATGATAAAATTGCATATCAATTCCCTCATTTTATTAAGCATAACTCCTGGCAAGCATTTGCTGATATTGGTATGACCATTATCAGACAAGCAAACGTTACCCTCAGTTACATTACCTTCAGCGCCAAAGAGCCATCTGAATATCACATGGGAAACTAGGAACTATCCTTTCAGTTTGCCTCTTTCCTCGTTGCCAAACAGCAAACGGGTCAATAACCCATCATTATAGAGCTTCACACTTCGCTGGCTGCAAATTGACTGCCTGAAGGATTAAGGAGAAAAGCAATGATGCCAATGCTGGAGATGAGACAACATTGCTCATTTTCTCTACCTACTATATAAAAAAACAGGGTTCTTTGAAAATACTGGCACTTGGTTAAAGAGAAGGCAGCGCGACAGGACATCATCCTGTCACTCGGAGTATTGTTGGTAGAATGTGAGGGCATATAGCTTATACTTACTTGGATCAATATCCTGTCAATGTACAAAAGAAAGTAGAGCAAAGTAAAAAAGAGGGTCAAAGTCACATATTAGACGGGCGCCCAGATCACTCAGTTGGGGGAGTAGGCACCCATATATACCCAGCAGGCCCGGGTTTGATTCCGACCTGTGGCCTTTTGCTGCATGTCATTCCCCCCTCTCTCTCCCCTTTCACTTCTTCAGCTGTCCTGTCATTAAAGGCCTAAAATGCCCAAAAAATAATCATGAAAAAAAAGTCACATATTGGACAAAGTCATTTTAGAATTGAGTTTTGTATGTCTTCAATGAGACTGAATCAGGTAAACTGTTCTATTTTATTTGACTCAGGTTATATTGTGAACCCTACTGTAATCTGAAGACAGATCATTACATTTTCTCTAACACTTCCCGTATTACATGCTTCACAGCCCATCTCACTGCACCATCCGGTTTTGTTGCTTCTCCTGAGAAACTCCTGTGATTTGCATGGCCCTCAAACTTCATGAATAATCGGCAACCACGGATACATAAATTGTGTGTGTTTGTGTTAGTTGCAACCCATCTGTCACCACAACTCTAATAACACTCTGTTACAAGTAAAAGTCCTGCATTGGAAATGTTACTTAAGTGAAAGTATGTAAGTATGTAAAAAAAAAAAGTTTAAGTATGTAAAATCAGAAAAGTGCACTTAAAGTAAAAATCCTCGTATTGTAGAAAGTGTAAAGGACCAAAATGGTTGTGTTTAATGATCTAATCATCTCAGCTAGACTTGTTTGCTAGCTTACTTTATAATAAAATATCAGATTTTATAAACTATAAAATAATCTGAATGTGTAAAGTCGCTAGTAACTAAAGCTGTCTGATGAATGTAGTGGAGTAAAAAGGACAATATTTCTCTCGGAAATGGAGCGGAATAGAATTAGAAAGTGACATGAAAAAAAGGACTCAAGTAAAGTACAAGTACCTCAACATTTTGACTTAAGTACAGTACTGGAATAAGTGTACATAGTTACATTCCACCACTGCCCACAACCCACAACCCAATTTGATGGGCATGTGCGAAGTAGACACCAAGATAGTAGTCGTGCTTTTTGCAACTCCTTTAGGGTTGAGTTGATTATATGCAGAGTGTGAAGAACAACGTGAGCCAACAATAACATGCTAATAAATTCAGAGGCAAATGCATATAGATGCACACACACATTTTATCTCCAGGACCAAGCGCCAAACTTCAGGTCACAAGGTGTTTTCAGTGGCCGCCCCCCTCTCTGTGAAGCTCAGTCCCTAACCACATCAAAGATTTCCCCACAAGGTCACCTTTACTTCATATTCACTCATATCTAGTCTGTTGGCGAGACAAATATTGTACTTTATACTCAAATACATTCATCTGACAGCTTTAGTTACTAGTTACTTTACAAATTAAGATTTCTGCACACATAACACATGTAGTTTATAAAATCTGATGTTTATTATAAATGAAACTAGCCAAATATATAACAGCCTACAAGTCCAGCTGAGATGATTAGACCATTAAATACACAACTATTTGGATCCTTTACACTTTCTACGATGGGAGGATTGTTCTGCATTGAGTAATTTTACCTGATGATACTTTCATACTTTGTAACATTTTCAATGCAGGACTTTTACTTGAAACAGAATATGTTTACAGTGTGATATTATCATTTTTACTTAAGTAAAGGATCTGATTGTGTATATAGACTAATGCCATTGTCTATTGCCTATGACCAGATCTTCCAACATACAAGCTAATCTAAGGGGGGCTGGCCTCAAGTACATTTATTGTCATTGTTATGAACAGGGATTGTGGAGGACTACAAATACCTGGGAGTGCACTTGGACAATAAACTGGACTGGGCCAAGAACACTCAAGCCCTCTACAGGAAGGGCCAAAGCCGTCTCTATTTTCTGAGGAGGCTGAGGTCCTTCGACATCTGCAGGACGATGCTGAGGATGTTTCATGAGTCTGTGGTGGCCAGTGTTATCCTCTTTGCAGTTGCATGCTGGGGCAGCAGGCTGAGAGTACAACAGACTCAACAAACTGATCTGCAAGGCCAGTGACGTCGTGGGGGTGGATCTGGACTCTCTGTCGGTGGTGTCTGAGAGGAGGATGCTGTCCAAACTACATGCCATCTTGGACAATGTCTCGCACCCACTCCATGACTTGCTGCTCAATCACAGGAGCACTTTCAGTGAAAGACACATTCTCCCAAAATGCACCACAGAGCACCACAGGAAGTCATTCCTGCCTGTGGCCATCAAACTTTATAACTCCTCCCTCTAAGTGTCTCACACACAGACACTTAGAGAGGTTGAAACTGGACAATATTATCTGTATTATCTGTTTTGTGCAATAACACTGGACTGAAATGGGTGCAATACTCACCCTTGCAATTCCTTAATTATGTTAATTATGTAAATACTGTATAATAATAAAATTCCTTTAACTAGGTAAATACCGTACATATCCACACTCCTTATATTTATTTCTTTATTTATATTTCTACTCTGATATTTCTACTATTTGTGCAACTGCAACACAGAGTTTCCCTTCGGGGATCAATAAAGTATTTCTGATTCTGATTCTGATTTGGTTTTGTTGATTTTCTTTAGGGACGGACTTACGCCCCAACCTGCTGGAAGTGGAAGGCCTTCATCCTACTGGAATATGCGCCGCTTAATAATAGTGTCAAATCACAACAGGAGTTATCTTAGAGCATTTTACAGATAGAGTATGTGTATGGACCAAACTCTATAATTTACAAAGACCCAACAATTCCCCATGAGCAAGCATTTGGTGCGACAGTGGCGGGGAAAACTTCCTTTAAACAGACGGGCAGACTCAAGCTCTTGGTGGGCGGCCATCTATCGCTGCCAAGACACAGATACAGATACAGAGGAACAGTGGCAATTATTGTATCAATAAAGATAATAGAACTATGACTATCTAGAAATATAGACAGGTTTTTCATAACTGTAGCCTGCTAGGTTTATGTCCAGCATGTGAAACCTTCACTGTCAAATCAACATTGAGACTGTCTCCCTCACAAGTTCTCTGTCCCTAAATATGTGGATATCCCTATAAATCTATCTATATCTATAAATCAAAAAGTCCGGCCCAACACCATCACGTTTTTCTACCCTTTATATAATACTATAATATAATATATAATAAGGTATATTGTTCCAATTAATACGTCATCCACTGGTAGCTGCAGACTGGCCTATTACGATAAACCGCTATCACCAGGGGCGAGGCTAGAAGGGGGGAATGGGGTAGCACCATGCCCCCCCCCATGAAATTTTATTGTTCACTGGCGCCCCCCCTATTTATTGGATAAGAATGCTGCCAATCTGAAAATTGTGACTTCCATTGGATCAAAGTACTGTCACATGGATGCCTGTTCTCTCCGGTCCTTGTCACATGACCATTTAATGTTTCCATGGTGACACCACCACTAGGAATAGTTTTTTTTAAGTGGCAGACTAAGCCTATAGAACATGTGAATTGTTTTCTGATATACAATTTTGTTTAAATGAAAGAAAGTGAAACTAATGATGAATTTGATATTTTATTTAGCAGAATTACATTATGTTTTATCATTCCCAATATTTTCTAAGCAGATTGTCTATGCTTTATTCTGATAAAATGTTTGTCATGTCCAAACCAATTACAGAAGTTTTTGTAGTCAATAAAAACCTTACGCCTGAGGCACAATGCAGTAAGATAAAAAGTAGTGCATGTTTATAGGGTTTAATGCATCCAAATCAAATATAAATGAAGTATTTATTAATAGTATTATTATATTGTCTGTAGGCAGTATTGCAAATGAATAAAACAGAATGTAAACAGAATATGAATGTTTTTATTTTCTTCTTGTTACTCAGGCTTGTCATGCCATCCTGACACAGAGCTTGCAAATTACCATGAATATAATTGATTTAATATTAGAAAAATGATATCATGTTATATATTTTAAATGTTAATAATTAGTATTTCATGTGGATTTGTGTTTCATTGTGTTAAATCAATTAAACAATTGCTCACTTAATCAATTCTGTCATCCAAATTACTCAACTTAAAACCAACATTATTCACTAATTATTTTAGCAATGGACAAAGTTATTTCATGAAACATTAATTTGTGAATTTTATTTTGCATAGATTTGTCATTAATATTGTAAGAATAATTTCAGTGAAATTGCCTAGTCCTATGTTTAACATGTATTACATCATGTATTACATCAGCTATTTGCTCTTTCAATACAGAGTAATCCTTATCTGCCCTCACAGAATATAGTGTTACTTTACTGTAATGCCACCATTATGATACCACAGGACTCATATCTGATTATGATTACATAAATTGTGTTCATTACATCCCAGAATGAAGAGGCAGCCCATCATCAACGTGCAGCTGACAGCTATCTGATGATGTCCGAGATTACCAATCTAAAGCTCATGTCTTTTTCTTTCTTTCTTTCTTTCTTTCTTTCTTTCTTTCTTTCTTTCTTTCTTTCTTTCTTTCTTTCTTTCTTTCTTTCTTTCTTTCTTTCTTTCTTTCTTTCCATGGGCCCGAACAAAAGTGACTGATATAAGGTGGAAAGAGTTGGAAGAAGCAGAAGTATTTCATTGGGAGGAGAAAATATGAAAGGCCAGAAAAGAAAACTAATGTCAGTCAGCGTGGCTTTAATACAGCAGCATATCCGACGGGAGGTCGGGGGAGGGGCAGTTGGAGGGAGACAGGAGCTGTTTCTGATTCGCTGATACGGTTTTATTATCTCTTTGAGTCCCGAACAAGTTGCCGGCTGGCTGACTGGGCGGCTCGGCGGTATAGCCAGGGCTGATGGAGCTAATGGAATTGGAATGCCGGGGCCTCATCTCTCAGTTGTGATGGCTTGGTGACAGGCCCTGATGGATCGCTAGGGCTGAAGGCTCGCCTGACAGTCACGCTCGGCTGATGAATTGTGAAATGAGACAGACATAGAAAAGCTGTGGGCAGCCCAGAACTTGACTGACCTCCTCACCACCACCCTCCTCGGTCAACCGGTGTGCTCTGTACGACAGTGGGCGCCACAACACTCACATCCATCTTCCACCCCTGCGGCTCTGCTGGGCGCCATGGAGACATATTGCCTCACCTTGGGACCTGGCCAAGTTTTGAAGTCTTTTAATGACAGACCATGGGCATTCATCACGCTGATATTCCACCTGAACGTAGCCCCTCGCCGTATATCCCCCCAAAGAAACCTCCAACAGGAGTGTATTATATACTTCCCATCAGCACCTACTTCAAGGCCTGAACCAAAATGGCTTCAATTCCTGCAGTTTCAGATGACCTATTAGGCAGCTGTTACAGGAAACTGCATTTTAGAGGAGATGATCTCACAGCAAAAACAAACAAGAGTTCATTAAGTGACACAACTGACACAACCTACATTTTCTCAAGAGAGTTTTGGCAAAACAGCTCTCCTCTCAAAGTCTCAAAGAGAATTAGAAAAAAAAAATTGCTGGACAGGGAGGGAAAGGACTAAAACAAAGTAGTTATTTAGAAGGAAAAAAAACAGAGGCAGAGAGTGATAGTCCACCAGAGGGCTGTCTGCAGTATAATTACAGAGTCTCCCATCATAATCATAAAAAGGCCTAATTTAACAATTTGATGGTGTTGCTTTTATTAAGCCAATTTGAGCAGATGGCAGTTCAAGCATCCTGGATGTGTTGTTTTTGACTGAGGGCAAGGATAAATGGAGGTAAACAGAGAGCTGGGGGATGTCAAGAAATGTGTTGCTGTTTGACATTAAAATAAATTATTACATGGTTATATAAAGGCATATTTCTTTCTGTGTAATTATGGCTGACTTTCCCTTACTCTGCTTCTCTCTCTGTGTTAATGTTCCCAATGCCACCTTTGGGTGTTTATGTAGAGCTTTAGTTGTGGTCACATGCAGTGAGGAATCAGGTAGTCTATATCCACGACGTTCCACTTCCAGGATTAGTCCATTCACTCTTTTCAGCCGGATGTCCGTTACTTTCTTCTTTTTTTATGTTGGAGTTCTAACCTTCGGTGGATTTATGAGGACTATGGTTAACTGCTCCTCAGAGGGTGAATCTAGACACCTGGCTAATAAGGGTGGAGGGAAAAAAATTGATACCACATAGTATCGCAATATTTTCAGTGGCAATACTGTATTGATACACAGGCGCCAAGAATCGATCTTTCATTATATTGTGTTGGTCAGTTTGTCTGCTTGACAATCCCGTTTTGCAGCAATAAAATTGAAGTGGTATGAACAAAATCTTTTTAGATAAAACTTAGAAATTGGAATGAAGGTTATAAATTGCAATATATCGCAGAGTATTGCAATATTTTTAAAATCGCAATAATATTGTATTGTGGCATAAGTATCATGATATTATATCGGGAGGCGTGTGGTAATTCCCACCCCTGCTAGCTAGACTATCTGTCCAATCTGAGTTTTCTGTCGCACGACTAAAACTACTTTTGAACGTACACATGTTCCACCAAAACAAGTTCCTTCCTGAGACTATTTTGCAGAGGCACCGTGGCTCCGTCCGGCGCTCAGTGCCGTCCAAGACAATTGTGATTGGTTTAAAGACTTGCCAATAAACCAGAGCATGTTTTTCTGTCATCCCAGAATGCTGTGTGGACTAGGTATGTCAATACAACACTAGGAATCAGGTGCACCTCTCAAACACACTCTGATGTTAAGAGCTTCCATTAGGAGTGATTTCCCTTTCGCTCCTTTGAATATCTGTCGCTCCTCTGCACATGGCTCTTTCTCAACTAATGATATACCATGTTTAGGACAGTGCGTCCTAAGTTTCCTAGATCTGCGCAATAACTGGCCTCATTTGTGTGATTTCTATGAGACTGTGATGATGATCAAGTTGTCTGTTGACCACTAGAAGTTGATACTCTTAAGATAACTAGAAACACTCAAACACAGCGCACCTTCGAAACATTGAAGTTTTAAAAGTTTTTCATGAAGTCAAATCCCAAAGTTTATCCTTACATCATCAACATCATGGGAAAACAGATGTATTAAAGTTCACCTTGATTTGTGGTTCTCTCTCTACAGCCTTGAGTGAATGTGCGCTGAGGTAAAATATAATCCATTTTATATTGAACTGAACTTTTGTCCTCAAACATTTGGCAGCACTGTGTGACTGCATGAAATGTCAAATCACTGACGAATAATCTTTCACCTCTGTTTTTGGCACACTTACAGTACATAGCTATGGGAAAGTACATTCATGTTTCATGTTTTACCAAGTCAAATTATTGGAATCGTGGATTTATTTACAATTTAGATTTTTTTATTCAAGGTTTCTGAACCTGTGGTCACTTAAAAAAACGTTCTGAAAGAGTAGATAGCTTCCAATCAAAGACTGCATAAGGTTTTCATACACAGTTGAAATATAAACGAGTTGCAGCAGCTTTGACCGCTGAGTTGAGTGCACATAGCAAAATCATAAATAAATCTGTTAGAAAATGTCAAAAGTCACTATGATCTTAAAGTGAAAGGAAACGACTGAATGGCCATGCCACTAAACAAAGGCCCACTGAGTGACAGCATTACAAACTCATTTTTCCCTCCGGAGGGCACACTTGTTTTTCTGATATGAGTGAGATTGTTCGGTTTCACAATCGAACCATTAGAAATGTGTTTATCCAATGATACAGCGTGTAGGACAGATAGGGGATAGAGCTGAAACACCAGCTCCTTGTTGTTTAACAAATACAATTCCTTGACATTGAATATTTTCCAGAAGAATTTAGATTCTGCCTGTGCATCATGATGTTATCACACTAAATTGATCTACCACAACAGCTGCTAGTGAATCTGTTACCTTGTGGTGTCATCCACACTCTGAGCCCACAGCTGTGATCTGTGTGAGGCAGGAGCAGCAGAGTTGGGTTTAAATGGCAGGAAATGACTGAATGAAAAAAAAACAGGTGGGTTGTCATTTGCACATTTATAGGTCGAGTGCCTTGATCTCTCTTGAACTGCTCTTTCATCAACATGCTGCTTTCATCTGATAAAACATGGCTGTGGATCTTGTTCGCTGTCAGCAAAGTCTTCAACTGCATTCAAGTTAGCTGACTAAATGAAGACAGGAAATAACTCCTCGCTTGCGCTGATGAAAATTTCATGAAATATATAGGAAAGGGGAATACATGAAGAGAACTGGGGAATACGGCGGTTTTGGGCGACAGTTCAATTATTGTAGTTGATGGGAAGGCAACCTGACCCTTCATCTGCATGGCGGCGAGACAATATTAACTGGGATCGCCATACCTCATGTGTCAGGTCCCAGCAAAAATGCTTGGCGAAGGATATTCATCATTTATTACAACTCTGCCCGTCCTAGTTTCACCTGATCAATGCTGTGTGCAAATAAGGATGAATGAATCCGGCATCGATGTCTGATGAGGACGGGGGCCGGGGTGGGATGCTGATATCTTTATAAGAGGATTTGTCAGATTGGGTTTCTCAGTGTGAGGACAGGAGAGGCTGCCGAGACACATGCCCTCCATCCGGGCACCGTTAATGAGGATCATCTGCTCTCAAAGAGTCCAGGGACAAGGATAAGGACATTTAATACCCTAGGGGGAAAGGGAGAGTTTAAAGGCTCGGCTGGTGAGTCATGCTCACCTACCAACAGCCCTTCTACACATGCTGTAGACAGATTACAGGACATAAGGAAATTAATAAGAACTCCTGACTGATTCTGATCTCCCAGTTTTTCCACAAATACCATTATACCCAAATGTTGATGGAAGTCAGTTGAGAAGTTGTAGAGTTCAGACCCAAACATAGAATCTCTGAACTACTAACCAGAATATTGTCAAAAACAGTGTTTCATTTCCTATGGCCAATCAGTGAAAATCACTATCCTTGATGCCATGTTTATTATTATCATCATTATTCATGTCATTATTTTTGTGTCGTCTCTGCCGAATTGTCTTTGAACACTTTGCTCCGCAATACCAAAGAGGCTAAAGGATCAAAATAGATATGGTTGGTAACATTTATCACCAAACACCAAGGACAAAGCACTATGAATATGTCATGATATACAACCTTAACCAACAGCTAGAGCAAAATAACAACAGTGGCATTGCGTGGTGACACGTCATATACAACATGGGATAAAATAAGGGCAACGTTACCATATTATTGTTGGGCAAATTAAATTGAACAACAAACTGTGTATTCTTACACTGGCAAACTGTTATACATAAATAGCTGTTATTTAGTAGGTTATCTATCCCAACTAAATAACGGCAAACAATTAGAAGCTGTTATCTGTTCAAGGCTCAATACCTGAAAGTGCAAACACCAAAACCTGACTCTACATAGTATATTAGTATACATGTTAAACACATGACATGTGCGCTTACACTACTTAAATAACTGCAAAGCCATCCCATCTTCCATTGAATGTCTCTGTAGTACAGAAGCACGAGCGTCTATGCAAAACCAATTAATGTTGCCTGGAGCTAGGTATTCAAAACACAGTGTTTGCTTAGAAATCACAGGATTGAGGTTCATACCATTGTGTACCTTAGTCTCCTCAAACTGTGAGTATTCCAGCCCAGAGGGATCAATTAAAACCTTGATGCATAATGTGTGTCAGCATTGGAAGAAGAAACAGAGAACACTGTAAATTCATGAAGAGAAATTGAGAAGGTTGTTGGGGTTGCGGAACGCTTTCACGTCTCTTTTGCCTCTCTCTGTCTCTTACTGGGTAGCCTCGCATTGCCAGACCTTGCGCCACAGTGCTGCGACGGAAGGTCTGGCTAGTCCACACAGCATTCTGGGTTGGGAGAAAAATCATTTCCATACAACATATTGTAAAGATTCATACCCTGCCATTTTAACTGATATAGCAACTTTCACCTCAGTACCACTCCATATGTTGAACCTTTGAAAAGACCTCATACTTGTCTCAGAACCAATCCATGAAAACTGTTGGCAATCGTTTTAAGCAGCTGCATGCTGTCAAACTGAAGGCTCTGAAGGATTCACTTAGTTCTGCATTACTTATGAGAGAAATGGCTATCCACACTCAATAGCAGCGAAGGATGCAACACATGAGCAGCTTCTGTGATTTCACAGTTGTTCAGATAAGTGAGTGGAAATCCACACACAATATCACACCTCGCACACTGTTTGAAGATGCTGCAGTTGTTTGTTTACAGACCCTTTCAAGACCAATTTGCTCTGGCAAAGTAGAATACAATGCAGAGAGGCATGACGAATTTCTGAAAATCACACCATATCTGCCGAGCATGGCACATAGTCGGCCCAAGTGGACCTAGCTAGAAGAGAGAGAGAGAGAGAGAGAGAGTCTGTGGAATGATGAATCCATATTCATTTTGAGAGGAAGCAGATGACGCTGTTGTTCCAAACTACTCCAAGTGGACCTGCAGACGTGAGGGCAAGCAAAGTAGTCACGTCTCATCAGTTTTTTTGTATTGTGGAAAATGTCAGCTTTCTTGGCTGGTTTCCAGGATTATGTTTCAACCACATGGACAAACACACAAATCCTGTGTTGTGTGTTCTCCAAAAAAAGAAGAATCATATTTCTGCTTGTTTCTATACAGTTGGAGTTCAGTTTTAGTGTCGATTTTTGACCAAGGTGGAGAAAGAGCCCGGAACTTTGCAAAAATAGAGCCAGGGGCGAGTGGCTATTTAAACAAGCAAACGCTCGGCCTGTTTGCTGACACACGGATCAGGTTAGGACATATTCATGGAAAACGTCTGTAACAATCTGATATTTGCTTGTTCGCTCATTCACATCACCTCCAGTTAGGAAGAGGAATCATAGCTGTCTCGAAAGGATTGCACAGGAGCAGTTTATACTCTACAGAGGAGGTTCATTGATGAGGTCCAGATTTGATCTGATTTTATTGGACGTAATTGGACGTGATTAGGATGTATCCAATGTCTTTTTAGATGAAACACTAAATACTACATTCTAGGCTTCTACTCCTTAAGGTCAAGCCTCTAGGTTGCACACCCATAGTTCTTTTGTACTTACAGTAAATACAACATAGCATGTCATTAATTTGATTAAAGTGTTAATTAAGTATTTCTATGTCAGCACTCGTCTCCTTATCACCTTTGTAGAGCATTACTATAATATCTGTATTGTAAAGCATTAAGATGATATAGTGGTTATCTTTCTGTTCTAAATAATATGCAAACTAATGCAGTCAGGTGCTTTAAAGATCTAAACTAATCTAAAGGAATCTGTCAACTTCTTGTTCTTGAAATGTGTTTATGCGAAGAAGGTTACGGACAGACAAACTTCATTGCTGATATTATAAAACCATGTCGATGTCATGAAAATTGAAAGGAATTTGAAGGATTTGATATACCTTCTCAGTAGGGCCATATGTGATTGCTGTGTGGGTGAGACGCGGCACGATTCAGCGGTCTACCACCCACAGTTTCCTTGGAAAATATGAAAAGAACACTATTAACAGGAGGCATAGCAAGACACGGCAAATGAAAGCAATTTATTTTATAAGTGCACTGTACCTTATCATCACTCTGCAGATGAATGTGTTGACAAAGGCATGAATGTAACAGCATCAACTTTGTGATTTTATTAGCAATTGGTACAAGTTTTAAAAGATTGGTTTTGTTTGGATTAATTACAACAGGATACGCAAAGGTAAAATAATAGAAGAGAATATTGTCATTATACATGTGCAATACCTGTGTAACGAGATTGAAGCAACCCCTTTCCAGTGTCAACAAGATACAAGATACATAAGAGGAATATAACATGGAATAAAATATAAAGTAGTGGAAAAGAAAAAGTGGGGGGAAGTGCACAGTTCCTGAGACGACTATATACATGTATGAAATAGTAAGAAAGATCAATATTGGGTCAAAATGGATCAAATGTTTTTTTTTTTTTTGCCTCATAAAGGTGAAAAACAGGAATTGCTGTGTCTCTATGATCCTATCCTGTTCATGGTAGCCTACTCGTGGACATTGCTGTAGTAGGGGGCATAAAGGCATAATTTCCTATCCTGGGCTGGGACACACATTCATACAGTTTGATAAAGTACTTATTGGACTTTAACTTATCATTGCACCTACAATAATGTAGCTGTCTTCAATTTAGGTCATCCTGTACATCTCGTCTTTTTTCCTGCATCCACCGTGTGTGATTGTGTGTGTGTGCGTGCATCATTTGCGAGAGGAACGGAGCGTCATCTTTCAGCAACTTTTTAATGAAAAATCGTTACAGCGTAAATTGATGTTAAAATGTGTCCATGTTGGGAGGACGGTCTGAAATGTTTTGCGCGGTCTTTCGCAGTATGTTGGTAAATGTGAGATGTTTGAGTCACACGCGTCTCGTCTTCACATCAGAAACTAGGTAATGAATATGACCTGTTCTCACTCCTGATTGGTCAGTAGCTGCACGTGGGACTGCTGGGATTGTCGCGAGTAATGAAAATGCAATAGGGGGAACCGGCTATCAATCAGTGTCTTCCAGTGATGCAGGTCCCAATTCTCATTGGCTGGAGTGACAGTGTTACCCGCAAATTGCAAAATTCACCTGCATTTGGCCGGTGGTCGGGTGTTAATTTCAGGCCCTGCAAACAATCATAACCCACAACCTTTGAATTCAGTCAAATAGAGAGAGGAACTACGCTGCCTACCTTTCTGCTTCCTGTGGCTTTCAATATCTATGCTACAATGTTAACAACAGATTGCCTGGAATGATTTTTATAAGCAAATCCCTATTTAAAGATCAAGAATAAAGACCAGCTTGGGACTGTTAGAGTGCAGCAGCAGGTCTTGCATGGTCGGCGTGTTACAAAAACAGAATACAGGTAATGTTGCAGTCAACTGCATTGTCAGGCATATGTTGGCTATTCCCCAAAAACCCATGTGGATTCCCAGGAGTTCTGGTGGGCTGATCTGCTGCAGGAGAGCTAGCCAGCTGCAGCTCAGCCATATGTTTTCATGCTATTAAATGCCCAGGGTATACCAGATGAACCACACAGAGATGGGACAGAATCATTTCATTCCAACATTAATATGTCCAAGAAAGTATGCTGGGTGAGAAAAGTAATAATTCTAAAAGATATTCAGGCTAAATGCAACGTACATTTTAGATGCAGAGCAATTGCAGGAAGATTTGCATTTCATTTACCTGAAAAGATTCCGGAAGCAGAACGTCATGAATATAGACTTATCTGTCAAGTTAACAATGTTACAACATGACCAAAAGATATTTATTATTTGGAGTCTCCATGATGAAAAGTAGGTAGAGAAAGTGCAGGAAAATAACAAGAAGAATGGAACACATTAATATTTAATCCTATGGTGCTTTACTCAGATATGTACTGGTGCATTTAGTAGTCACTATATTCTTCATCTACAGTACATCCTTCTTTTTTCTTTTTACAACCCAACTTAAATAAGTTATTAATGGCCTCTTGATCTTGGCTAGCAGATTAATGAGCAACTTCCCATACATACTACATTGCTGACAGATCACAAAGACCTGTCTTCATAAAAGCTAGTTTTATGAATATTCTCCCGTGAGCATGTGTTGCAGCCCAATGCACACGTCTGAATGCTGACTTAAGCTTGTGTTACGCCGTCTGACAAAGGAGATGATTCAAACGCTGCTATGTTGATGGCCAGCAACATGTCCATCCCACGCTTTCTTTATACAAATATCTGCTGCACAAAGCCCCAGCAGTGTGTCTGTGCACTCTCCACTAAGTGTCTCAGAAACATTATTAGGCTTTAGAGAGGTAAACGTCCTCCGCCCGTCTGAGGGCTTCTTTGGCCGGCAGCCTCCTGCTGTCACTGTTTGGTATGCAGAGGATGAGATGCATTGCGTTCCTCCCTTGCTGACTGGAAAGCTCTCTTCTCCCTTTCTCTCTCTCTCTCCAGGCTAATTGACTGTAATGAAATTGCCGGAGACAATCTTGAGTGCAGACTTAATTGATAAAAGGGAATCGTGGAAATGAAAAAAAAGAGAACCACTAGGTGACAGAATGTGGAGGCTTTGGGAGAGTCCTGATGACATTTCTCTCTGTCTATGTGAAAATAATTGCATCTGCCTCTGTGCATATGGGATTGGAGGCGTTAAGGGTGGTGGGGGGGATAGTGGTATTGACTGTAGGGGTAATGATGGTGTACATATATCACCTAAAATCTCCTTAAGCAAATAACAATTCAGATAAGACAATAAGACAATGACAGATGTTAAACATGTAATAGATCCTGTTACCCTACCACCGTCACATATATTTTCTTTTAATTAATCTCCTCTCATTGTGAAGTGATAATCATGGCATCATGCTGTGAAAACCATATGTACAAGCTTACATGCGGTGAAGATAGTGAGCACACAGCACATGAAGCCCCTGCTGCTACAGTCAGATACACTATACAGTTTATGCTCTGTTTGTACATAGGTTGTTGTATGAGGAGTCTAGCCTACATCGATGACGTTCCACTTCTGGGATTGTTCAGGTGCGGAAATTCCGCCGAATGTCCCTCTTGTTGACTTAAAATAATGTAGCTTAGCATAAATTATTTGAGGAAGATTGTAAATGGACTGTATTTATATAGCGCTTTTCTAGTCTTAACAACTACTCAAAGCACTTTAACATATTACAGGAACCATTCACCATTCACACACATTCATACACTGTAGCCAAGACTGCTGTACAAGGTGCCACCTGCTCATCAGATTACACACACACACACACACACACACACACACACACACATTTACGCTCTTGCCCAAGGACAATTTGACATGGGACTGCAGGGCCAGGGATCAAACTACCAACTTTCCAATTGGAAGTCGACCTCTCTACCACTGAGCCACAGCTGCCCCAGAACTAACTCTTCTGATCTACTAAATCAAATCAGCTTTTTTCCAAATAACTGTACATTTTCATCATGCTGTGTATAACTGCTGCATATCTACAAACTAGTCCCTCCTGATTGAAATGTATCTCAGTGTAAATCCTTTCAGGAAGACCTAACTCTTAATCAATGCTCTACCTAACTCGAATCAGCTGTTGGAGACGTTCACCTTCCTGCTAAACCAATCAGAATCATACACAAATTACAAGAGCCAATCACAGTGTCACAACCCTTTAAATCTGTTTCTCCCTTTGCTATCAACTGCCGTTGCAGGCAAAGAGTGCAACCCTCCACCCCCCCTTCCACCTCCAGTCATCTACTCCAGCTGACCTGTCTGGAGAATCCTTCGGCCTGGTCTTCGGGCTCCTTCGTTGCCACCACCAGTGTCTAGATTCCATCGGGGGTTTATGATGGTTGCCTACCCCTATATACAAACTATTAGTATAAAGATGAAGTCTAATCTCCAAAGACTTTGTACATTTATTATGCTCTACAATAAACCATTTGCATATCTGCAAGTCATGTCTCTCTTGATTGAATTAATAATCTGTGTCCGCCTTAAAGAAACTGTATCTGTTGATCTCTGGCTATTATCACTTGGATAATTTTGGTGTCTGTGTCTTCTTTATTTGCACTTTAACTCTAACACTCTAACAAGCTAATCTCCCATGAACACTCCTTAAACGGGTTCACTTTTGGCTGCAACATTCTACTTTTCATCTGAGGCTAGCTGTGCTCATGAATGAGGTCAACACAAAGGGCGAGGTGCTGCCAATGTGCTGGCTGCAGGAACATCTGTGATGGGGAGCTGCCGCAGTTGGCAGCAGCAGATGCCAGCTGTGTAGACCCATGGATCTGCCTGTCCCACCGGAGCGCCGGGCCACAATGCTGTGCCACACAGCAGAATTGCAAAGTGAGCTGACTGTCATCTCATCAAAATATCACTTTGCTGCCATGCAAGCTGCTCACTGCCAACACCTGGGCTCCTCAGTGCTCAGGGAAAAAAGGGAAGAGAAACACGGCCGCAGCAGCCAATGGCAGCTTAAAACCAACCGAGTGGACTTGAGAAAAGCTTGGAATATTGCTCTGCATTGTCTGACAGCACAGCTGAAGTTCAGTTGTTATGGGAAACAGAATGGTGCCGTGGGGTGTTGTCAGGGGTTATTAAGGCTGAAAGCACAGACAAATGATGGATTCTGTGCATTCTGACAGGCTCTCAGATGTAATCACATATTAGGACGACTGATACAGCATTCCAATTATCGCCTTCTGAATGGAAAGATGTTCAAATGCAATTTTTGTTGTCTTAATCGGGTCCAGAGTGGTGCTGATTATGTGGAGTGCTGAGCTAGCCATTGTTCTTTCAACAGATGCAAGAAATCTGTACTACCCACACTCCATGCATCATGGCCTCACTGAGAGTAAAGTGTGAGGGCTCACCTTAGGGGCCATTACACACAGAAAGTGATTACCACCCAGAAGACATTCATTTTCAACAAGAAGTGAACAGGCAAGGAGAAAGCTGCAGGCAGTCTGGTAGTCAGAGAGGGCTCACTCATCAAATACAACCAGTCACTCTTCAGTTATTATTAAGGACTTTGCTTGACTATGAAAATTACAGCTCTAACTTTTCAGTTGTAGTGGAGAAGTCAATCCTTGCTGCGTGGTTTCCCGGAATCAGAGCACTGACACTGAAATTATGGGAGAGAACCTACATAGCAAAGTGGGTTAATGGACTAAGAAAAGTTAAATGTATATTACACTCTATGCATTTCTACCCTAACCTTACGTGCCAGATGGTTTGTTAAACAGAACCATGTGAGATGCCGTCATTGGAAACTTTTTGGAAAAGGGCAGGCCCTTTAAAAGAAGTACCTGGCAGGTGATTGGATGAACCATCTGTCTATCAAGTCCACCATTGTTGTTTTAAACGAAGAGTTGCAGCCGTCATACACACCTAAACCACGCTGTTGCTGCCAGTACCTCAGCTCTGGACGCTGATTGATTCAATTCGCTGCTGTTCAGACACTAACACTTTTACTTGAAGCCTGACAAGATGGACTTCATGTGATCCCGCGATTCTCGCGTGATCTCGTGATATTGCGATAATACTAGCTAATGTCTCATGGGCTAGTAAACAAAATAAAAAATGGACATATATTAAAACGCATACTGTCTACTAACTAGCTAAAAGAAAATTTTAGGCAATGTATTGTATACCATTGCCTAAAATGTACTTTTAGCTAGTTAGTATCCCGATTTAAGTCCAAGGTCCAAGGTTGATTTAACAATATCCTGTGATTGTGATTACGGCAAGTGTTAAAGTATGTTAAAACTCTCCGATTAAAGTTCAAAATGCCACATGTTTTGACCACCAGGGCCAGCAAACACACCTTGAGCATCTACTATGTAGGTTACAGAAGAAAAGCAAAGTGATTGAGTCTTCCCCATTACAAGAAATGAGCGCATCCACCGGCTTCTTTACTGCTATTAGGAAATGCACATACAATTAATGGCAGTTGCTGAAAAAATGCCAGTTATAGATAGTATAAAAAATGGGGTTTGATATCGCAAAGGATAATAACTTTAACACAAGGAAGCATATTCCTGTTATCCTGGCATTACATGGGTTGTCTGTCAGTTCCAGAGTTGATATCAAGATTAGACTGATTGCTCTGAGGACTGGTCCAGGCCTTGCTCCAAGCTATATCTCAGGCCTTCAGGATGGCAGCCTCAGGTCCTCAGACAGTGCTCGGATAGAGACGGAAGACAGCAGCTGATCTGGTCCTAGCTGTAGGGGCTGCCAGGCTTCTGAACCACCTGACTTCCTGGTCCTGTGTTATCAGGTAAAAAGTCTCACATTGCCAGACCTTCCTCCACAGCGCTGTGGAGGAAGGTCAAATAACTTCTCCAACCCATGAGTACAGACAGGCCTTGTCAGACTTTGACTTGTAAAATGTGTCTTTTTTTCCCATATTGTACATCTGTATCAATTGTGTAACGGCCTGGCTTTTATTTATTATTATGAGGATTTTATTTTACCCAGGCCCTTGCTTGCCTAGCTTTCCATCAAACTGCACAGTACAAGCAGTATATTTCCCCCATGAATGAGCTGAGGATACACAAGTGAAACAAATGCTTTACATAAATATGCAACGTCATAAATTATGCAAAAAATACAAGTCCTAATATCTGGGACAAGTGAAAAAAATAATCTATGCTCTGCAGATTGACATTCATGAAAGCAACTGAAGCTTTTGTATCTCATAAACAATGTCATGGTGTGTGTGGGACCCACAATGCATCTTTACACTGTGAGAAGAATTAAACCTCTGCAGTTTGATAAGACAGCTCCTCAAATGTGCTTAGAGTGGATGTGGCCCTGAGATACAAGACAGAGAGACTGTACACGTCTATAGTTGAAAACACTTTAAATACTGTAGCTAGCTGGATTTATATGTGTGTGTGTGTGTGTGTGTGTGTGTGTGTGTGTGTGTGTGTGTGTGTGTGTGTGAGCGAGCTTGATTATAAAATGGAGAAGAGGCCAAAACAACAGCATGTCTTATCGTCCACAGCCACAGTTACAGCAATGAGCTGAGGAGCTACAAGGGGGTAAACCAGAGGGGTAGTAATCGGAAATGATCATCATCTAGTATGCATGCTACTGCGATCCCAGATGTGACTCTTCTGGGTCAAGTGGGTCAAAATGAAAGGGGTGTAGCAATAATTTACTGGGGGAAGACAGTGAGACATGTTCAGACCAGGGCTTGATGCATATACTCTCTAAGGGAAGACAAAAGATTTGGATCGCTACCTGGTGGCTGGCTGCAGTATAGGTCATAAGCCCCGCCCCCTCCATGTTAGGTGATCTGGCATGGACCGGATTCTGTCATTTTAGGTAGTTGTTATTACACTGATGTTTGTTCAAATGTTCATTCTTATGATCAATTTGGTTTTTATTAGTTATTTGATGCTATAAAAATGAAGTGAAACATCATGATTGACAGCTGAGATTGGGTGTATGGGCGGGACTTTGGATACAGATGCTTCACCACCCAATCACTACTGCGCACACTCTGGCTGCAGAATAACAGGTTGGCCGGGTACGTATCTGGGATATTTTGATTTCACTTTTGTACAGTGAGAGGAAGTGGAGACGCTTCGTCCATCTTTATATACAGTCTGTGGTTCAGACACTGGCCTGTTCCACTGGCTACTTTTGGAATAAGAAGGGGAGGAGTGTTCAAGGATGCTAGTTAGAGTGATGGAAATGGCTCTGTGATCCTCCATTATCTGTCTTCCTTTCCTCATAATGTACTTTTCCTTCTGCCCCATCGATTGCAGCTACTGGATGTTGTCATTAAATCAATTCTTTCCAGAGGAGAAATGGTTTGTGTATGAACAGACCTTGCCCTCACTATCAATGACAGCATTAGCAGCGGCATTGAAATGGATAGGGATGAAACCAGAGACAACCGGAGTGCATGGAGCAGTAAATTTATTTTCTGCTTGCTCGAGTCATTCTATAAGGCATGCATGTTTGTTTCTGCACGTGGACTGCCAAGCACAATATTATCTGACAGTCACTTATTCTTCCCTATTCAAGGATGAAAGTCATTTTTCGAACATTGTATCCCTCAACATAAAATCCACTGAGGTAGGATTTTTTTTTGGTTGCCAAACAACAAAGAATAATTTTGAAGTGCAACACGCCAGGAGGAGATGCGTGATTTTGATGGTTGACATGGTTTGTATGAGAATAACAATTTTCCCCTGCCTTTGCACATACACACACACACACATACAATGGGCATGGCTCTATCAAAAAATCTGAATGCTTTTAGCGTATGACACAGATTACTTGTGGTTTCCAGTAATAGAGGAATATGTTTAACCATGCTGAGCACCACAACTGCAGACATTCTACAGCTGCAGTGTCATGGTCTTCATGGTATTTGACATTAGACTCATTTCAAAGGTGGCAATATAAGTAGCTACCCCCTCCACTTCAAGTACCTTCAGGATTAATTTAAGAACTAATATTCACAATGATCCAGATACCAGCTCCCCCATTAGACAGAAGATTTCTCTGAAAAGAAGATGAAATCTCAACAAGAACATGTATTTGTCTGCCTCCGCAATACCTCATCAACTTATTTGACATACGGACAGCAGTAGAGTTGGTATGTCAATCTGCACAGAACCAGTGTGATACTCATGACATCTACGACTCATTTCCTGTCGTCTTACTTCTCCAAGCAGAAGTCTTTTTTTTCAGCACAGGGCGAGTGCAACAAAGAGACGTTTTTCCCAACAGCAGAGCTCTTCTGCCACCAAGTGGGCGACTACATTCAGTTTCAGTTTTAAAATGTACATTCACACACACACACACACACACACACACACACACACACACACACACACACACACACACACACACACACACACACACACACACACACACACGTCTTTGATACACACAATCTAATTTGGCAGGATCATTGTGCAAATCATTGTGCCCTTTTCAAGTCTTAATATGGCTGTGAGTAATAAATACCTGCACCCTGGTAGGTGCGTCAGGGCAGACACAGAACCTTACACAAGAGGCAGCCAGATTAGCCTTTTAGACTTTTGTTTTGCTATGAAAACTTAAAGTTTCACTAAATTTGTCCAATTCGCCCACTCACTCCCCTTTGCGTTTTAATTAGCGCGTCTCAAGGGGGACCCTTATCAGTAATAGACTATGCTCTTAATGAGGCTGGTATTAAGTCGTTCACCTCAGGGCTGATCGACTAGCAGCCACCTATGGCATGTAGGCTGATAATACTGGACCTCAGTTAATTCCAATTCCTATTTTCCGCCTAAAGGTGTGCACTCAGAGGTTTTAATCCCCCGGCCAAACACCACACGCAGATAGTCATGCTGTGGGTTTGTGGGCAGGTAGGGGGGTGAAATCCTAATGAAGATTAGGTGAGAAAGAGCAATAGATTTTGCTCCGTCCCTCGCTCTGCTCCTTTTCAGAGTAAGGTCTTGTTCTAATAAGTGAATGAGGGGATGTTCAGGATGGCTCCCTTGGCCTTTCAGAGACCTGGCTGGCTGGCTCTTGGGTGGTATGATGTGCTTTAATGAATGGGACTTGAAGTGAATGGGTGCTTTCAGGAATAGGGGAGAGGCAATCTAGTGTGGGAGGGTTCTGCTTCAGGGCCGACGTGGTGGCGAGGCCATTTGGTGCCTGTGGATCATGCTCAGAATTTGAGATTTAGAGAGTGGAACTCTGTGCTGAGACTGCCAGACCAATGTGATCAACGTGTTATTACTACGTCAAGGTTATAAATTCAGTCTGAAAGAACTAGGGCTGTTCCTTCCATTGTTCTCTTATTTGATTTGTGGACTTAAAAAAATAAAATAAAACAACATGACAAACAAAACAATACATGTACAGTATATAAAGTGTGTGAGAAGCAATGAAGTGACAATAATTCACAGTTGATCCTGTATTTGAATCATTACATTAACTTGCAGATGCTGTGAATGATGTTTCAATGACAACATTTTTGTTGAACAGAACTTGAACAAGCAGTCAAAAATGTAGGATGCTAATTATTGAAATAGAATAATACCTGTACTTTTTCTGGCCTTATAACAGTCAAAGAGAAAGATGAAATATACCAATATATGAAACAGGAGCACCCTGTAATTTCAGGGTAAAGTTTGCACACAAGAAACTACAGCTTTCATTACAGGGGAAGTACATTAAATCAGCCATCAGCTGGTGATTTAAACAATCTTTCTTGTATGATTAAGTATTGGGGTCTAATAAATCATTCCATACAATGTCTACTTTATTTTACTTAGAAATAGATTCTGTACACAAAAGTACAAGTAGAAAACTAAACTGAAAACTTAGTAAAGCTGCGGTGGGTAGAATGCAAAATAACACCAGTTAGCAGTTGTTAGCATGGCGGCATTAGCCAGTCAGGATCACTTTACTAGCTGTGTCTCAAATGTTTTAGCAAGAAACCAACTCGAGTACTATATAATTCAATGTGAGTACACAAATGTTGAAATGACATAAAATACCTGTCCCTTGTAGCTGTGATAAATAAGCCTGAAGCTATTGCTTTACCAGTTCATGGGGAAATTAGCCAACTCTGGCTAATTCTCATGGCTGGACTACCGCTGTAGCGAGTTGGGTTTACTGGGTTTTTATGGGTGTATCTGGCAAACCGGCCTGGCTGTGAGAATGGGCAGTTGATAAGAACACAAACAGAAATTCCATCAAGGAACTAAAATGTCAAAAGGAGAAAATACTGACATTAGCATTGTTGTCAGAAAAGATAGTATTTCAACTTAGCACGTTTCCTTAATATGCTGTGGGGTCTTTTTTTTTTTTATTTAACACAGTACATTTATTACATATTGCACCAAGATCTGCCAGCATACAATTTCAAAACTGCAGCCTATGCAGTAATGCTATTCATATTCAGCATATACACTAACCTGTACAGAAAATAGAGTGTTCTGTGGGATGGTTAACTCTTGGAGATGACTATTCTATTTCTTTACACAGGATAGGTGATACTATCCCAATAGAGATATTTTTGTTTTTAATATTAAGCAGCTCCTTCTTTGTGTCAATGTTCATCATCTTGTGTATGCGTTTTCATGACAGAAAGTACAGATCTTCTCTGTCGTCCTGTTAAAGTGCTTCTGAAACAACCTTTAGAGCATCCTAGGCTTACTGAACTGGACACACTGCTCCTTCAAATTGACAGTAAACACATCATCTGGCTGCTTCCCTATCCACAAATAGCCTTGCAATCCGTTTTTGATGATGATACTACAGCACTGGCCAAGCTCAGAGCCGCCTGCTTGACGGCTGCATATGCTTCCTGGATACACTTCTAATCAAGTTTAATTACCCTTGTATAGTATTGGTGTGTGGACATGATGCATTTACTTTGTTGTTAAAGGATGAAGTTGGAACTTAGAGTGTTAATATTATATGGACAGAGCATGTGTGACGTCACCCATGAGTTTGTGGAGATCTGCTATAAGTCATTGAGTTTGCAGTTATGGGCGCAGCCATCTTGGTTGCAGATGTGACAATTTTAGATGAGAGAAGGAGCCCTAGACTGTTGGGCGGTTGCTGACTGTGACGTTAGCTGAGACTTGGCAACGCTGCTTATAATCCGTTACACACTTTCACTCGCAATCTGGATCCAACTGCTGCTGAAAGCTAGCCTATATAATCCGAGGTATGATATAGCTTTGCTAGGTTTTAAATATATCTTTGTCCAATAGTTATATTACATATAAGCCGTGAACTGTCAATCACATCATAGCCACGCCTTAAAACACCCCCTGCTTTATCGTCAATTTTAAAACCAACGAGACCATTATTATAGACCATTTACACCGCACGTCTCACCCCCTGCTGGGACTCAGATACAATGCAGGCTTAAGGTACTTCCGCATTTACTAAAACAGCTGGTCACTTTTAGCTTTTATCAAATGATACTATTATCACACTCACTGAGATGTTCTGTCATGTTCTTTGACTTCTCCAGTGTTTTCAACACCGTCCAGCCCTGTCTCCTAGGGGACAAGCTTCTTCCCTATAGTCTGCTGTGCATTACGTTACGAATCTGGACTGACAGAATCCTGGAATTGGAGCCTCCTCCATGTCGGCCCTTTCCCTTTCAGCCAATCAACTGCTAGCATGCTATGTCGTCTCGGGGAAGTAGCCTCCAGCAGGGCACATCTGAATTATGTAATATGACTTCACGCTAAAAAAAATGGCTCAAACATGGGACTGTCCTCCTAAAATAGTAGTAGTGACATGTCCCAACCGTCCATATGCAAACTGTTCCCTCTTTCTATTTTGCGAGGTTTTTTTATTATTTTAAAAAATGTGGGTTTTTTTGCCACAGTTTGTGGCTGTGGATGGTTGTCAACATAAATTTAACAGCCACAAAGTGCTTGATAAATATGTGCTGACTGCCATACAAACAATCAGGGGACATCAATTATTCATAGGGAAGTCTGCCCAAATTGAATGGTCGCTAAAAATCTACCACTTGAGTTGTATATTGTAAGGATACCATCACAGTCTGTTGCCACCCAGTGCATACTGAACTCTGTGTGAACTGGCTGTATGTTCAGCTGCACAGCACAGCTTGTTATAAAAGCAGTAAGTTCGACAAACAGAGGCTTTAAGCTTTAAGGAAGAGTACGGTGTGCTAACAAGCCGCTGGATGAAGCTGAAGATGGATGCCCAGGGTTTGATTAGCTGATGCTGAAACTGGGACTAAGTGCTATGCTGGCAGAAGAAAGATAAACTGAGTGATTGGTCTCAATTAATGTGGATATGATCAGTTCTCTCCACATAAAAAAAAAAGAGTGCACTAAAATAAATTTGATTCTTTTTTTCTGTTGTTTGAATAAAAATAACCATATGAATATTGAAATGACACAGCACTGACAATAAAACGAAGGAAGGCTTACATAAAAGAGTCTTTTTACTCCGCCTGTCGCTATACTGCCAATCATTAATTATGAAAAGTTCTCTAGATTCGAGAGAGAGAGAGAGAGAGAGAGAGAGAGAGAGAGAGAGAGAGAGAGAGAGAGAGAGAGAGAGAGTCACTATGTACAGAAACCTTTGATGATGTGTAAACTAGTCCCAGGCCTGATGGATGCTAATTGTCTCTACGTCACTGAACTTCACTAGCTGGGCCTGCAGTAGTTTCTTTCAGTTAAAAAGTAGCTGGTAGTTTGAAACAACTTAAGAGTTTGGCATCTATTTACCATGATGATGCATGATGGGAGTCGTAAGCATTACAAACTTTCAAATGCCTCCTACAGTATCAAACCACCATACATCTCCATAACCGTCCACTGATCATTCACCCGTTGGCTCCTCACATGAACAAGCAGTTAATTTAGCAAGTGGAAAGTAATGGGCGTACATCTAGTATTCAGCGTATTACACTCACTCACCCACTGCAGCACATAACCATCAGAACGCCTTCACATTCAGTCTCTGTCTTTCAGTTTAGAATGCGGAAACTCATTCTGGTAAAAGCACCTGTAATAAAATGTATTTCCACTTCATCATTTATGTAGAGATTTCTGGCTCATACTGGAAGTGGGAAATACATTAAACTGTTAGTTCTGCTTCTTAACCCTATCTTATTACAATCACACTTATAATTCTAACAATACTACTAATACTATAGTTACAAATACAACTTATAATGATAAGTGTAGGAGCTATTTATTACTTTGTTTGTTGTTTTAGCTATTATTTGTTTTGAGTGGTTACTTAGGCTTTATGTACAGTGCTGCTCATGAGTATAGGAACCCAGGCTTAAGTTGAATGAAAAGAGGAATAAAAAAATCATCTATTTGACCTTATTGCCTAAATTAAAAAAATTTGGAAAAATCCAACCTTTAAGGACACCAATTTTCTTTGAAAATAAATAGATGTTCTACCCTTAAAATACAGGGGCATGGGTATACACCCCCCTATGTTAAATTCCCATAGAGGTAGGCAGAGTTTTATTTTAAAGGCCAGTTATTTCATGGATCAGGATACTATGCATACTGATAAAGTTAATAAAAATAGCCCCCCATATTCACATACCTTTCACCATACCCAGAATTAAGCATGGGGTACTTTCCTTAAAATCATCTCTTAATGTAAATCAAACCAGCTATTAGGCTAACTGAAATAAAACCATGCCAATCTCTATGTATGGTGAAGGGTATGTGATGATGGGGGTTATTTTAATTCCAAAGACCATGAAATAACTGGCCTTCAAAAATAAAAATCTGCCTGCCTCTATGGGAATTTAACATAGGGGTGTGTATATTTATGCCTGCTGTATTTTAATGAAGAAAATTTATTTATTTTAATTACATTATTCACTCACAAAGAAAATTGGTGTCCTTAAAAGGTTGGATTTTTTTTAAATAAAGGCATTAAGATCAATTTCCAAAAGATGATTTTTTTATTCTTCTGTTTACTCAACTCAACAAGCAGAGGTTCCGATACTCATGAGCAGCACTGTAGGCAGCAAGCAGATATACAATAGGACCAGCATGCACCTGGGAGGGTCTGTGGTTTTAGAGGCAGAAGGAGGCCTGATTTATTCATACTTTTGTTTGCTATTTTGCAACAGCTAAAGATACCTCAAGAACAATTCAATCGAGTTAAATCTTGCTTTTGAATGAATAGCCACTACTATCACTTATTATCAGAATCAGAAAAGGTTGTATTGCAAAAATATGTACACTTATGTGGAATTTGCCTTGGTGAAAGGGGCATACATAAACAAACACATTATTAAACATTAATATGAAAAGGGTTGCTCAAACAAGTCCCTTAAGATGCTCCAGCTGATCCAGAATGCTTGACCTTAGGAACTAAGAAAAGACATCATATTTCTCCTGTATTAGCTTCTCTGCATTGGCTTCCTGTAAAAGCCAGGAGTAAATTCTAAATACTTCTCCTGACGTACAAAGCTCTAAATGGTCAGTCACCAACATATCTTAAAGAGCCCATAGTACCATATTGTCCCCCTAGAGCACTGTGCTCCCAGAATTCAGAGTTATTTGTTCCCAGAGTCTGTAAAAGTAGAATGGTAGCCAGAGCCTTCAGCTATAGGCTCCTCTCCTGTGGTACCAGCTCCCAGTCTGGGTTCGAGAGGCAGACACCATCGCTACATTTAAGAGTAAGCTTAAAACTCTCCTCTTTGATAGAGCTTATAGTTAGGGAGTGTGATGTAGCAGAGAACGCGTATACTGGCAGGCGAGGGTGTGTAGCTGCAGACACAGCACCTATTCTTAACTCTGCTTCTCTTCATAGTTGGATTCATCTATCGACCCTTTGTAGTCTGGCTCAGGTATGCCTTGGACCTGCTCTTAGTGCCGGGGCACTTCCTTTGACACACTGATCTCCTCTCTCTTTCCATCTGGGTGCATTCATGTCCCAGTAATACGTGTTATTAACTTATCTCCTGGGAGCTTATTCCCTGGAGTCATTATTTCCTTGGATTGGGGTTGGAGCTGCTGCCCTGGTCCTGCTCGACACCCTGCACTGCTACTTCTATTAGTTTAAGTCACTGTACTATTATCTTATTGTTACTATAATTGCCACTGTTCATCATACCGACTGCTATGCTTATTATGAATCATATTTCTGTATATCTGTGTCCCTTGAAGATGGCCGCCCACCAAGTGTCAGGGTCTGTCTGAGGTTTCTGCCTGTAAAAGGTTTTTCCTTGCCACTGTTGCACCAAATGCTTGCGCTTGGGGGCAATTCTTGGGTCTTTGTAAATTATAGAGTGTGGTCTAGACCTACTAGTGTAAAGTGTTTTGAGATGAGATCAACATTTAAATTAAATTAAACAGATTGGAAAGTGCTTGTGTGCATTAGTTCTACATTTGCATTTACTGTATACTGTCTTATCAGCTCAATAAGTAATAAGTATAAAAGTTAGAGAATTGCCCTGACCTGCATTAGTATAATAATTGTCCTTTCAAAAGCATTTTTATTAAAGGTTTCTACAGATATAATAAGATAGTGAGATAAAAATGCTGACAAAAAAAACATATTCACATGAAATGAAATGCTACACATACTGTATACATATTTTGTTTTTGAATCACAATCCAATTTGAATAAAGAAGTCCTCTCCCTAAAGTGACAGTGTGAGCATTCCAGTGTAGGCTCAGGAATTCCAACCAATCACTGACGAGTCCTCATACCACGTGCAGCCCTGGCTTAACTCTGAAGTAATCATTCAAATTGCTGAGACTGGAGCAGTCTGCACTGCAAACCTTGATATCAACCAAATCAACAGAGCAAATCATGCGGCAGCACGTTCAGGTAATGCTACGTTAATTCTGAGAAGCTCGCATCTGGCTGATTTTTCTCTATTCACACAAAGACCTGCAAACATATGATTCACAATTCTGTCAGAGAGCCTGAATGAAATGATACGGTATTGATCAGCAATGATTAACGGAATATGCAATGCGAACTGACACCAAAGTAACACTCATTTTTCTTGCTTCACTCGCAGACAGTTCTGTTGGTATTCATGTGATGAAGATAAATAGCAGTGCCTTTGCCTGGTACAGACAGAAGATGGGGCTGGTGCTCAACATGAAATATCCTCAGCTTTGTCTGTCCTGTTTCTGCTTCCCTGCAGTGTTTGCAATAGTATGTAATTGTGATTTTTTTTTGGCCGTAGCATTCAATCAAAGCCTATCAGAGTATACAGACTACAATCAACAGACCAATTCAGGCTTGCTATTGTGAAGAAGGCATGGCTGGATATCCCTATTGAATGTTAACTAGACTCAGAAAAACAGCATTTTTTTTTTGGCAATGTCAGATAGCTGCAGGAGACCGGAGAGTACTGTCTAATCCACCAGTAAGCATCCTCTCTGTATGTGCATTATGAATAAAAGAATGGGTGCTTGCACTCTTATGCTCTCACTCCCAACTTCTTTTTGTTGGGTGATGGAAGACAAACAGTATTTATTAACATAAAATTCAGCTTACAAAACTGTTCCCTGGAGGAAATGGTGAGGAACTATCCCAATAAACTGACTTTCGTTTTGAATATGTAGAGATGAGCATTAGATGAGAGAGAGGGTTGAGGTTGGGCCATGAGCTGTAAATACAAACTTTTTCAAACTGTGGTCATGATGAAATATGCTGTGAGAAATATAAATGCAAAAATTTCATTTTGGAAAATGAAACTGTATATTAAAAACACATATACCTGCTCATTAGGTGGTTTATGTATATTTATTATGCCAGTTCACTTGGAAATAAGAAGAAGAAAAAATGCCTTACACTCTGGCTCTATGTGCATATCTCCATTTATTTGGATAATATTTTGTCCCTTGGGTCTTCTTCAAATTAACAATTTTCAGTCGTAGCTGTCACTCCCCGATGTGAGTCGAGTGCAGATTTGAGTCGCACATGTGTCACTTTGCGACAAGTAGCCTACAAGATACTAATGAGAGACTTCTGTAATATCAATACAGGAAAAATGGAACTACTTAACGAAGTTCGTCACTGCTGGCTACAAGTTAGCATCAAACACAACAAGGTTGTCAGTTGAATGGCGTTATGAGCTAACGTTAGCAATCAAACAATCATAGATAGCTAAAACGTTTTTGAAATGATTTCCATCTTGTGTTATTGTTTGTAATGACAAACGTTTATTATTTTACGGATTTCACAAATTTCAGTATGACACGTTATGCTGTAAACTGTTTAAATCTGAGCATGCACGACTCGCATCTGCACTCGACTCACATCGGGAAGTGACAGTAGCAACTAATGTAGTACTAACTTAGATTAATACAACATTTCATGAAACACAAGGACAGGGGGACAGGAGAAAAGGAAATAGTAGACCAACACAAATATGGACTAAAAGGAATACAACGTCCGTGCTCAATGTCAGCTACTGACGTACAACCACATCGCGCAATATACAGTTACTTTATGAATTAAATAAACATATTACAAACCTGAGGGCCAATGAATAAATGAACTGAATCATTTACAATCCCGTAATGATGTGACTGTGAGTTTTGCCTGTTGTCTTTCACTTTCCCTTTCAGCTTTTAGTTCTTCGTTTAATTTCCTTCTTTCCTGTGATGGTCCTGCCCCACTTTCATCAATAACTACAGCAGATACCCTCTAAAATAACATTTAAATACAATTAAGTCTATATAAAGAAATCTCATGCTACATTTTACCTGGCTGGATACACTGACACAGGCTTTTCCGGTTGCTACAACGCTACTCTGGCAACACAGAGTGTTTTACCCAAATCTGTGACCTGTCAGAATGTGTTACTGTTGTGCCGTCTACCTGCCGTACATCATTTTGTGACTTTGCAGGAAAAATTGGACCCAGACAAAGGCATTAATAAAAACTATATAAAAGTAATTTTCATTGTTACAGGTCATTTATGATCATCAGATGAAATATTACACAGTTTCAGAAACATTAAAAAGTTACATATGGGCGGATCGCCAGTTGGTAGAGTTGGCACCCATTTATAGAGGTTTACTCCTTGATGCAGCGGGTCCGGATTTGACTCCGACCTGCGGCCCTTTGTTGCATGTCATTCCCTCTCTCTCCCCTTTCATGTCTTCATCTGTCGTGTCAATAAAGGCCTAAAAATACTCCAAAAAAAATCTTAAAAAAAAAAAAATAGTTACATATAGGCACTTTAATGACACAAATCAGGAGTTTAAGTTAGTTGGGGCAAGTCGAAGTCAAATCTAAGATGTTGGAATGGAATACTTTGCCAATTTTCCATCAGCTTTGTACCATAATAATGTTGGTAGTATGTGCAAATTAACTATGGTAAACGTCCCTCCATCTTACCAGGCCAGCAGAAAAACACGTGACTTGGACTATTTCTGCTGTCTCTAGGGCTGTTGCTATAACAACAGACTGTACTTCTGAATACAGACACATAGAGCATAGAAGTGGATTACCTATTCCCCGCCTTGAATCCTTTCAGAGACCATAATTCAAAACATGCAGAAGACTTAGCAATTGAGACCATAAACTCATCATTAAAATGTTTACTGTGGTAATAAATCAAGTCAGAATTGGGTCACTTTCTCATAGACTTCTACAGAAACGGACCCCCTTTTGCAACCGGACGTGTCGCCCCCCCTGCTGGAATTCAGATAGAATGCAGGTTTAAGGCACTTCCGCATTTGTAGCCTTTCGCCAAACCGGATGCTCTGTCCATTAATATTAACAGACTATTGTTGAGCTCTCGGTTTTAGCTACCGAGTGAGACATCACACTTCTGTTCCATCTTTGTTGGGAGTTGCACATGCACAGTAACTAGGTAAAGACTACTAGCTAGTCAGAAGCAGAGTATGAGGGTGTGCCCTGACAGTACCTAGGTAAGGACTACTAGCCAGTAAGAAGCAGAGTATGAGGGTGTGCCCTCACAGTACCTAGGTAAGGACTCCTAGCCAGTCAGAAGCAGAGTATGAGGCCGTGCCCTCACAGTATCTAGGTAAGGACTACTAGCCAGTCAGAAGCAGAGTATGAGGCCGTGCCCTCACAGTAACTAGGTAAGGACTACTAGCTAGTCAGAAGCAGAGTATGAGGCCGTGCCCTCACAGTATCTAGGTAAGGACTACTAGCCAGTCAGAAGCGGAGTATGAAGGTGTGCCCCGACAGCAGCTAGGTAAGGACTATTGGCCAGTCAGAAGCAGAGTATGAGGGCATGCCAGGCTAGCAGCTAGGCAAAAATGATAATGTCTGTTACAAAGTGATGCATGTTCATCCCAGAAGTAAAGGCTGGACTCCAATAGAGCAGTTTGGAGCAGTTTGTGAACTGTGTTTTCTGTTGGAGATCCCTTTGGGGGGGACTTTGGGCTTTTTCACTTTGTAAATCTATTACATGCACAGAAAAGATATGTAACTCAATAAAGTAAAGGGACAAAGCCAAAAAGCAAAATTTGAGCACTTTAAGTCTCTGGAATTAAAGCCTTCAACTGTGAAGAGTTTTTGTTTTTTTTCCATACACAGATGAAACCATTGAATTAAATCGAGTTCACTAATGTATGTTTAATTAAATTATTAATTTATTTCTGAATTATAATTTTTTTGAAAGGCTGATTTTATTACTCTAATTGCATTATTACATGATCTCATATCTATGCAGCTCACAGCCACAGCGCTGTGTGAACTGTTTGTCTATTGAAGTGAACTCTAACTGGTCTGGCAAAAGCAATCCAAGCATGCATTGCGTATCACCTCCGATCCCACTTCATCCCCTTTGGCCAAGCCACAGGGCGGCATCCCAAGCTTCCCTATTTTTCCTTTAATGGTTCAGAGTTATTCGAATGGATATAAATGTTTTTTGCCGCACCACTGAGCAGGGTGAAAAGCGGTGATGGAAATGTCTTTAAAAAAAAAGAAAAGAAAATGCGTTCCCCTTGATGCCTCTGGCAAAACTAGCTGTGCTCTCTCCTATTTTTTATCACCTGCCCGCAGGTCACTAAGAGCAGCTCTTTGGCGACTATTCGAGGGCATGTATATCTTTATACATGGAATTGTATCATGACTCAAAAGTACTTTTCTGCACCTTGGAGTGCACTGTGGGATTGACCTCGTTACTGTTCTTACAAATGTAGCCCACAGAAAACTTCACACCTGGTGGCAATGCAAGCTCTGTTGAATATAAATTACTGCAGTGGAAATGGTCTTCCCTCTGTAGCAGTTGTTTCAAAACTCGCTTGTCTCTCTCTTTATTTCCCTGTCACTGAATAAACCCATTGGGAGCGGGGGAATGTTTCAGTAGGACTCGACATGGCACAGATTACGACTCTATCCAGCAGGATAGAAATGTACTTTTCATACACAAACAATACAGCACACAACAGGCAGGTTAAGGCACTTTAGTTCACAAGTCAAAGTGATTGTTCTCAGTTCCCACAGGCCTGCTTCACTGGTGCGAGCTTCCTCTCCTGCATCTTTCAAACAGTGTCACCATGGTTTGTTTTCAGAAAGATAAGGGAAAGACAAAGGAGGATTAGCCCCGGCGGGTGTATTATGGCCCTCACAAGTTAACACTAGAACCGCTATAGTTCACGCCATTTAACGTTGTAATCAAAAAAAGGTAATTGTTGCCATGTCCCGTTTGAAAATAAATTAAACCGAAAGTTATTTTTTTACTTTATGGAACAACGGTACCTTTTGTGTCATATGCATAACCGGAAGTGAGGTAATGTAACAGATGTGCTGATTTTAATCAAAACCCAGACCCAGAATCTTTTGGTAAACTAAGTAGCCTAGTTTTGGTGCCTAAAACTAACAAGTACATTTTGTCCCTAAACGCAACAAAACTGCAAGTGTTTCCCAACGTTATTTCCTGCCAATGGCAGGAATGCTAATTTCTGAACGGTTTCTGTGGGTTGTATTAGAGGGGAGGAACAAACCACCCATATCATCGCCAAGGCTATTACAGTATTTATAGTATAGTATTTAAAAGTAGATTTGCTTGTTTAATTAAAGTTTTCTTTTTTGTGATACGGGTTATTTGTCAGGGCCAACATTCAAAAAGGTCAAAAAAAGTATTGTGTAATAACTAAACAAAAACATCATACCATTTTAGAATGATTGTATTCACAATGCCATCAACAATCACCAGTACATAAAATGTACATATGGTCATAAATCTGTAAACAGTCTACACAAGACGCAAATGTAGAAAGATGTACATTAGTAGTAAGTGCAGAATGCCAACGCATTCACCCTCCCATCACGTAAAATACGGATGCTTGGTCAGGTGCCTTTGTCGTTGTAATTGACGACCAAGCGTGTTTGTCTTCTTTATCGTCATATAACACGCTTGGTCGGGACTACTGGCGTCTCTTTTGACGCTGATAAGTTAAGGAAAAGGTTGTGGGTGGGCTTATGGTTCCATCACACGCGGGAATAACAGGCCGGTTAAAGAAGAAAGCGGCTTCCCTGACACACCCGGGACATGAACCCCGCTCTCCTGGGTGACAGTCCTATGTTTGACCCATCCAACACCCCGACCAACCTCCCTACGCAGAAATTCCCCCTTACATACTACTCGCTATTCCCCATCTAGATGCTAGTCTCCCCGGTACGTTCTGCCTTTTTCGTTGCATCAGACGCCAACAACCACTGTCTATATTTTACGCATTCAGAGTGAGAACAGGTTGAAAATGTGTAAGTTGACATATGCTAGAAAAAAAACCTAATTAGACATAGAAAAAAGAAGACATACATCAACAAGTGTTTTGATCTTTGGTAGGAAGTAGAGTGGCAAACTTTTTGAAGTCAATCGACTCACATAGTAGTGTAGACATCCCAGTATCAGTAATAATAATAATAATGCTTACTTTTACTCCCACAAGGGGAAATTACAATTTACACTCTGTTGTTATTACACACAGTACACATACAGTATTACCTCACGCTTCCTGGTGCTCCTGCGTATGTACTAACCAGCTATGGGGTTGCCGGTGAAAGCATGCCTGTAGTGTTCTCTGTCTACAGTTCTCTCCGTCATGCTGCCCGGCTCTGTACCCATACATCCATGCCCTGTACCGGGGTTAGCTACTGTTTCAGGGAGGGGGGCTTTGTGTTCTCCTTTACCTTGTTAAGATGAGCTACGTTAGCCTTCTTGTGTGCTTTCAAATTCGTGGGACTTCCCCCTTTTATACATTCTACCACCTTTCATTGCAAGGCACTTGCTTTTATCTGACACACATAAGTCATAATCAAATAGCACCGTTTTTCAGACTTGCCGCCGTGGACTATACTACGTTCAGTTTTTCATGGATTGTCGGAATTTCTGAGTTCCCAGTCGCAAACTGTGTATAAGTTTACGGCATTGGAAATTTCAACTCTGAAAGATATACGTTATTTGCTCTGTGAAAAACATTGACAAAGACGAACACTAAGGACATTTACCATGCGATTTATTTTAGTTAGTTTTGCAAACAGACATTATAGTTTTAGTTAGTTATCGTTTCTTGTAATGCCTTGTTTTTTATTTTTTATTTCAGTTAACCACAATGTTTTTTCCCACCTAGTTTTCATTACTTTGTTCGTTTTCATTAACGATTATAAACCTGATCATCATATGGTTTGGAGACCCTTTCACAGTTTTTCATGTTACAGTGTGAGTGTTGAATAATGAATTCTATGTATGAAAACCCTCACACTTCATTCTGTACAGTAATACAGGCTTGCCAACACTAATGCATATTTTCACGCTTGTGTGTACACTCTCATGTCGCCAAAGCAATGAGGAATGTGTTTTTAAAAAGTAGAAAACTGTCAATTATGACTGATACAGTGGAAAAGGGAATGCACTTGGATTAGGGATGTGATTGACTCTTGGAAGTGGGCAAAGTCTAGACTTGCTGCTGGACCTAATACATATAAATGAATAAGAATTGTGCACTCTGCATTCACTGCTCTGCAAAAAAAAATTGATGTTCCAGTCTTATCCAAGGTCTACTGCTGCAGGTATAAAGTCTTGCTTTGGATTTACAGTACAATTCCTGAGAACACTGAAATGGATTTATGCGTATGTGATCATTCTTGCATTGCTTCAGCCGCATTTGATTTCTGCTATACACACAGCCATGGAGTGTACTGTTGACTTTAATTCTCCCGTTGATCTCGCGGCTTATCAACACACTCAAGATTTGCTGCATAATTTCATAAGAGGCACATTGCTGCCTTCCAAAGACTGTTGTGAGCAGGATCGAAGGCCTCGCTCTGCTTCAGTGACCAGATTTGTGCTGTGTCGAGGCTGAATGCAATTGTAAGACACATTATCGATATATTTTTTAATAGAATCACGCATTACTAGAGAAGTGACAAAGAGTTGTTCCACCATGAATCTCTTACACAGTCAGACTCAGGTTATGGTTGCATTAAATATGTCATGTTGTGTGTTTGATGCTTTTATTTCTTATTATTTCCTTCTGGTAAAACAAATGAAGCGCACACTCTAGCTAATATCCCGATATGTGCTATGTTCTATTCACAGGTGGCAGAATCACTGCTAGATAGACAGACAGACAGAAAGGGCTCAAGCTGCCCTAAATTTCATCTCAGCACCCTAAAAATCATTATTTATTTTTATTAAATCAATTTTAGTGCTTCAAGTTAGAGTCTTTTAGTAACAGAACGCAAACAATTACAGGTTTAAAGAAAGAGGTTTAATATCCTGTTTCGCTGTCGTCGATGCACCTGTAACCCCGTCAAGCAAGGTTTTATTTTTTATTTATTTGTTGTTCATACCTCATTATCATTTATTTTGATTATGGTAGTCCATGAAGGGACTTTAGTAGTTTTTTTCATATGTTCAATATTTTCCATTCATTCTCTGTTATAATAACAAATACATATATTGTGGAAGAGCAGGCATGCACTGAGAGGTTTATGTCTCGACGGCAGAGGTCCAGGGTTCAAATCCGATCTGTGACGATTTCCTGCATGTCTCCCCCCTCAACCCACCCTCACCTAGCTGTCCTGTCAAAAATTAAAGGCAGAAAATCCCCAAAAATAATCTTATAAATACATATATTAATTTTTATCCTGTGAAATGACTGAATGATTTAACAGAGGGGGGGTCACTGTATCCATGTCACATTCTCATTAGGGGCTGAGCCCCCCTAAAGGTGTAATCCATGAATCACCCCTACACTGTATGATTAGCTTCTAAATTGATGAATTACTGATGTATTGTTCAGTAAAAAAAGAGTCAGTCTGTAATTTAGTCCTTAAAGCCTTATTTTCTTTAAAAGTTAAACATGTTTGCAGTAAGAATATCCCAAATGTGCATTTACATGACATTGAGACTTGCATATACAATCTAAAGGATGTTTTTATGAGATTGGGGTTCTGCAAACTGCCCAATGGAAGATTTTGAACACTAATATTCACATTAACCCCTTGTGTTGTCTTCCCGTTAAAATTGAACTTTTGTTGACGCTTTTTTATCAATGTTTTTAACTTTTAAAATTGAATAAGACGCCCCGAAATTAATGAAAGTAGAGATTTGTACTGGTATCAATAATGATATTTTGAGTAATTACAATTGGGTAGGTAAAAAGAACATTGATAGAAAAAGGGGTCAAGGACAACATAAGGGTTAAGTAAGGAGTCTTAATTGTTCCACCTCTGCAGTTCAGAAAATTTAAATATGAATAGACTAATTGCTATGTTGCCAAGAAGTCACCCTGCCCACATTATGTGCCACCTACAGCAGTCTTGGCACAGAGTTTGAAAACTTTACAAGTCCCAAGTTAGTTTATGAGTGTAAACAGAAAGGAGACATCATCTTTAGAGCAAACAGAGCTACAATGTCCACAGTTGTGGAAATGAAATGTGAATTGAAAGGCCAGTAGAAGAATCAGTTCACATATGTTTCTCTTCTGCAGTCGAGTCTGGGAGGAAGTAAGCACACAGAGGAAGATTGGGCACGAGTTCAAGCATCCACTTTGGAACAGGGCCCTTCACAGACTGAGACAGAGAGATTAAGATCAAGGGATATTTTTGGAATATGGCATATATAAAGACAAACACTGATCCTGAAGCTACAACACCGTCTTCAGCATGCTGTTGGTCATTCCATTTGACAGTTATAAATAATAATCCATGGACACACTAATGCTACACTCATTGATTTTAGTTTATGGGTTACGGTGCCCAAAAATGTAATCATTTCCCGAAAAAGTAATACAATTTGCACTTATCTTGAACAAAATGACTTTTATTACAATGTCAGTCAGGAGATTTTATTACAAAATTGGTAACATTTGTTCATCATTGTGTTTTATTACATTTTCACTCAAGTTAAGCGCCATGGAGTTTTTAATGTATTCACCAACAGTAATAAGTATTGCTAATTGATATTTGATAAATCTGAGAAAAAAAAACAAAAAACTATGCCACAGAGGGAAGCTGTTTATCTGCACACACACAACCATGACACAGAGCTGGTGTAAAATGGGAAAAGTCTTCTTATAAGCTATATCTCTGCCCTCTTCAAAGCCACCAGACTCCCTTGACAAAAACAATTGTTTTACCTCAAAGAACAAGGGAGTTGCTGTTCTACCGCAGCCTGGATAGGTTAGTTTCTTTGTGTTATTGTGCGACGTTGGGAAATCCGAACTAACCCTTTAGCATCAAGCAAAAGAAATAGCCTAGCTGCTAGTGTAGCTGTAGCATTACCTATGTTCCATAGCAAGCGCCTTGGTATGTGCAGGCAGCCGTGCCAGTCATGTCGGAGGACTTATTTTATTGTAAAAACTTTTTATTAATATAAATCTATTTTAGCTGTGATCTGTAGCTGTGATATAATCACAACACACCACAGCCTGCCGTGAGCTACTGCTTACAGTACTGTAGTGGTAGAGGCTAGTTACAGGACAGAACTGAATATAAATGTATGTATGTAAATGTGACATAACTGTCTTCTCCCAGTTAATGCTTAAAGCAGATCTGTACATGTTTGCTCACACTCTAAAACACATGCAAATGGCATGTGCCAGAGCCATAGAGAGAGAGAGTTGTGACATTCTTTGATCTCTGCATGGTTAATGTAAGCCTGTAAACCGTTGGGGAAACAATAATAGTTCCAAACACATGCGCGCTGTCATGGTCTTCTATGGGACTGACAGCAGCGATTGCGATATTGAATGGTAAATATAAATGAAAACACATAGCCAAGTACTTGTTTCACTGTTATTGCATTATTGCATATTTGTAAATGTCAGTTTTACATTTGGAGTGGTAGGGTGGCAACTGAAAGCCAGAGTTTTACTACAATATTCACTATAAAAACACTATATAGGACAATTAAAAATTATAACCCATTACAGATAATATATCTGTAGTTTAATACTGGTCTGTAATACAAAACATTATTTCTTAAAGGCATAATCTGTCATTAATGTATTCGATACTCACCCAACAACAACTTAAAAACAAGAATAAAAAGTGACAGGTCTTTTATATGTCAAATGTGATCAAATAAAAACACACTGCTTATTGTTCATCTTTAGTCAAACTATAAGTAGTATGTGCAGTTAATAAATAGACCAGTACACTACAATATTAAAAGTAGCCTGTTTATCAATTAAAGTGTTACAAAACATTAATTTCCTACTCTGCTTTCTCAATTGCAAAGTAACAACAGTCTATTCAGCATTTATTGTCCAGCCCACTTCTTCTGATGAGGCATGAGTTGATCATACAACCATGATCATTTTAAGAAGCCATAAACAAAGTATCAAATGTATTAAAGAATAACAAGTCATTATGCTTGGATGGATAAATGAAACTGTGACTTTTTATTAAACAGAGTGAGACAACATGTGTATTTAACTGGAGAAACAAGAACAAAGTAAAGGAACACACACATATATATATATATATATATATATATATATATATATACTCACCGGCCACTTTATTAGGTACACCTGTCCAACTGCTTGTTAACACTTAATTTCTAAGCAGCCAATCACATGGCGGCAACTCAGTGCATTTAGGCATGTAGACATGGTCAAGAGAATCTCCTGCAGTTCAAACCAAGCATCAGTATGGGGAAGAAAGGTGATTTGAGTGACTTTGAACGTGGCATGATTGTTGGTGCCAGAAGGGCTGGTCTGAGTATTTCAGAAACTGCTAATCTACTGGGATTTTCACGCACAACCATCTCTAGGGTTTACAGAGAATGGTCCAAAGAAAAAACATCCAGTGAGCGGCAGTTCTGTGCGGAAATGCCTTGTTGATGCCAGAGGTCAGAGGAGAATGGCCAGACTGGTTCGAGCTGATAGAAGGGCAACAGTGACTCAAATAACCACCCGTTACAACCAAGGTGGGCAGAAGAGCATCTCTGAACGCACAGTAACTTTGAGGCAGATGGGCTACAGCAGCAGAAGACCACATCGGGTGCCACTCCTTTCAGCTAAGAACAGGAAACTGAGACTACAATTTGCACAAGCTCATCGAAATTGGACAATAGAAGATTGGAAAACGTTGCCTGGTCTGATGAGTCTCGATTTCTGCTGCGACAGTCGGATGGTAGGGTCAGAATTTGGCGTCTACAACATGAAAGCATGGATCCATCCTGCCTTGTATCAACGGTTCAGGCTGGTGGTGGTGGTGTCATGGTGTGGGGAATATTTTCTTGGCACTCTTTGGGCCCCTTGGTACCAATTGAGCATCGTTGCAACGCCACAGCCTACCTGAGTATTGTTGCTGACCATGTCCATCCCTTTATGACCATAATGTACCCAACTTCTGATGGCTACTTTCAGCAGGATAATGCGCCATGTCATAAAGCTGGAATCATCACAGACTGGTTTCTTGAACATGACAATGAGTTCGCTGTACTCAAATGGCCTCCACAGTCACCAGATCTCAATCCAATAGAGCATCTTTGGGATGTGGTGGAACGAGATTCGCATCATGGATGTGCAGCCGACAAATCTGCGGCAACTGTGTGATGCCATCATGTCAATATGGACCAAACTCCTGAGGAATGCTTCCAGCACCTTGTTGAATCTATGCCACGAAGAATTGAGGCAGTTCTGAAGGCAAAGGGGGTCCAACCGTTACTAGCATGGGGTACCTAATAAAGTGGCGGTGATATATATATATATATATATATATATATATATATATATATATATGTTATATATATATAACATTTAGTGTTAAATGTTAAGTGTTAAATGTCCCACTTAAATGTTTTGGATGCTTTTATATATATATATATATATATATATACTGTATCTGAAGTCTCTTTTATATAGACCTTAGTGGTCCCCTAATACTTTATCTGAAGTCTCTTTCATATAGATCTTAGTGGTCCCCTAATACTGTATCTGAAGTCTTTCATATAGACCTTAGTGGTCCCCTAATACTGTATCTGAAGTCTCTTTTACATAGACCTTAGTGGTCCCCTAATACTGTATCTGAAGTCTCTTTTATATAGACCTTAGTGGTCCCCTAATACTGTATCTGAAGTCTCTTTTATATAGACCTTAGTGGTCCCCTAATCCTGTATCTGAAGTCTCTTTTATATAGATCTTAGTGGTCCCCTAATACTGTATCTGAAGTCTCTTTTATATAGATCTTAGTGGTCCCCTAATACTGTATCTGAAGTCTCTTTTATATAGACCTTAGTGGTCCCCTAATACTGTATCTGAAGTCTTTTCCCAATATTCAGCCTTGGTGCAGAATTATATCCATTAGAGCCAGTCCCACAATGAGCATTCCTTAGTATGTGCCATTTTAGCTTTTGACGAAGAGAGGGGGGGCAAGGTGGAGGCTGGGGATGTGAACTTGACCAACAGGTGGGCAAAGCAGAGAAAATAACCTTGCCCCTTATGACCTCATAAGGAGCAAAATTTCAGATCGGCCCATCTGAGCTTTTATTTTCTCAAAGGCAGAGCAGGATACCCAGGGCTCAGTTTACACCTATCACCATTTCTAGCCATTGGGGGGCCATAGACAGGCTAGGGGAAAGCATATTTTTGTTAAAAACCTGAAAAGTGAAAAAAGTGAAATGTTCATGCCATGGGACCTTTAAGAAGAGAGGAATACGGTGGGGGAAACAATAATAGTCAACAATAAATGACTCCTGTATTGCCCCTTATTTTCCCAGAGGCCTGCTGTACACCGCTGCGTACCCCCAGAAGTAGGCGGCAAAAAGTGTCCAATGGGAGTATCACTGCTCTCTCTATCATGCTGGCATGTGTTATTTAACACCAGTGACAAAACAATGACGTGAGCTAAATTTAAACAGGCCACAGGGAAATTACAGGTTGCACGTCTGCGGTGGAAAAAGTCATCTTGTAAAATTAACTGTGAGCAGCACTGAAGGCCATGCTCACATTTGTGTTTGCTCAGTGACAGGATGATGTGTGTCTTTAAGACACAAATCCACAATTACAATTAAAGAGACAATAACAATGGCAAACATGTGTGAGCAAGAGCGACTTACCCAAGCTGTTGCTAAGCAACAAAAGCTATAAAAGCAGGGGAGAGTCTTTGTGGCAGAGGTGGTAAGAAGGATTGTTGTGTAAAGTAATATTCACTGATCTTGTTGGGGAATTTGAAGTGTAAATACCTGCAAAGTGTCTTAATGCACAGTTGAGGGAAGATAAATGTCTTACTGCGGGGGCCGTTTACATGTGGTTATTTTGAAAAGGGGAGACGTTTCCCTCCGTTTGTGCCATTCGTTACACGCAAACAGAGAATTGATCTCTAAAAACGAGTCTTTCTGAAAACTTTTGAAGATTTTGGAAAACTTTGTAAGCACGTTTGCATTTAAACTGAGGCAAACGGAGGTTCAGGCAGCTGAAGAAGTGAGGAAGAGAAGAGAGAGGAACTGAGTTGATGCTGTTGTTGCTATTTTCTTGAGCTTCTCGTTACACTGCCACCTACAGGTTTGGCATGCTCTTGATATATGCACGGACACGTATAAACTAACACTTTTTTTAAATAACTGACAGCTGTGTAGGATGTTATTTTTGAAAACGGAGAGGTTGAAATGTCCGTTTATGAAAATAGCCGCCCACATGTAAACGTAGTCTGAGTGATAGAGCTGTTGTTTGAAACACAACCGGGTATATAGAGAAATCTCAAAGGAACAATTGCGAAAGGAGCATGAACTGTAAGGGAGGATTGCTGTGAAATCTTCACCAAGCTACTGCAGAATATACTGTGCATGTCCTATCTTTAGTTTTATATTACTCACACTTACATAAGGTTTGTTTTCAAAAAACAGCTCCTCACAAGGTTCCAGTTACTGTGCTGAACTCTGCCAATGGGGATTCATCCAAGCTTAGTGTCAAGAACAAGATTGCGAGGACAGGTGTAGGATTATGCAATGTAAATTACACTACGTCTTGATCCTAAAGCAATGGGACAGCAGCCTCCATAAAGCATGAATATGTTGATTATAGTGCCAAAGCATGAAAACATCATTTAACAGAAGTCTACAATCAAAGCAGGCCTGACCAAGTCTGTAGTATTGTACAAAATAGATACCCAAGAATACACCCTATAATCTATATTTCAGGAGATAACATGTGCGAACAAAGAGTAGGGTTTGAAAAAGTGTTCCTTCCTTCTCTTTCTCTTAATGATTTGATGACAGACGTGTTTCCTCCGATCATTAAAGAGTAGCAAAACACCCCCCTGGAAATCTTGTCTTTGCTGACTTCTAGTGGCTTAGTTTCTCATCTTACTGCAGTCATGTAGAAGTGGAATGCTATCTGGTGTGGTTACAGGCGCAACAGAGTATTCTTCCTGCTCAAATTTTGAACATTGAAACACCCAATCTAGTACAGTCAAGTCAAGTCAAGTTTACTTCATCCATAAAAGTGGAAATTACAGTGCTCATACCCACCGCAATACCTAGAGCATAAATACAATACAATAAATACACTATACAGTACAATACTATACATAAATACAGTAAAGTAAAAAGTATACGTTTAAAGTGTTTGTTGTGCTATTTGATAGTCTGAGGTATAAAGGAGAGAGCATACCGCTTAGTTCGTGTCACAGGGGGTCTTAGCCTACCACTACGCTCCGTAACCCTGCCAGTCAGATTACCATGGAGAGGGGGAACCGGGTCATTTATTATTTCATTGTCATTTTCACCAGACGATCGTCATGTACCTGATCCACTGTAGTTACCTCTCCCACCATTTTCCCAGCCCTTTTAGTCACTCTATTAATCCTGGCCTTCTCAGTGACCCCAGGAGAGAATAAAAGAGATAAAAGCACCTGGAACCTTCATCATCAAAAGCTTATTTACAAGGTTGTATGCTTGTATTGTATTGAACGCTGAGCTAAAATCATAGCACAGAACTCTCACACACCGTCTCCCTACATCCAGATGAGCATAGACACTGTCCAATTTACAGACAACAGAATCCTCTGCCCCTCCCTTTCTGATAAGCAAATTGGCAGGGGTCAAGATCCTGCTCCACATGGGGCTTCAGACTATTCAACACAATCTTCTCACATCCCTTCATAGCTATGGAGGTTAGAGCCACTGGTCTTGGATCATTCATACACTTAACAGCTTTGTTTTTAGGTACTGGTATAATGCAAGATTGTTTCCATAAATCAATTAACACTTTATGAGAAAAACAATAATTAAAAATACTTGAAAAAATGTTTGCTAACTGAAAAGCACAGCCTTTTAATACCTGCTGCTTTGGCAGCTTTCAGCCTCATAAACATACCATCTACTTCCTGACTGTTGGTTTGTAGGGTATAGTCATCATCCTCTGTGCTCCCAATCATTTCCTTAAGTCTTTGTCTTTCATCAGAAAAGTCTATTTTGTCAAATCTATTATAAAAATGATTTAGGTTATTAGCATATTCCCTTTGCCATTTAACTGGAAACTATTCACCTTCCCTTTCCTTGCATATGCACTCATTAACTGCATTCCTTCCCAGACTTTCATCATATCATTCACTTTCAAATAATTTTCTATTTTGCATTTATACTGATATTTCTCTTTATTTATTTCCCTTTTAAGTTCTTTATGGATCTTTCTCAGTGTATCCGTGTCTCCCCAAGCAAACAATTTCCTTTTGTCATTAATTAACCTTTTAATTTCAGCATTCAGCCAGGGTTTAGAATTTGTATCTGTACCTTAACCCTCTTTTCCTCCACAACCACATCATGCAAAAATGTATATAACCCACATACGGACTCAGTAGGTTCATTTATTTCATTGGCACTATTTTCAAAGACCGCCCAGTCAGTATTTTTGAACGCATCATTCAATTTCTCAATTGCGTCTTTTTTCATTGTTTTCCTTTTTGTTCCTCTTTACGAGTGGGATATATTTGGGACAGAACAGTATCAGATTATGGTCCGCCTTGCCCAAACTTGGCAGACTTCTGGACATATATGGATCCATAACCTTGGTGTAGCAGTGGTTGAGGACCGCTTCCCCCCATGTTGGTAGTGTGTCCTACTTGACTTTATGATGCACTGGTTAAAATCCCCAGTTATCACGACAAACGCGTCAGGCGACACAGACTCAATCCTGTAAACGACCAATTGTATCTTCTCGGCCGCCTCCTTAGACACATTTCTATGTGGCAAATAAACTGCCATCACAACCACATGTGAAAATTTGCAAGGGATATAATAAGGGCGAACTGACTGAGTTTGGGGTACAGGAATGCGTCTTAATGGACATGTTATTGGGATGACAAAGCAGACTGGGCTCAAAGAGACGCTAAAACGGAGCTTTTCAGACAGTATATTCAGACAGACATATATATATATATATATATATATATATATATATATATATATATATATATATATATATATATATATATATGTACAAATAATGCAAACAAATAACAGCCTATATGGGTAAAATGTACTTCTCTAGCCAATATTTCAAATTACAATCAGAGTGTTACTTACTATACAGATCATGAGCCTTTTCTTGTTTAGTTACCCAGTTAGTCAGTTAGTTATTGCAAAAAGATGGCTGCTGCATCCATCACTCTGTCTTTACAATGACCAGCATAGAGAAGTTAGTGTAACTTTGTCTTCTTAGACGCTGAATCTCATATCCATGACTGATTCCAATATAAAACACTGTGACTGCCCTTATGTAACATTATATTTTATAAGAAATGATTGGACGTATTAATTTGCATTTGAATTTTCGTAGCTGTCTATATCCATTATCCACACCAACCACCCTGTCAAATTTCATGATAGGCTGATGAATGGAAATGTCCCAATGTATTATATTGAAAGCAGCATTTCCTCTATGCTCACAGTAATGTAGTTTAGCGCTATTAGTATGTAGCAATGCTTCCCAAACACTACATTCAAAGCACGTACTATACTGCACAGACATAGGCTTTTTGTGGATTCAACATATCCCAATTAACATGAAAAATACCCAGAGGGCTCAGTTCAAAACCACAGTCAATGTAACCTTGAGCATCTACAAGGCAGTCAATGAAGCCACCTTGCTATATGACAGTTCACAGAGCGGGATGTTGAGGACAGGTGGCTTCCACCTGTCTTCTGGAGAGGGTCCAGCACTGTTGGAATCACCAATATATTACTGTCGCTATTGTGAGCGCTATGTGTCTCTCCAGTCTAAACTAAAAGTCTAACTGTCCTGGGATCCATGAGGAACAACAACAATATTTGAGGCCTGCTGCATTAAAATAAGATGAGATGTCTTATTGTAAACATGTCTTTATAGAGATTCTCCAGTGGTTAAGCAACACTGTGCATCTTATCATCATCACAGCCGGCAAGGAGTACCCAGAAAACATTTAATATGGTATGAGGCAAAGATGAGCCTGTTATTTTTCCTCATAGTTTTTTTTAAAATCTTTTCTTGACAGATGTATAATTTCAGTCATTACTCTTGACATAAAGAATAGTGTTTTATGTCTAGAACGTTTTTGGTAATTGCATACTGTTAGTTTAAGAGAGCGTACTCTCGTACATGTATTTCAATGTAAGCTGTACTGAGGAGGGGAGTGGAAGCTAGGCTAGGTATCTCCTGTCCTGCTTTACTTTTAACCAACCCAGCCCCTCCCTACAAAAGGACCTAATGAGGCAAACCTACATGCACTCTCCTCAATCAAGCTATTGAGTAGCTGATCTACTCCCCCCCCTCCACATCACAGGCAGAACCATAGCAAAAAACTATGAACCCATAATGTCAAATAAATAAGAAAATAGCAAATAAATTAAACAATAACCTACAACATTACACTGAAATAAATGATTAAGCAGACACAAAACATTAAAAAAAAAGTTCATTTTGGGAACAGGGCCTAGCGAAAAGACTATTACACATACATACAGTAGGCTTCATTTAATTTAATTTATACTCTTTATTGATTCCCAATGAGGAAATTGCCATTTTCACTCTGTTGTTATTACACACTATACGCAAGCCTGAAATACGCACATGGTCAGGTCCTTTACATGCGTTAATGGAGAGATTACAGAGTGAGAGGGCTGCGATTGCTGGACAGGCACCCTGAGTGGTTGGGGGGGGGGGGGTTCAGTGCCTTTCTCAAGAGCACCTTGGCAGAGCCCAGGAGGTGAACTGGCCTGATACAAGTAAAATTCCTTTATTGAAATTAAGTAAAAGTATGTACAGGTATGTGTGTGTACGTAAATGTACTTAAAGTATTAAAAGCCCTAACAGTGCAGAAAAAAAATTTCAGAAACTGGAAATGATCAGCTGGAAGTTGAAGAGTTGTGTATTTAATGGTTTAATCATCTCAGCTGGACTTGTAGGCCGTTATATTGTTGTCTAGTTTACTTTATAATAAGACATCAGATTTTATGAACTACATGTCTTATGTGTGCAGAAGTCTTAATGTGTAAAGTAACTAAAGCTGTGAGACGAATGTAGTGGAGTAAAAAGTACAATATTTCTCTCTGTAATATAGGGGAGTAGAAGTAGAAAGTGGCATGAAAAGACAACATAGTACCTCAACATTTGGACTTCAAACTGTAGTGCGTATAGTTTCTGTCTCCCCCATGAGGAATTCTAAATAATGACATCAAAACTGTTGGCGCGTCCATATGATACAAGTCTTCCGTGATGGCGCACCGCTCCCCACTCCTCCACACAGTTACTAGTAACTAGTAAGTAAGTAAGTTACTAGTAACCAAGGAGGTTAAGGAGGATTCAAATAATAACTATAATTTACTCCTGCATACTTTGCATTCTTCATTGCACTATTGCCTCAACCTGTCTATACTGTTTCTGTTTAAAGTGTGTATATATTAGTGTGTATATATTGAATGATGATGATGATGATGATGATGATGATGATGATGATGATGATGATGATGATGATGATGATGATGATGATGCAATGATGATCCAAAACAAAATTCCTTTTATGTGTTCTCATACCTGGCAAATAAAGTTGATTCTGATTCTGATAAACATGATGGACTCTTCAGAAGAGGTCATTTTCTTCACCCGAGTGCCTGCGTGGGAAAGTCACCGGACGCCACAATCTTCTGAACTTCATACTGAGAACTACAGACAGAGCTGTGTGGAGCTGATAGTCTTAATTAGCTTTGTAGCAACTCATTTGGCAATGGCTTGAATGTATGTGACATTCATTAATATCAACAAGTTACACACTAAAGCTTTAAGTACAGTACTGGAGTAAATGTACTATCCCCGCTAACCTTTTGCATTAAAATGGGCCAAGCATCTTGTGGTTGTAAGTATCTTTAATTTACAGAGTGTCTTGCATAGACAGCAAATGCAGTATTACCTCCACAAAAATGCTCATGCAAGCCCCCTGATATGTGTCCAAAAGGTCAGTGAGCTGTGCTTTGAGCTCAGGTAAACAGAGGTTGAACCCTCGGGGTGGGCAGACAGACCAAGGTGAGTGATACTGGACATTCTGTATCTTATCATAAAATAAGTATCAACACATCTTTTCCTGCCTTTTGCTGTCTGTTTGATAGAAATGCCAGAGCATATGAAAGACTCGGAATAGCTTGCAAAGTTGAATGAAGGGGGATGAATGAGAGATATAATGAAAACACTGGAATAAAGGCATGTGAAGGAGTCATTTATCAGTGTACAGTCACTCTGCGCCCCCCCCCCCCAGTTTTTCTACTGCAGAAACTGCAGAGGAGACCAGTTGTGATGTGCTTAATTTTCCTCTAGAGGACAGTAGAGCTGCAGATAATTCAACAGCTAAAGATTGGTTGTTCTATCAAGTGGCTATAGCTTGTTTCTTTTTTGTTTTTTCATCCCCACAAGCTACATTTACCTTTTTCCAAATTGTCCATTGGACGATTGAGCTTGTATGTATATATTTTTTCTCTTTCTGTCATCCTTTCTTCATTGACATTGACGGCGCATGAGAAATCATCCCACCCACGACGCAGCTAATTCCACAAACCCCATGTCATGCTGGCAGAGTGTATGAGGCGATCAAAAGAAGCAAAGAGGAAGACAGAGAATGAATCATTTTCACCACAGCTTCTAAGAGTCTGTGTTGTCTCCTATTCATGGCAACATACCCAGCCTAGTTGCTAATATTGTGGCACCAGTTTTCTATTAATCCACTCCACAATAGGAGGACAAGGTCGCCAGCCTGAATTCTTTCTGATTTTGTGCCTCTGCCCCCTACAAACTGAAAGGATTAATGCAGTGGTTGCAGTGAGCTCTGCAAAGGTTCAGCCAACACCAAGACACACAACAGTGACAACACAGAAGGACAGAAAAGAAGAAAAAAAAACAGCCTGCCAGTTATTTATTCCTTTTAAAGACAAGAAAATGGGAACGCTCAAAGGATGCATTAGTTCAGGGACAGTGGAGAAAGACGAAGACTATAAGCAAGGGGATCAATTTTCTCCCCTAAGGGCTCTTGTGGTGTCCCCAGCTAAATGCAGAAAGATTGTTAGAGTGGAAGGGCAGAAGAGCTGTATTTTACTATCTGAAAAAGAGCTAGATGGAAGGGGCCGTTGCAGCTTAAGTATGGATATTTGCCTCCAAAGCCGAGGAGTAGATGCTTGCTAAGCAAGGGCTTAATTTGTGCTGGATGCAGCCACAACGAGAATCAGACATCATTCAGCTCACCGAGGTCCCTCACATCTCATAATTACATTTATAAAAATCCTCAGACAGCTGAAATGCAATTTCATCCCTTTGATTTCCTCAGTACATCAGGCCTACCGATTTCTCCTCTGCATCATGCTCATAGTTGAGAGTTGTCGGACTCAAGAGCTCAAGAGCACACACTGGCAAACAGCAGTTCCAACAGCTGGGCTGGTTTGAAGGACAGGACCATAAGACAACAACTCAGCGTGGTTCACAATATCTCATTGCAGTCTCATGAACGGGTCCGTATGATGTCGTAGGAATATGGATGCACACCGAGCAGCAGTTGCTAGTTGTTTAAGACGCTACAGAGCTTTGTTACTTCAGCTACAGACCTCCGTTGTATCAGCGGTAGTTGGTGGTTCGGTTACCGGAGAATAGGGGACTTTGAGCCGGGTTAAATTATGTCCATAAAAAATTGTTTTGCCGAAATGAACGTTAAGATTAGGCACCAAAATGACTAGTTAAGATTAGGGAAAAGATCGTGGTTTGGATTAAAACCCTCCCAAGGAACAAGCAGAGGCTTTAGGGCGGCTGTGGTTAGACACTGAACCCAAGTTTCCCCCGATGCTGCGCCATCGGAGTGTAAATGTGTGTGAATGTTTATCTGATGAGCAGGTGGCACCTTGTACGGCAGCCTCGGCCACAGTGTATGAATGTGTGTGATTGGTGAATGGTTCCTGTACTACGTAAAAGTGCTTTGAGTAGTCATTTAGACTAGAAAAGCGCCATATAAGACCAGTCCATTCACATTTAGTTTTCCCCAGGAAGCAAACCACTCTCTGGCTTGAAAGTCCTTGATGTTAACACCCACCCACCCATCCCAAACTACTACCCAACACGGCCAGCCGCGTTCTTATACAGCGGCTGTCAATGTAGTGAATACAGCAAAAAATGCATATGAATTACAGTGCTTTACTTTTCGTATCTTTTTGAACAAATGGTTCATGAGATCCGGCTGAATAACTATGACAGTTAAGTTTAGGCAGCAAAACGTCTAATTAAGATCAGAAAAAAGATTGTGCTTTGGGTTAAAACACTGCTTCCCTTAATTAGTACTCCCTGGACATGAAAACCCATTTCCTGGGTGACAGTTATACATTACGAAATACGAAGTACATGTATTACATACAAACAACATGAGAACAACCTGCAAATGGCTACTGTCAGGCAAAGGCTCTTGCTAATGTACTTGAGATCCACTAATACAAACTAACTTCTGCAGCAGCAGCACATGCACAGTGTTGTACAACAATGTCCTGCCTATGCATTTGCACGAGGCACAGGCTCCGAGACTTTAATCTTTGACATGGCACATCAGCATGGAGATTATCTGCGTCTGATGTCTTTTATGTTAAACAGCGATCTCGCAAGCGTTCGGAGCCCTGCACTTTGCTTCCTGTCCCTGCGGATTACCTCCCTATCCATACTCCAGCACCTTGTGATGTATAAGTGAATTAAGCACAAAACATAAAGTGCAGATTTGCAAGTTTGACACAAAAAGGAAAGCAAGCAGGCTCGTTGGCAGTTGAAGGGATACACAGACTTTCTGATAACTTGTGTTAATCGTTTGGCAAACAGTCAGTAAGTGTATATGAGGACGCAGGTTAATTAATGATATGTCACTCATACAAATGGTAAAATGGAATAATGTTCAATTTAAACAATGTTGTTTGATTGCCATTTCACTTTAAAGAAATATTTCTTCCATATATAGACATTGTAGAAAAACTATACTAGAAAGGGTCTTAGAAATCCGGATGTATATTGGCTATAAACAAAAGGTCCGGTGATATTCTAAAGTTTTGTTATTGTCAACTAATCCCATGAAAAAACCAAACCAGCTGTGACTGTATCTACTGATCAGTATCGTGTGTATCATAGCCTGACATATCTTCTTCTTCTGTGTCATAGAGCTCCCTTGGTGTCCTAAAACTGTGAGCCACACGGTTGCACTGGCTGACATGTTCTATAATTACCATGAACACACTCCCACCCCCACATCTTGCTGCCACATATACTCACTACAGCACCAAATGTGACTACATCCTTTGCTGAAAATAGGCCCCTAACAAATCACTACTCCCTTCTGTTTGAGTAACATTTGCTAAAAACTAGGGACCAGCTGTTTAAAGCCTTTTTTAATTGAAACTATATATGTATTAGTCACTTTCAAAGGTATCTTCAGTTGGAAACAATGATGTTTGGGCTGAGAGCCACAGACAGCGCTGTTTTAACGAAGGCTAATTTCAGCCTGGAAACCCACTCACATCTTTGGTTTTGTCTTTTTTAATGAGATTTGTTGACAACAAAATAAATACAGAACCAAGACAGCCATATCCTTGAATGACTCAGGTGCTTGCATCTTAATACACACATACACATTGTGTGTAGAGACTTACATTTACATTACCCGGCATAAGGTGACGGGTGAGCCAAACTCCACGAATATCAATGCCATCTTTTAGTATTAGGCCTTGGATATTTCCATCATAAAAGATAACCAAACACTGAGTCAAACCAGGATATCATGTAATGACAGGGCATAATGTAAATGCCAAATGTTTGTTTACTCAAATGTGGGCTGCTTTGCTGTTGAAACATGTTTGATTGCACACATTCACAATGTGTTTGTTTAAATGTCTGTGGACCTTGATGAATGAGTCCCTTTGCGATTGCTGTGTGTATTTAGATGGAGAAGGGGAGGACTGCACCACTCCAATATGGCTTATTGTACTGCAGCATTATTAATATAATGGAACTGAAAGGAATTGCAGTTTATGTAAGCAACAAGTAAGTTATAAATATTGTGAAAGTCCATATAGAAGATTAACTATAGTGCATTTGTATTGTGCATTTGTATTGTGCCTTAATCTAAGAATGGTACCATCATGAGTGAAGTGTCTGTAATTAGTATATTATGCAAGTCTGTACAACTGAAATGAAGTGTGTGGTGTAAACACTGATTGAATTTCAAGTATGATGGAAGTGGAGACAGTTTCCTGCAAAGCACGTTATAGATCCAACGGTGAACACTGCATCCTGAGGCCAGGTTGCAAGGATCAGCTTACTGAAATGAAAGTCATTTCCCATCTAAATATTGAATGGGCTATACATATAAAGACAGTGGATGGAGCCCATTGATTGCAACATTTAAGTAATCACAGACCAATGTTACCATGGCGAGCTCCACTTCATATTAAAGTTAAAGCTAAGAGCTTACAGTGGAAACAAACAGAGCGATGCACAGGATTTCACCCAAATGTATTGCTCAAAACTAAAAAAAAAAAAAACTGTAGAGCTGAAATCTTTCTTCTATCATTATTGTACGTACTGTACTGAATCGTCACTAGTTTAAGTCAAAGAGATCGTCTCTGAATCAACGGTATGTGCCCACAGAGACGTGACAGTTGGTAAAATAATTATCTTCATGAACAACTATGGAAATCTTATATGAACTGTGAGAGAGTCAGTGAAAGAACAAAGCCGCCCATTAATTGCAATGCATATTTATAACTCAGACTCATGAAATGCTGTCATAATGACTACCAAAGACACTGATTAATCTGTCATATAAAGTTTTATCTTTTTGTATCTTAATAGAGTTTCTATTTTAAATATTTCCTGCATTTAATTTGTTATTTACTTGGGGCACATTGAAACTGACAGCTGTCTAACAGCTCCAGCGAGAAATTAAGCTAGCAAAGAGATGTAAATAAACAAAAACATGTGTCAGTGCGGCAAATAGCTCCAATGTTTCCATTATCTAAAACGCTCACACTGCAGATCAAGGGTGTCAAATTCAATTTTCACTTAGAAAAAAAAGATCCTTAGCCATCGTAGATTTCAACAAATCAAGTAAAAATGCATTTTTAATTACATTTTCATATTCAGGCTCCTACACAGCCGACTCACAACAACCTGTTTCACACCCTGAATATGAAAACTCTCCGGGTGTGTGAATTTCTGAGTCTCAAAGTCGGTAAATCTGCCAAAATCAGCTTTAAGTGTATGGAGCTAGAACAGTAACAGTGACCTGTGGTATTGAAAATAAAGTTTGGCATTGAAACAACAAATATTGGCACTGAAAAATGTTGAACTTAACATAAACATCAAAACGTTATAATCTCACAATCCTCTGATATTATTTCACTTCAACATTTGTTTGTATTATGATAGGTTTTTTGATGTCAATCTACATTTTTTTTCTTGATGTCTGTGTCTTTTACAATGTCACTGGTTTTCAGTTTCAACTTTCTGTCACTGTTTTGGCGTAGGGAGGAGGGGCCAAAGAGGGTGTGGTTTACAGGTAATTTACATAGGTTACTGGCCAGAGACCGCACCCCCACAGGAATCCTCACCTCAATTTCTTTGCGGGATTCATCCCAAAAGGATTAATAAAGAGAAGTCTAAGACTAATGTCTTCCACAAGTTCACCTGGAACCTCCAAATCTCAAGTAACTTTGTAACTTTATCGCTGCCATTTTTCCACATAGAAGCAGGCCGGTTTAGTGTTAAATTATGCTAAGCTGTTCTGTTTTGGCACAGGTTAGCACTGTTCTCTTAATACATCCATGGTTAGCACACGTCAGCTAACTAGCTAGCAGAATGGGTTCACTGACTGACTGCCTTAACTTTAGGCAGTTAGTCAGTAAATGTGTTTTCCCAGTTTAGGAGACGTCAGTGAGCCTTGAGTCCTTGTGTCCGCGGACCTTGAGATTGAAACGTGCTGAATACAGACCTCTGACCTCCTATACAGTAATACAACGTGGACATGGCGATCTAAACTTATTCCAGCAACGGCTAAGTGAGGCACTGAGAGCAGGAGAAAGCACTGACATTTCTAAATAGACTGAAAGGCCAGTGGATAGTTATTCGGTACAGATGTTTCTACCACACTCTGATGATAGCACCAACTTATAAGACAACCCTACAGTCACCTTTTAAACAAATTACTTACAAACTCATTTAGGTTGCCTTGTGCTGACACTGACGGTTGACTGTGTTTTCTCCACCTTTCTTGGCAATGCCGAGTCCATCCCTGACAGAAGCTCATTTTATGTCACAGCAGTAGCAGAGAGGACTGGACCTCTTTATCAATCCACAGCCTTCTAGGGTCTGCTAGTGAAGTAAAGCTGTTTAAATGTTGCAAATTTACCAGACTCCTCTGCAACAATATGTCTTTTCATGTTATATAAGATAATACATTTTAAGAGTTGTGTCACACCCAATCAATGCATGGTGAATTAAATAACTCAGAGCTATGGCATCCCTCTGCAAGGAAACTGATGAGGGACCATTACATCAATTCAAATCTGGGGGAAGACAGATTGTTGGTGTCAGCTGTGGAAATCTGTCAGATCGCGGCAGGGAGCACCTCAGCCCTGACAGAGCCAGCCCTGGGAACCCAGCGCCAGAGTGCGAGGGGAAAAAAATATATTTATTTGTGTTGTTCCCCCTTGAGATGGACAGAGTCACCTGCTGCAATGGCCATACCTGTCTGCAGCAGCAGGTCGTCCCCAGTTATATGCCTTCGATCAATTCCACCATCCATCGCTCAGCTGGGTTAACCATCGATTGAGTTGTGGTTTTGAGATTTTCTTTCCTTTTATATCCTTTGCCCTCCAGAGAGCCTGCAGGCAGGGAAGCTAGTCAGCGAACATTTCAGAAGAAATGTTTCATTTTTTTAAAGGTGAAATATGTAGTACTGACAGCTAGTGTTTAAAATAGTTACTGCAGTACAAATTCAAAATACTGGAGAGAGTCGTCTCCCCCCCCGTCCCCTCCTCCCCAGGCTCACAGATCACATTAGACGCTTGTCTCACGTAGCCAGACATTACTCCACAGCACATCGGAGTAGCTAACGTTAGATGCTGGCTATGTTGACAGTCAAAGAAGCCCGTTCTCACGTGGAGCTTTGTACCCAACTGACACACACGTTATCGGCTTAGAATTAAGGTAGGAACCGCTAAAAATTACACAACCTCGCCGTCCTTTTCCACCTGACTAAAATACACACTTTATTGGCTTAGAATTACGGCAACAATTGCTAAACACACTGCTAACTCACGGTCCTCTCTTCCTGATTTACAGCCCCCTCACTTGGCTTACCTGTTAACAAATCACTTCAAAATATATGTTTTTCTCGCCTAAATTTTTTCCCCAAAAAAATTGCTACAGTTTCCACATCCTTTGGCCCTCTGGGAGGGTCCCGAGGTCATTGGGAAGTTAACACTCTCAATTTTTTGTTTCTAGTGTCAGTGTGACACTAGGTCTTACTGACACAGAGCTGAAGAGGTTAGAATAGAGAATTTCTATTTCCGTCCAAGTAAATCATATGTAAAATTATAAAAAAACACTACTGTAAGCATATTACATGATCTACATACAAAAATAGTACCCCAGCCACATGTCTGAACTTAATACAGAAAAAATCCAGAAGAAAATGACTCAGAAAATGCTATTTTATGAAGTTATTTCTACAGATATGTCTGTGCGTTTTTCTTATTTCCTCTCAGAAAAAAAGCCCAAAAAGTGCAAAATAAAAAAAAAAAAAACACATCCCCATCACTCATACACATATCTAAAATAACTACATGCATAAATTTGTAGAAATAAGTCATTATAATTTGATGAAATGGTGAAATGCAATAACAAAGGCCTTATTTTTGCTTTGACACAGCTGGAGCCATCACAGGGTTAAAATTTTCTGGTCATGTTTGGTATCAATCAACTCGTCTTCTTATTGGCTACACAGGGAGGCTGGTTTTATAACTATTGGTTTTGACTGGTTGGAGTAGATGCCAATCTTTCCCACTTTTGCCCTCTGTAAATCGTGCAACTTGATTGGCTTCCATACGGGTTATAGTAGACGGATTGGCTGAAACGACCTGTCAATCAAAAGCTCAACCAAACTTGCTGAATAGAAGGATACACTGGAGCTTTAGTAGCGCAGGCAGTAGGAGCGATTAAAGTCAATAAATGATGGACTTTTCAGCTTTGTTTACGAGGAAACATGGCCAGAATCTACAAGATTGTGAGGGGACCAGCTCGTTTTGGATTAAAAGGATTGGATGTACTTATTCTTTGAACTGTTGGCAAAGCAGGAAAAAAAAGTTTCTGGCGATCTTTCACCGCTGTGAATAGAGAGACAAGGAGAAAGGTAAAGACGCACGTTGACTTTAGACACTATCAGCGCAGAATCCTTCTGTGTTTCTTTACTTCAAAACATGATGATAACCGCTATAAGTCACCTTATGCTTATATGTGTGTAATGGAATCATGAGACTTTAAGCTTTCTAATGATGTGTTGCATGACCGTGTTCATGAAGATATCATGCTTGCAATTTGAGTTAAGAAAACGTTTTCTCCTAAAATGGAGAAAACGGTCCCGCTGACGGGACAGTGCTGTCCAAGTTAAAATAACTCACCGTTGTCGGCTACAGCCTCTGAACAGATACACGTTGTACACAGCCGCGGCCCGCTGGCCTGGGCCTCCGGTAACGTTAGCAGTTAGCGGGGTTAGCATGGCGGTGTTAGCGAGGACCAGTCGGGATCACTTTTCTTTACTTTAAGGGTAGGGTGACTAGACGTTTTTCGGGGACAGTCCCCCGGTTTTGGTGACCTGTCCCTAGCTGGATCTGTCCCCGGTTTTCACTGTGACTGACAGACCCGAAATTGAAATGAAAGAAAGAAAATATTGACCAAACGTAGCCGATAGTCGCTCAAGACAGCCAGAGCCAGCGCTGCTCAGAGCTCAGAGAGTTTTAGAAAGCCGTATTTTACGATGCTAAAATTACTGATTATTTACATGGAGTCTGGTGGGTGTAGCAAATGCAATTTCACGGACATTTATGTTTTATAAAAGGATCTTAATCTTTAACAGGAAGGTCAACCTTCTTAGAAATCTTTGTCAGACACTTAGAATATTAATCTGAGTCTGTCAGTAGCAAAACAAACACTTTTACGAACCTAAATACAAGCTGGACAATTATCCAATTAACTTACATTGTAGCTTGTTTCTCTGCTGCCGACTGCAACGATCTTGTTTAATACTGCATCATTGTCAAAGGAAAATATCTCCTCAATAGTTTTTATTGTATCCGATCCTCAATGAGCTGTTGCAGAAACAAGCCTGAAGCAATAAAGCAATAGCTGTCAGATAAATGTAGTTCAGTAAACATTACAACATTCCCCTCTGAGGTGTAGTGGAGTACGTAAGTATGAAGTAGCAGCAGGGGAGATTCTAGGATCAGACCCTTAGGGGGGCTCAGCCACTAATGAGAACAGCTCATCTAGTGTCCCCGTTTTAAGTTTTACAAAAATAAAAACATGACGTGTTTTGGAGGTATATATGCTTCTGAGCTGAAAGGCGGACACGTACTCTCCCTCACAGCTGTTTTACATGACAAAACACACTGCATAAACTCCGCTACCGTGTGCTTATTTAAATATAGGTACACCTACATGTAGGCCTAAGAGATTGCAATATAAGCCTATATATTACTATTAGGAGTATACATATGTCAAGGATGAAGGCTGTAAATGAAATAAACTTCAGCTGGAGTCCGATTTAATATGGCAACACTGTTGACTGCATCCGTGATGTCTTTCCATTCCGCATTTTTCCTACATCCTAATATCAGTTTTTAGGCTGTCAAATAGGACACACGGTTGTGCAAATTAAACTGATGTCAGGATTTCCATCTCCACCTCTAAAAAAGGCCGCTTCTTAGCCGGATTATGTCTGGCCATGTTGTAAATAGTAGAGGCGGGACCTCAAAACCGAGAATATATTGGTCCGTGATATTTAAATTACGATCGTTTCAAACCGCAGCATTTATCAATGTACGACCATTGTTACGCTCCGATTGGAGTGATATGACCGTTTCATGAATCCCACGTGAAGCCTGTCGTAAGAGGATTTCTGCTTTCATATCTGCGCTGGTTTCTACGTTAGGTTGATAAATGAGGGCCAATGTGAGTATGCAAATGTTGAAATTACATAAAATGCCCGTCCCTTGAAGCTGTGATAAATTAACCTGAAGCTAATGCTTACCTGTTCAAGAGGAAATTAGACAACTTGGTTTTCTTTTTGGGCTCTAAACTGTCTCCATCTTTTAAACACATCTCCAATATTTACCCAGGATTTGTTACATCTGTCACTCCCCCGATGTGAGTCCAGTGCAGATTTCCAGTCGCACATGCATCCCTTTTCAACATTAGCATACAAGATGCTAACAAGATACTTCTTCAATGTCCATACAGTAAAAATGGTCATACATAACGAAGTTCGTTCACTGCTGGCTACAAGCTAGCAATCATGAATGGCGTTTTGAGCTAACTTTAGCAATCAAACACTCCTAGAAAGCTAAAACCTTTTTGAAATGACTGCTAGCTTAGTTACAAGCTAGCAATCAAACAGGCATAGCTAGCTAAAATGTTTTTGAAATGATTCCCATCTTCTGTTATTGTTTGTAATGAGAACATTTTATTATTTCATGGATTTCACAAATTTCAGCACGACACGTTATGCCGTAAACCGTTAAAATTTGAGCATGCGCGACTTGCGTTTGCACTCGACTCACATCGGGGAGTGACAATGTCTCTGGTCACACAGCTGTTAGAAACACGCAGTTTCTTTTGGTCGGGTGGAATCTATCTCTGTTGATCCTGTTTGTTTGTTTGCTGCTTTCATGGCTGTACTAACTTTACAGCTGTAGCACGCTGCGTTACATTTTTACAGGTAAATCTGGCAACCCAGCCTGGCTGTCAAACTGGGCAGTTGATAACAACGCCCAGAATGCAGAAAATATAGTCTTTCAACCTACCATGTTTCCTTAATATCTGATGATGCATTTGGGTCATTTTTGGATTTATCACAAATATATTACATTTTGGACCTTTAAGAACAGGCAACCTAGAAATGCTTTTTCAGTCCAACAGAGAAGTTAAATCAACTACTTTAATAAGTAAAGAACATTGCGCCATGTGGAAGGGCTTCTTTTTCTGCCATAATGCAAGAATTCAAGGCCCAAAAAAGCAAATCACATTTCTATTTACTATTATACTATTTCTAACATCTAACTACAAAATTTGTGTTTTCAGAGAAATGATTTCAAAGGCTGTGTGACACTTCCTAACCTCCAAGGCTAATTTTATCAACCATATACTGTATGCAAACATTAACTGTCACAGCAAAGATCGACATAGGGAGGGGGTCAGGGTGCCAGTCAGCTGCCAAATGCTCTCTGGAAGGGGCCAGGTGGCATCACCACAGCAAATAACATAAATAATGATTTTTGAGCAATGCCACATTATACCTGAACTAAAGAGCTCAATTCTCTGGTCCACTCTACTGTATGATTGACATGTAATTGCATTCAGTATTAATACTTCTGAAAGAAAATGGCACTTAACTAGGATCTATTGGCTAACTATGTATTGAAGAAAATGTTTTCTTTTGAGTCAATATAATGATTAAGATTGTATATTGAATATGGGTATAATAACTGTGTGCTTTTCTTTCAATAATGAGGATTAATTGTCAGACTATGGAAACTTCCTCATCTGTCCTAGTGTACATTAATCAAATCCAGGTATGCCCCATTATCATAAGGTAATGCCATGCAGATTTTTAAACTCAATCTCAAATAAAAATAAATAAGAAGTAATGTCCACTGTGATTGATTATCCAAGTCAAGCAAGCACTCAGTCAGACCTTCCTCCATAGCGCTGCAAAAGAAGGTCTGGCGAGTCCTTACAGCAATCCTTGATGGGAGAAAAGCGTGCTCTGATTTATTGGCATTTCTTTAAACCAATTACAATTGTCATCAGAGCCACGGTGTCTCTGCAAAATAGTCTCAGGAAGGGACTTGTTTTGTTGGAACATGTGTACTTTTAGTCGTGCGACAGAAACCTCAGATTGGACAGATAGTCTAGCTAGCTGTCTTTTGTTAAGATTATTTTGTGGGCATTTTTAGGCCTTTTTTTGTATAGGACAGCTTTAGATGTGAAAGAGAGGGGAAAATGACGCGGCAAAGTCATGCAGGTTGGAGTCGAATCTGCGGTTGCTGCTTCAAAGGGGAAAACCTTTACATATGGGCCAGTACTCTACCAGGTGAGCTCCCACCCAGGCATCCAAAAAGCGTAAGGTTACACATCCGGCCGAGTGAAATCCGGCAGAATTTCGGCGGCACCTGAGCAATCCTGGGAGGGACCCGTCGTGGAAATAGACTATTTTTTTATTTAACCTTTATTTAACCAGGAAGTCCCTTGAGATTGAAATCTCTTTTCCGAGGGAGACCTGGCCAAGACGGCACACCAGTTACAATTTAAACAGAAATACAACATAGACAAGAATCACACAGAGGAAAGGAACACGTCACAAGTGGCAGTTACATTTTTGAATTACATGGCATTTTAACATGGCCTTAAATTCATTTAGTGGGACTAGATCATTAAGATGGAGCAAGTTTTGCAAGTTATTCCAAGACCAAGGACCGAAGTAAGAAAAGGCTTTTTTCCCCAGCTCAGTAAAAACCCTTGGAACCTGGTAAGATCTCCACCTGGTGGACCGGAGATGAAAACAGCTGGAATTCCTCAGGGAAACCTTGGATCTGAGTTTAAACCTCCAGCATCCAAGCTTATTTCATGACATTATTCTTAGCCTGTCGCAAGTCTAATGTTTGCCATACAAACAGTGTGTGTGATATTCAGGCTAATCACATAAGCACAGCAATAAAGACACATAGAGCCGCTTCATCCACAAGCTGTCGAGAGCACAGCTGTAACCACCACCCTCAGGTAATGTATAGGTGCAGTGTGAGCAGCAGAAGGAAATGGGGAGACTTTTTTTAAATTGCCTTTTTGACAGTTTCAAATTTTTTGTATTTTTAAGCACGTTTCAAAGTGATAGAAGAGTGGCAGTGCTTTTGTTTCCAACCACTGCTAACAGTTTAGCCCAAAATAAGGGCCCTGCTTTTGAAGCTACCCACTGCGCACCCTGTGCTGTTGCATGGCGGCTGAATATATTCAACTGTAATACATTTATTGTGCTACTTAGATTCAGAAGCAAACAGAGATCATTATGTCCTTGTCTGGCAGATAAAATTTTTAGCATGAGTATTAGAGCTATTTGCTCTGTGAAAGCTACTGGAAAATCCACCCAAGGGAAGAGACAGAAAAAGAAATGATAACCTGCGCGCCTCAACATCATCAGCAGGCATATCTTCTGTATAAAACATGGACTTGATCATTAAAACAAAACCTTAAATGGGTTATTAATAGCTGAAGAGATTTACTGCAATACTGGCTATTCATGGTTTATTCAGGTTGACATGTATCAAACTGGAATTAAGCTACTTTGATGTGTGCGGAGGCCATCTAGATAAAACATAAGAACTAATGGTACATAATCTCCCACTGCAACCTACAATACAACTCGGCTCTCCCCATCAGGATAAAGCAATCTGTGAATAATAGAGCATGCCGGAGCCAACAGCATTAGCACGAATTGAATTCCCATCCAAGACTTTTTCAAATAGATCCTCAACAACCCACTGAGTCCTGGTAGGCAAATGTTGCTCTTTTCAACTCCTTACCTTCTTTGTATGGTCTATTTATTGCAATGTCCTTATAGCTTCGAAGGGCTCAGCCAGGCTTTCTTTGAGTACTCAGATAAAGGTTAATGGGCTGAAAATAGAATAGCCTTTTTTGGCCGATGAAGGAGTAGAGTGCCCAGATAGAGCTCATGTTGCCGTTATCATGCGTTTGCCATTATACTGATATTAATTTGGAAGTAAGAGTTGGTTCGACTTTTAAAGATAAAAAAACCCTCAGTCCTCCGTCCAGCTCTTAGCACCGCCTATGACAATTGGGATTGGTTTATAGAGAGGTCAATAAACCAGAGAAAGGACATTTTTTCTCCCATCCCAGAATGCTGTGTGGACTAGCCAGACCTTTCTTTGCAGCACTGTGGAGGAAGGTCTGGCAACGCGAGACTAATCTTGATTGACTGGACAGTCACTTCAACAATTACTGCATCGGTTCTCAGCCGAGTGTGAAGCGGCTGGCATGAGGATTAGCACCTCTAAATCTGAGGCCATGGTTCTCAGCAGGAAACCGATGGAGGGCCTTCTTTAGGTAGGGAATGAGTCCTTACCCCAAGTGAAGGAGTTTAAATACCTTGGGGTCTTGTTTGCGAGAGAGGGGACCATGGAGCGGGAGATTGGTCGGAGAATTAGAGCAGTGGGTGCGGTATTACATTCAATTTATCGCACCGTTGTGACAAAAAGAGTTGAGCCAGAAGGCAAAGCTCTCGATCTACCGGTCAGTATTCGTTCCTGCCCTCACCTATGGCCATGAAGGCTGGGTCATGACCGAAAGAACGAGATCCAGGGTACAAGCGGCCGAAATGGGTTTCCTCAGGAGGGTGGCTGGCGTCTCCCTTAGAGATAGGGTGAGAAGCTCAGTCATCCGAGAGGAGCTCGGAGTAGAGCTGCTGCTCCTTCGCGTCAAAAGGAGCCAGGTGAGGTGGTTAGGGCATCTGGTAAGGATGCCTCCTGGGCGCCTCCCTAGGGAGGTGTTCCAGGCACGTTCAACTGGGAGGAGGCCTCGGGGAAGACCCAGGACCACGTGGAGGGATTATATCTACAACCTGGCCTGGGAACGCCTCAGGATCCCTCTGTCAAAGCTGGTTGATTTGGCTTGGGAAAAGGGAAATTTGGGGTCCCCTGCTGGACCTCCTCCCCCAACGACCCGATACTGGATAAGCGGACGAAGATGGATGGATGGTCGAAAGGATGAGGCGAGGAGTAGCTCATTAGAGAAGGTGTTGCCTCATCCATTAGCAGCAGCTACGGCAGCAAATATTCATCACCAAACAGGAAAAATGAGCCCTATATTTCCCCATCATTAATTTTCTGTTAAAGAATGTATGCTCTTTGTGAGGGCATGACAACTGGACGGACAAATGAGTCGAATTTATTTCAATCAAATGGGCCCTAAGGGGGGAGGGGGTCTGGGGGGGCGGAGTCTGTGCCATATGGCTGTTAGGTATTTGTGATATGAAGCGCACAGCCACAGTAGACGCACAGCTGTTCAAGTAAGAATGCAGAAGCATACCTGGCTGCTTCCCCCAGATGGCTACATGGATGGGCTTCATTTGCTCTAAAATGCAAGTGTGTGACTGTGGGGGTGCTCAGATGTTTGGCTGTGTTTCACATATTTGGGTGTCCTTTACAGTCCATGTTTTGGTGTATTCCTGATCTTTAAGTTTCAATGTTTCATTTGTCTTGCAGGGTATATATTAAGTTCTAACATGTTATGTTATTTCTAAGTAATTCTACTTCTATTCCCATTATCAATCAAATACAGTAAATGATAGTTAATCCCTCAGTTATAACTTTTATACTCTATCTCTCTCTAAGCTGTTTCATTTTGATGTATTTTTTCATTTAAATAGGGACATTTTTAACAAAATAAGCCACATTGAATGCTATTTTGTTGAAATAACATTATCAGGTACACAAGTTACATGTCTCCTTTCCTAGATAGAAGATGGATAGAATGCCTTCATTGTCATTATACACATGTGCAATACCTGTGTAATGAGAGTGAAGCAACCCCTTTCCAGTGTCAACAAGAAGGAACATAACATAGAATAAAATATAAAATATAAGTAGTGCAAAAGAAAAGGGGGGGAGGTACACAGTTCCAGAGACAACTATATACATAAAATAGTAAGAAAGATAAATATGGTTTGTATATGCATTATGAAACTAATATTTCATATAGCAATGGAATTACACAGAATTTCCAGTTGTAAAGTAATATATTATTATAATTATTATGACTTCCTGTTAGACACATGGTTCTCATATTATACTTACAGAGAACTCAAGAGCAAGAAGTGCTCTGTTAAGATGTTCTTGACTTAATTCACCTTTGCATAGGTTAAGGCATCTGACATCAACATGGGACTGCAGGGCCAGGGATCGAACCGTGCCCTAACCGTGTGACGGAATGCCCCCACAGATGGTTGCTAAGAGCAGGTAACGTTTTCCACAATAATCAGAGAAATAAAGTGATGTAAAAGTATTTCCAGCTGTGTTGAACCCACTTGTATAGCCATTTGTCTGTTTTTCATGGATGGAGTTATTTTTCTGATTCTCGTTCAGGAAGAGGACAACCCCACTCGCAAAGTTGACAACGAGCTCTTATTGATTTGGGACTTTTTTCGGGGGCTATTTGAACCACTGAAATATGTGTGCACAATGACAAAACAGCCTTTAGTTTATGCTTGCATCAATGACCGCGGTGTTTGGAGTTCTTTCCAGAAAATCTGCCTGCTTGCAATTTACCTTTTCTTTAATAAGTTTCTTTCGCAATCCAACCTGCTAAGAATAGAGCTATTTAATTCAGTTTATTGCTTGCTTTCAAATTTCAATTAGTGCCTCTTAAACTGAAATAGAAGATATTCTCCAACATTGCACTTTCATGTCATTTGCTGTGAAGTCAGCAAATGCGTGCTGGAGAATTCCTAATTAAGGTGTTATGTGCTTCAGCTGAAATCACATGAAAACAAGAAAACATTTAGCTGCTCCCGTGAACTTTCCAACTCAAACACTCTGACACGTGTACGCTGCATAAATAGACACTGGAGGCTTGGAGTCAGTGAGGCTGCAATGCAGCCGTGGATACATGCAGAACATTACCAGACTTTGTCATCTGGTCTGCTTCACTGTTACATGACAATGTTCCCTTTAGCTGTGCCCTTGACAGATCTTTCACTCAGATGCATGGCAAGCAAAGGAGCTAGAGCAGTGTCCTCCACACTGTGTGGGTGTATGTGTGTGAATTAATTTCCTTGTATACATGTATTAAACCTATAAGGAAAAGGAGGAATAAAGCCCCTCACGTAATTTGCCAGTACGACCTGCCTTGGGCACTATCTTGATTGCAAAGGATGCTCACGTGGTGCCCTTTAGACGATAGATTGCTCCAATGGAGTTGTGGTGACAGCCGTGCAGGTTGTTTAAAGGGCCATTTGGATGCAATCTGAGAGATTCCAGCCTGGATTTATGCCTCCCCTATTGCCGGGGCTGCTCACTTTGGAGCTATGGTAAACGGGAATGAATGATTGTGTCAGGAAGCAGACTTCCCCTCTCTCTCCTTCCCATCCAGCAGGGCCCTGAGCTTAGCAATCTGGCCTGTGCTTTTCTTTGCATCAACATTAAGCAGCACTTCACCTGTGTGTGTGTGTGTGTGTGTGTGTGTGTGTGTGTGTGTGTGTGTGTGTGTGTGTGTGTGTGTGTGTGTACCATTGACACTGTCCTTAGAGGAGCTTGGCTCATGTCATGTTAAGGTCAGAGGAGTCCCCTTGCTGAGAAAAAAACCAAAGCAAGATATTTTCAACTTCTCCATGTGCTGAATGGTAGTTATTCTAAAATAAAACCCTCACATTTCAATGACAACTGCTTCTTTATATGATAACAACGTGTTAGATGTATATGTAAATGTGAGCCATTTTCAGAGAAAGACTGTTGCATTGCTCTATAGTGTGTGTTAAAATGATGGTTTTTGTCATTTAGACAGGGTGAGTGGGTGTCTTTTACATCATTGTTCCTCACAGCTTCAGTCAGACATGACAGGACATTAACAGAAAGAGACACACCACTCATGTGGTACTGGCACCTGAGAGAGAGAGAGAGAGAGAGAGAGAGAGAGAGAGAGAGAGAGAGAGAGAGAGATGTTCTAATGGAAAGGAATCAGAGTGTGTTCTGTTGTCTCCCAGGATGCATAAGTTTTCCCCCTTTTGTCCCCCTACAGGTTGGAAGTGGAATTGTCCCATTATGTCTCATTGGAACTACAGATCCGCTACCCGATCCGTTATATATATAGGTAGAGAGCCGCAAAGCAAATGCAGAACTGCCGTTCACCCTGTTACGATTTGATGGACCACTGAAACAACTACTTCTTACACCCACTACAAGCCAATACATTTGCATCTATTTCATCATTAATACCAGCCATAGCAGAAATGTTGACGCATAGGAGCCCATCAGCCTTAGATCCTTATGACTCTACTACTATGTTATGGAAACAGTTCCTACCTATAAGATCTGCACCTTTTGTATGTGAAACCTGGTCAGGTTTACCTAAAGCGGTGCATGACTGAAAGGGGCCATATATATATATATATATATATATATATATATATATATATATATATATATATATATATATATATATATACACTCACCGGCCACTTTATTAGGTACCCCATGCTAGTAACGGGTTGGACCCCCTTTTGCCTTCAGAACTGCCTCAATTCTTCGTGGCATAGATTCAACAAGGTGCTGGAAGCATTCCTCAGGGAGTTTGGTCCATATTGACATGATGGCATCACATAGTTGCCGCAGATTTGTCGGCTGCACATCCATGATGCGAATCTCCCGTTCCACCACATCCCAAAGATGCTCTATTGGATTGAGATCTGGTGACTGTGGAGGCCATTTGAGTACAGCGAACTCATTGTCATGTTCAAGAAACCAGTCTGTGATGATTCCAGCTTTATGACATGGCGCATTATCCTGCTGAAAGTAGCCATCAGAAGTTGGGTACATTATGGTCATAAAGGGATGGACATGGTCAGCAACAATACTCAGGTAGGCTGTGGCGTTGCAACGATGCTCAATTGGTACCAAGGGGCCCAAAGAGTGCCAAGAAAATATTCCCCACACCATGACACCACCACCACCAGCCTGAACCGTTGATACAAGGCAGGATGGATCCATGCTTTCATGTTGTAGATGCCAAATTCTGACCCTACCATCCGACTGTCGCAGCAGAAATCGAGACTCATCAGACCAGGCAACGTTTTTCCAATCTTCTATTGTCCAATTTCGATGAGCTTGTGCAAATTGTAGTCTAGGTTTCCTGTTCTTAGCTGAAAGGAGTGGCACCCGATGTGGTCTTCTGCTGCTGTAGCCCATCTGCCTCAAAGTTCGACGTACTGTGCGTTCAGAGATGCTCTTCTGCCCACCTTGGTTGTAACGGGTGGTTATTTGAGTCACTGTTGCCCTTCTATCAGCTTGAACCAGTCTGGCCATTCTCCTCTGACCTCTGGCATCAACAAGGCATTTCCGCCCACAGAACTGCCGCTCACTGGATGTTTTTTCTTTTTCGGACCATTCTCTGTAAACCCTAGAGATGGTTGTGTGTGAAAATCCCAGTAGATTAGCAGTTTCTGAAATACTCAGACCAGCCCTTCTGGCACCAACAATCACGTTCCACGACTTTGAACCACGTTCAAAGTCACTCAAATCACCTTTCTTCCCCATACTGATGCTCGGTTTGAACTGCAGGAGATTCTCTTGACCATGTCTACATGCCTAAATGCACTGAGTTGCCGCCATGTGATTGGCTGCTTAGAAATTAAGTGTTAACGAGCAGTTGGACAGGTGTACCTAATAAAGTGGCCGGTGAGTGTGTATATATATATATATATATATATATATATATATATATATATATATATATATATACTATTTAAATTAATATTTACAAATAAAATCAATATATGTAACACTACATTACATTTTAATTTTTTTCAAACAAAAATATATATATATATATATATATATATATATATATATATATATATATATATATATATATATATATATATATATATATATATATATATATATATATATATATATATATATATATATATATATATATGCCCTTTTTCTTTCCAATTAGCATGTTTCTGATACACTATACTGGCCCTGGAACACTGACACTCTACATACACAGCATATGCATTTTCCATGTGTTGAAATTATTAATGTACAGGCACATTGCATAAAACATTTCTTTCATAAAAGGTGCCCTAAACACATGTATGCTGCCACTCCCATGTTCATTGATGGTATTGTTGATGGACTGAAAAGCAGCTCATTTTCCTGTTAGCAGTAGGTGGCCTGCTTGGCTCAGACATACATTAGAGCCACAAGCCTGTAAATAAAGAATAAGTTAGAACTAGGGCTGGGTTTGAAGATATAAGGAAACAGAGCAATCTACCTTTATTTATCAGGTTATTGTGCATTTTTTAAATCTGTGCCTGCCAGAGGGATCCTGGTGTGAGTCTGTCTTCCTGTGGTCCTCACTGGATATAACACACAGTCTGAACGTCCAGAAAAGAAACTCACTTCTCTCTCAAATTGGTGTTAAGACGAGACCACACACAACAAAGACTGAGAAAGACACGGGAAGCATTGATTCCTCTAAGCTGTTGTTAAAGAAATTATGGTTTTCCAGAAGCATTAAGTGATCTGAGCTATAGAACCATCATATCTGGAACAGTAAACTCTGAGACAGAACTAAAATCATATAGAGGTTTAGAGTTAATGTCTACAGTCAAACAAACTTGAGATTAATACAGCTGCAAAAAGTGAAACAGATGTTTTCTTCACACTGTGTCTGTCTGTTCGCCTTTCCATTAAAAACAAAGAAACATTGCATGATTAAAATGTCACTAGCCCAGTTACAGTTTGAGCTACTAGCGTGTCATCTGAAGAATGATAAAAGGTGAGCTCTGAGGGCTAACATTGGAGCTTGTTTTCACTTCAAACACACTCAAGCAAACACCTCAGCTGTACAGCCATGCACTCGGGACCAAATTATAGCTTGCATGTATAGATTAAATTGTGCGGAACACATTTTAACACCTTTAATTACTACACGTCTGGCATTGTATCTCAGCAACAAAATGCCAATAAAGTCAATATCAGAGAGGATGGATCACAAGATCACTGAGTGGGATAACGGAAACTGCTCTGGTCACATCCCGGATGCTTGGGTGTAATTATGATGTGCTGGATTTATCTGGAATTATTGGATCTACAGCGTTGCGGAAGAAGGTCTGGCTAGTCCACACAGCATAGGGAGAAAAACATGCTCTGGTTTATTGGTATTTATTTAAACCAATCACAGTCGTCTTGGGGCGGTGCTAAGCGCCAGACGGAGCCACGGTGCCACTGCAACATAGCCAAGGAAGGAAGTTGTGTACGTTGAAAACTTAGTCACGTAATGAAAAACTCAGATTGGACAGAGTCTAGCTAGCTGTCTGGATTTACCCTGCAGAGATCTGAGGACCAGGTAACCATAGTCCTCAGAAATCCACCGGAGGTTAGAACGCCAACACAGACGAAGAGGAAGAGGACGGACATCCGGCCCAAAAGAAGGACATCCGGACCAAACAATCGTTAAAGTGGAATTTTGTGTTCCCCTGTTCCTGGTTGAGGGCAGGGAATTCTTTTTTTTTTTAGCAACACATTGAATTTTTGTTTACTGTTTTTTCAGTGTCTTTATTTTGATTTCGTTTTTATACTGGGAATGTTTTTGGACATATTATACTTTCATTGATGTGGAATTGTTGGTATAATGATGGTGATTGTTAAATTGGCTAATCTTTTGCTGTTTATGAATTGTATGTGGTAACATTTAAAAAACATCTATATGTCTCTGCATATCCATGCCTTGTTTTATTTGCTGTCACTGATGTCACAGATGCAGTAAAAAAAAGATTATCTTTTTAAAAATGCAATCTGTGTTTGACACCATGAAGCCTACCTCTAGCTCTCCTCATTATCTGATCCAGAATGAGAATTGAATACATTTTCAGCACCAAATAATAGCCCCTGAAGTAGTTGTTGTCAGTGATATTTGATATAAAGAAAGATGTATTATCAGTGGTGAGCTGAGGATTGCCAGAGTATTTATAAAAGTGTTGCAAGCAGTCAAAATGGACTCAGATGTCCACACAGTGCTAAAGGCTTTGCTCGCAGACCACAGAAGACAGAATAAAAAAATAAATGTTTGCCAGAGTGAGATCATAAAATGGCAGCATGCACCAGTCTGCAATCACTCCATCTCCTCCAATAAAGCAGCAATGTCAACACAGAGCTAGGTGAAGGACACGCCTGCTGAGAACCCAATGCCTTCTGCTCCACTGTGTTTCACTTTAAAGTGGCACATTAAGGAGCCCTGAAGGGGGTCGCCTCATTTTTATGGCACATATATTTGGGTACATTTTATGACCCTAACCTTCAGCCCTACAGCGCGGGTAAGGTTATTGACTTATAAGTGAAGATGTCTCATAAACTCTGATGTCCCTCTTCAGCCAGTATCCAGCCCTAAATACTGATTTTCCTCTGGCTGGTGGCCCATCTATTTTCAATTCAACAGATTTTTGAGATTTCTCCCTCTCTTTCTCCCTCTCTCTCTCTCTCCCTCTCTCTCTCGTGTGTGTGTCTGTGTGTGTAATATATAAATACTATATACTATAAAGAATATTGTAATATGCTGCACAAGAGCATAGGTTTGGTTTTAACTACTACGGACATTTTATGTTGAACAACCAGTGTCTACTGTATATTGGTGAGTGTCTGTCTGTGTGTGTGAAAGAGAGAGAGAGAGAGAGAGGGAGAGAGAATTATCTGAATACCAGTATGGGAATCTGATAAATATTCCTACTGCAAGTCTAATTAGAAGATGGTAATTAATCGCATGTTGCCATTGTTGTTCCAAGTATTGAGACTCCAAAAAGTGCAATTTATGAACATGAGTGGGACTAAGCTCCCAGTTAATTATTATTTGTAAATTATTTATTATTCATTTTTATTCACTTATTTTTGGGCATTTTTAGGCCTTTATTGACAGGACAGCTGTAGATAAAAGGGGAGAGAGGGGAGGGAATGACATGGGGCCACAAGTTGGAGTGGAACCCTGGCCCATTGTGTCGAGGAGTAAACCTCTATATATGGGCACCCACTCTACCAACTGAGCTATCCGGGTACCCCACTCTGTTTATTATTGATCGCTTATATCCTTATATTAATCCATCAGACAGGAACATGGGTAAATATTAGAGTTTCTTTCACTCTTTCCTCAGAAAAATATTCCCATTTTTCAGAGGTTATGGCTCACTTCCAGGAAAACAAGTCTACTGGGTTGTGTTTCTTGCGCCCTATAAAAGCCAAGCTAAGCATTACAAAATAATAACTTAGCGGCAGCTGATAAACCAACAAGATGATATCACATCATCAAATGACATATGCTAACTGTGTATTCCCGGACTTCATTATAAAACTCTGCTACAGTAATTCCAAACAAACTTATGCCTGTGCTCCATCAGGGCAGCTTACTCAGGGGCCTGGTGTAATTGCATCCTGAACTACAGCGAATCCTCTTATCCACAGTTTCAGTGCATCGCGTGGGGACCACTCCAAGCCCCACTCTGATAAGAGCAAGCTTCATCCTGAATGGAGCCGTTGAGAAACCTTGATGTACTGTTGTGGTGGAGAGCAGCGAGGCAGTGCAGTTTCAGTACAAGTCTCAGCTTCTTCACAGTAAAATGAAGATTCTTAAATCTCCTGATGGCTTCAGGTCAAATTTGACCCCTTTCCAAAAAGTTTCTATATCAGAAATTTAATAATAATAATTAATATTAATAATAAACATAATCAGTTCACTACTTTCATTAAATTTGTGTGTTTAAATTTTATAGTATTTGGAGAAAAAACAATTGGTAAAAGACAAATGTCAAATAAAGTGACAAAAATGTAAAAAGATGACAAAAAAAGCTGTACAAATTTGGGGAAAAAAAAAAAAAAAAAAGTCGACAAACGTTGAAAAAGGGAAAGCCACAACAGTAAAAAAAGATGACCAAAATCTTGATAAAAGGTGTTTTCATTTTAAATTTTGACTCAGAAAAAAAAAATACTTCCAGATAACACATGGGTTAATCATCATCATCATCATCATCATCATCATCATCATCATCATCATCATCATCATCATCATCATCATCATAATCATGCTGGTATGTCATTCGAATTTGAAATAACCAATATTTGGAGTGCCCTAAAGAAAAAAAATCAATTGACAAAATGACTGCAGTATGTCTGTAAGGGGGGATATGGCTCTTGGTGAATACCAATATCTGATGTGCTGATCTGATTTCTGCCTTTTGAAAGTCAGCTTCTAATGGAAAAAAAATGTGTTTGTTGAACGTTGTTGCAGCAACCGCATCGCAAGTCGGAGGATTCCGCATATCGTTTCCAATCCACACTTTCTTTTTAAGATTGTTTTTTGGGTATTTTAGGCCTTGGATTGTTTAGGACAGCAAAATACATGATAGGAGAGGGGGGTGGGGATGACATGTAGCAAAGGGCCTTAGGTCGGAGTCGAACCCGCAGTCGCTGCGTCAAGGAGTAAACCTCTGTATATGGACGCACGCTCCACCAGTTAATCTAACGGGTTTGCCCAATTCCTCACCTTCTACCATGTGTTCTCATGGAACTATACTTCATTTTTGGTGTTAAGATTGTGGTAAGTTAATTAAAAGGCCAACATTAATTACTAGTCTGTGACAGGAAATGAACTCTGGTGTCCTGCATGGAAGTCTGATGCTCAGCACATCTATCCTCGACCCTGACATGCACACCCTCAAGTTCCACCTTGCTACGTACTGTACATTGCAGTGGCAGCGAGCATAAATAAAGAGGAGAGGAAACTTCCAATGTTGATGTAATTGCTACTGTAAATGATACTGGGCTGTGTTTCAGTTACAGACAAGAGTAGCTCATTTAGATGGCAGGGGTTGAAAGGGTAGGGCTTAACCACGAACGTGAATGCAGACAGAGCTGTGGTTGACGGACACTTTGGTCCCACATTGCAAAGCACAAAGGAGAGCCAAACACAGCTTGAAAAAGAGACAAAGCAGACTGTGGTGTGACAGCTCCAACAAATGGCTGACAACCAAAAATATGAACAAATGACTCCTTGGAAAAACATTTAGCGAGAAAAAAAAATTGAAAAAGAAATACCTTTGATAAATTTCCTTCAGTGCAATGCTTTTATAATTTGTACAAAACAAGTACAGCATCACTGCAATGGAAAAACAGCTCATTGTCAGCAGTACTGCATTAAATCATAAGCAGGTAGCGTATAGATTCAAGGGTCCAACCTGTCATCACTGTTAGAAAATACAATACAACAGTTACAAAGGGTATCCTTCAACTCAACAGTAGATGACAATCAGAACACTTTCATTTATATACTGTACATTATTGCATGCTTCATGTTTCATATGTATAATGGATAAAGATCTAACTCATGTGTCATGTTATGTTACAATCTATCTTTAAAGTAGGAACCCTGGATTTGCAATTTCATTTACAGGATTACCTGCATTTCTTAAGGGTAACAAGTTCATTCATTTGGAAAATGTGAACAGGCTGTTGACAGTATGTGGGCCAGTGACAGTCACTTTAATTGTTTCAGGGTAATTAGACACTATTTTCTTTGCACTCAGCTCACTTATGTACTCAGTGATCCATTAGCAGTTATGTGCTGCTGATATGAAGATATGCAGTACTATAGGCTGGGGGCATTTCTAAATAGAAAGATAGTGTTGCAACATTTAACATTCAATAAGGGTTAGACCATCTCCTCCTGTGAACCCAATAGCAGAACTCTACGAAGCACGTTCAACGCTCCCAGAATATGTTTTGGTTATCTGGCTTCACTAACCCTAACATCTGCAAGCCATATGATAACGGTTACCAGAAAAGTCAAGTTGGGGACAGTTTAGCCATGAATGTGTTCAAAAAAGACGCGGGGGTTGCAGCATGTGACCAATCATGGACAATTTTACTGGCAGCAGAGCAAAGAGAAACTAGGATATAAGACAAGTACAATGATGCTAAACCAGGCGAAGAGCAACACAAGTCATGTTTCCATCAACATACTTTTATGCGCATTTTGAAATATGCCATTGGAAAATGTTGATGGAAAAGGCAAAATTCGGAAAAACAAGCTCAAATTCGCAAAAGGTTTTCACACTCGCGGTGGTTTTTGCCTTTTTCGAAAAAGTTAATGGACAAAATGGGAGATGGAAACAGCTTTGTCGAACAAAAAGGTGACGTAGCGAACATGTAAGTCACATGACTATTGTCCCGGTATCCATTGGATGGGGGACAGATCGGGACACGGGTCCCATCCGGGGCGCCTTACACTTGTGGCGCAAGGTGCGTAGTGGAGGTGCGTTATAGCCTGTGTCTTAGCTTGAATCGTATGGCCCTGCACCATAGGTGTAAATCCCAGGGGTCCTGACATGAGGTCCCCCCCAGAAATATCATTACAAACCATGTTGTATTGAAATTATATAATGATATATACTTAAAATATCTGTGTAAGTAGTAAAACAATACTGATCCCTAAAAAATGCTTTTTAACTTTAGAAACAGTCTGAGTCCCCCCGTCGTTGCTTCACAGTGGTATGTTCCACTGCCTGCTGTACGTTACCCATCTGCACTTGACTCACATCGGGTAGTGACAGGAATGTAGCAAGTTGGCGGTCCTAGGCTATTTAATTCACATTAAACATCGGATGACGTTGATCTTTTCTCAAATAGAAATGATGCTGAGTAATTCATAAATTATTCATGACAAAAAGGTTCGCTATACATGTGTAGTATTATGTAACGTTAGCTAGCTTGTAAGTTACAAGCTCGTTGGCTAGAAATGCACCCTCTACTTACTTTTACACGGCAATAAGCCTAACATCATGTGTGTGAACTAGTATTAGGATTAATATTGAAGATCTACAGGTGGTTTTGGTCAATATTATGTTAAGTGGTTGATTTGCTGTTATAATCTTATAATATGACCGCGTGGTGAACCTATGAACCTCACTCAACCTTATCTGATGTCTAAACTCATATTTAGACATATGACGTGAAAATTTTGTGTTGTTCTCAGGGGAAGATTTTCGAAGTTGCTCTGAAGTTGCTCTGAGGTGTCAGAGGTAACATAGAGGCTTCCCTTGCAGCAAGTACACTTGTATTTTGTCTCCTGTCTTCTGTTGAGTACTGGAAAGAAGGTTTTGGTTAACGAACTGTGGGTAATTATCAGAAATAACCCAACACCGTCAGACACTGTTTTTTTGAAAAAATTAATTGGTTTGACAAAGTTAAAAAAAATTTGTTCTAGCTGGAGTTTTGTGTCTTTTATAATACCATGGCCTCTAGGGCCAAGTAGATCTTACTTTAATTACACTTGTAATTCCATTAAGTGAATATGTTCCTGAGATGTACAGTATAACATGAATTTATACTAATGTGTGTGACAATTTTAGCTGTATTCTTCAATCAGAGGCACATTATGGCAGTTTATGCCTTCACCAGCAAAACGCAAATTTGCCACTGACTCCCTGCGGTGGGGAAGCAAGGAGCCGTGAGGCCGGGTAGCCGGCTGGCTAGTTAGCCATTGTGCTATTTCTACCCGCCATGTCTTAATGCACTGGTTACAGAAAATAAGCCAGTCATCTGTCCATAGCAATGTGCTATGTGAGTGGGTGACTAAAACATAAAGTTGGTAAATATTATTAATTTAGTGACTGGCCAGCTGGTTGGCAAGAGAGGAAGAGAGGTCTACATTATGTAAATTAAATTTTTTAGTTATTCTTTTTGTTGAAAGAAATATAACTATAATATAACTAGTTATGTATCTTGTTGTACATTTGCCCCCTAATGGACATAATGTGCAAACTGTATATTCCAATAGTTTGAGCCTCTGTGTTTTTGAAGAAGGAACCTTCAAGCATGATGTTTGGCCAGATTGGATTGATCAGATGAGATGAGATGAATGAACAAGGATAACGGTCTACCCCGATACAGAGCCAACGACTGGGTCAACTAGTGGCTAAGGTGTGTCACACATCATCTCAACTTCACTGCACGGCACGGTAAGAACTAAGATGCTAAACCACGGTCAGCAACTTAAGTAAGTGCGCACTTGAAATACGGCTGACACAGTCGGGACAACAAACTTTCATACGTCAAAAGTTGGTACATAGGTGTATAGGGCCTGACATTTCCAGAAATATCACAAACCATGTTGTATTGAAATTATATAATGATATATACTTAAAATATCTGTGTAAGTAGTAAAACAATTGATCCCTAAAAATGCTTTTAACAAACAGTTGAGTCCCCGTCGTTGCTTCACAGTGGTATGTTCCACTGCCTGCTGTACGTTACCCATCTGCACTTGACTCACATCGGGTAGTGACAGGAATGTTGTGGGGTCCAATTTAAACACATTAAAATCGGATGAAGTTGATCTTTCAAATAGAAATGATGCTGAGTAATTCTAAATTATTATGACAAAAAGGGCTATCCATGTGAGACATTAACTTAGAAATTGAAGTTACAAGCTCGTTGGCTGAAATGCACTACTACTTTCACAGGATAAGCCTAAATCATGTGTGTAACTAGTATTAGGATTAATATTGAAGTCTACAGGTGGTTTTGGTCAACTTAGTTAAGTGGTTGATTTGCATTATAATCTTATAATATTGTGAACCATGAACCTCACTCAACCTTATCTGATGCATCATATTTAACATATGACGTGAAAAAGTGTTGTTCTCAGGGGAAGATTTTCGAAGTTGCTCTGAAGTTGCTCTGAGGTGTCAGAGGATAGAGGTTGCAAAGTACAATTTTGTCTCCTGTCTTCTGTTGAGTACTGGAAAGAAGGTTTTGGTTAAGAACTGTGGGTAATTATCAGAAATAACCCAACACCGTCAGACACTGTTTTTGAAAAATTAATTGTTTGACAAATTAAAAAAATTTGTTTAGAGGAGTTTTGGTCATAATACCATGGCCTCTAGGGCCAAGTATATCAACTTTAATTACACTTGTAATTCCATTAAGTGAATATGTTTGAGATGTACAGTATAACAGGAATTTATACTAATGTGTGTGACTTTAGCTGTATTCTTCAATCAGAGGCACATTATGGCAGTTTATGCCTTCACCAGCAAAGCAAATTTGCTATGACTCCATTGGGGAAGCCATGCCGTGACCCGGCTAGCCGGCTGGCTAGTTAGCCATTGTGCTATTTCTACCCGCCATGTCTTAATGCACTGGTTACAGAAAATCCAAATCTGTCCAAGAATGTGCTATGTGAGTGCACGAAACAGGCAGTTGGTAAATATTATTAATAGTGACTGGCCAGCTGGTTGGCAAGAGAGGAAGAGACTACATTTGTAAATTGTTTTTTTAGCAGCTTTTTGTTGAAAGAAATATAAGTATAATATAACTAGTTATGTATCTTGTTGTACATTTGCCCCTAATGGACATAATGTGCAAATGTTCTCCAATAGTTTGACCTCAAGAAAACCTTCAAGCATGATGTTTGGCCAGATTGGATTGATCAGATGAGATGATGAAGTGAATCAGAGGGATTCCTCTCACCCACAGCCGATAAAGAGCCAACGAGGGTCTACTAGTGGCGACGATGTGGGACACATCATCTCAACTTGGACTGACGGCCAACCCACGGTCCCACTAAGGTGCTAACCCACGGTCAGCACCTTAAGCTAAGACTTCACTGCACAGTGCGCACTTGCAACATACGGCTGAAGAAGCTGACACAGATGATCGGACCTACCGACAACAAACTTTCATACATATAGTATATATGTGTATATACTGTATATATCTGCACACCTCTCTTGAGATCTTGGGATCTTCTGAGAACGGTGATGTCATTTTCAAAGTGAATTGATTGCTCAGTTGGTGGTGATCATGGGTTGATCTGTTATCTTGAACGTTATCTGTTACAAAGTGATTTATCCCAGTAAAAGTTGAACCAGCTTCGTAGCACAAAAAAATACCAGAAGTTTTCTTACTAACCCCACATCCTGCTTTGTAGTAAAGGCCTCCTTTAAAACAGACTGCAATGTCATCAAACTCTATAGATAAGCTACTGAAAGCTGTGTTTACTCTCCACGCTGAGCAAACTCAGAATTCAGTTCCATTTATAAGCTCGTTGACTTGTTTTTCTTATGCCACAATGACCTGGACTTGTGGCTCAAGATAAGAATTATAAATCCTGGTAAACAATAAAACTGTCTGGAGGTGAGGCTTTACTGTAATGCTTGTGATTCTTTATTTACAATTATCAGCCTGAATGGCCAAATCTGTGTGGGCTGCCATTAAAGGTGTTTCAATATGCTGTTTACCCCATATCCCCATTTAATTAACTGTCACTGATTTGTGTTGACTAGGTGCGGTTTATGTACCGTCTCTCCTCTTGTAATTTCACCATGTATCCACACTGAGTGATTGGTGCTGCCAAGATGCACACCCAAATTAATCTTCCATTTAAATGCCATTCTCTCCCCCAACAGTATGCAATTGCTGAGATTTGTTTGTTATCCACCAGGCTCAGTCTGGGCCAATGCAAACTGCCATTTTCATTAGCAACACAAGGTCCATGTGCTTGGCCTCATGGCCTGTTGATTGGATATCTTATTAAAATGAAGTTAATGGATGGTTTGTGATTTATCAATGCCTCCCACTGCTGAGATTTTTGAATAAAAATAGAGGAGTAATACGAATTTCCATTTAGTTGTCTGATAAATGCAGGAAATGTGCAATTTGGAAGAAAATTAACCATTATCAGCATGAGACCATCATGAACTGACTCCAAAGGCCACAAAAAGAGTCTCACAGCCCGGAAACTTTCACAGAATTTGAAAAGGCAGCTGGGAAATGTCTCAGTGTCCTGCTAGAGGATGTGGACCAACATGATGTTCACTCCTTTTTCATTTTTGATTACCCAAGAACTGTTTTTTCAGAAAAAAGCTGATAATAAATCAATAATATAATATAATAACACTGAGCAGGGCATTCTGCATAATGTGTACTTTTTGATATTTTAATTACATTTTGGTACCAATGCTGACTTTTAGTTACTTTTGTTTTGTATTCAAGACTTTTACTTATAGTATGAAGATGGAATGGTATGGTATGGTATTCAGTAGGATAAATAGGTAAAAAACTAAGGGAAATATTGGTAATGACATCTACTTAGAGTTGTTTGAGTGGTCAGTCCAGAATATCAATCAGGAACATAAATGATTAATAAGTAAATGGACTTAGTGGGATAGAGCAGTAGAAGCTGCTCTACACAGTCACTGTTGGTATTCTGATGCTTTGCTCAAGGACACAATGGCAGCAGCACTACATAGCTTGTATTCGACTTCTTCTTCAACTTTGTTTTTTACAGTGTTCCAGTGTGTCCTTTATAGGTTTCTGTAACCGTTAGGCTAAATCCATCGATGTGTACTATATTTTACACATCCACCCTGTAGAGACTTATTATGTTTAATGTCCTATGCCTAGGAATACAAAGACACAAAGAGGAATCTCTTTGTGTCTCTCTCTCTTACTCACACACACACACACACACACACACACACACACACACACACTCACACATACCTGGTGTGAAAGTAAAAAAATAAACAAAAACAACAACAAAAATCACAGTGATCATAAAAAAAATTAAAAGTTAAAAAAAGAAAGTTATATTATTGAGTATGAAAACTCTTGTTCAATACATTTTACGTCATAATTGCAACCGCATATGTTGTATTCATTGTTGCAAAACTTGTTCTGTATATAGTTTGTTTGTTACCATGACAACACCTCAAGCTCAATGCTGATGCTGTCATGGAAATAGTTTTCTAATCAGCAATAAATATAACAATTTCTGATCAACCCATAACAATTGCATGCTTAAAATAACATACCGTTAAAGCCCCGCCCATTCCAAGACAACCCGACCCACTTCCGGGTTAAATTATGTCTACTTCCTGGTTAGGCCCCGCCCAGTCCGAGTACAGATACAGATACAGATAATTCATGTGGTAAACAGATACAGATGCAGATAATGCTGTACTCGCTCATCCCTATTAGGAATATTCATTCACTTCAAATTTTGACATGAAAGTGTGACTGAGAAGAACCAAATAATATTTAGCTTGTAAGTGGAGTCAAGCAGTAATTTATCCCTATTGAATGTCATAGTTTGATAATGAGCAACGCCGCTGAGGCATGGATGATTTTCTCTGTCGCCATATACAGAAGTACAATATTAGTGGCAGTCCCTGGATCAGTTAGGTGCTGTAGCATAGTCAGATGATGACATTTGATAATTGTTAGATAAAAATATAGTCAAACTAGATTATATAATGTATTAGACAGCAATGCTGAAAATATATAAGACTATAGAAAATAATTTTGAAAGTTGCGTATTAATTTGCCATTTACTACCCATTCATATCTGTTTGGTTACCCTGTATTTTGCAATAAATGAAAAGCTTTCAAGACAGACAGAGACAACTAAATGACTCCAAACTGTCTGTGTTGATTTGCCAAATCTACTGGAGCTCCCTCCTAATGTCTGTCTATGTGGCCACCTGTGCTCACTTAGTCATTCTCACAAGACCAAACAACGCAGGCAGAGTCATTTGCATCAAAAACTGTGATAACATTAAAATAATGGAAAAATAATCCTCCATTACCTTATGATAAAAAATGGACCCTGTCAAATTTTGTTTTTTATCCATTTTCCTTTACTTATACATGTTTTAAATCCGACTTTGTGTCATGGGCAGATCAATTCACCAAGAGTTTAGAGGGTTCTCAGAAATGCAACCAAATGAGTGCAGTGCTGTATGTGGTCCTTTGGATGACTTCTGTTGTATGTGTATGTGTGTGAGACATAAATCACTGACATACAGTAAAGTGTAGTCTGTTGTTCAGCACAAAGGGAGGATTTAGAACTGCGTGTGGGCCAAAGGCAAACAAACCAAGAGCTTGTTCCGTGGCAGCCTCCCACCAAACCATGAATACATGACATACTGGCACATACTTACTGCTAATCAACATGAAATACCATTAGTCCCACTCTAACTGCCTATATGATTGACATGCATGTCTGCCCATACCATTTTGTAACCATGAATTGAATAAAATCACACATTAACTATATATAACATTATTGATACAACTCCTTTAACCAAATAACTAAAGAGGCAAAGCATATGACACTGCTGTTCTGCTCTCTGTTATGATGCAGAGGGACGGCGCCATTGTGGAATAATGAGGCATGTAACCTTTTTATCACTAATCACTAATTAGATGCATATGTATAGTGGTGATTAAAATGGACATTTTAGTCAAATTAGCTTCTTGCTTCATTGGGATGAAGCCCAATAAGGCTGATACAAATCTGGGATGCGAAACAATAAAATACACTCTGCCCTCCCAAAAACTCAGGCTGCCCTCCATTCAACAAAAAGAAAAAACACATAAGCCTCCCCTCACCCATAATAACACAGTATAATAATAAACAGTCCTCGATTGAAATATGCATCTGGAACAACTCAACATTGTCCCTCAACTGCTAAAGCTTGGGAAGATTATTGTTTTTATGCAAGTGAGCCTGGCTTGGAAGTATCCCTAACTGGAATCAAACCCAAAGCATTGCAGTTTCATGGTATGCATGCCAGACCAGTGGTTCCCAAAGTGGGGACCCGCAGCAGTCCTTGAGGGAGTTTCAAGGGCAAAGGGAAATAGTTCACTATAATTCTAGCCTTGCATTGCCAGACCTTCCTCCACAGCGCTGCCAAGGAAAGTCAGGCTAGTCTACATGGCATTATGGGATGGGAGAAAAACATACTTTGGTTTAGTGGCATTTCTTTCAACCAATCACAATCTTCTTGGGAGGTGCTAATAGCCAGACAGAGCCACAGAACCGCTGCAAAATAGCCTTGGGAAGGAACTGGTTTTGGTGGAACTTGTACGTTTAAACACAAATTGGACAGATAGTCTAGCTAGCTGTCTGGATTTACCCCGCAGAGATCTGAGGATCAGGTAACCATAGTCCTCAGAAATCCACCGGAGGTTAGAACACCAACACAAAAAAAAGAGGAAGGTGATGGACAGATCCACCATTTCTGTTATCTGTTGAGTAATAATTCCTTTAAATAACCTAATCATATTTTACATTGACCATTTGCTAATATAAATCAACATGTCAGTAATTTGGTGTCTTTAGTTTCCCAGAATGAATTTGAATTTCCCTGCATTTTTTAAAAATAAATTGAGATAATGCCCACAGTAGAAATTATCAATGTGAGCTTTGATAGCCTTTTGCATTCCAGCAGCTCATCTAGCCACTCAGCATGAAGACCCAGTCAGAGAAGGAGCGAATCAGAAAATCTGAGCTAAGATTAATCCTCCAAATGCACCAAAGAAAGCACACTAAAATCTCAAATCGCAGGTCTTGCGGTGCGGAAAGAACTTAACTCAAAGCAAAATGTTGCCTCAGCTATAACCTACAGCACATACAGGAATGCATGAAAAGTAATGTCCTTTAAAGGGATCAGCTTGAATAAAAACAGCTTGAGTAAAAGTTTACTGAGACTGAAAGAAAGCATTACATTGGAAGAGGATAAAAGCTAAGATGGGATGCTCACACATATACACACACACACACACACACACACACACACACACACACACATACATACATTTGTGACTATTAAAAGCCTCTCTGGAGTTACAGAGAAGCTTTTTCTTGTTATTCTGTGATCACCTTAGAATTTGTCAGCACTTTTGCAGTAAACCTGTATCAGCTGTGGCTTGCCTGTTCACTTGTCCTCTGAGCTAAATTGATCCATTAGTGTAACCAATTGTTCAGAGAGTGCACTCATTCATTTCTCTCCTCTGTAGCAGTTACTGTTTCAAGGAGCGGAAAAAGCAACAAAATAAACATCAGACCACACTCTAAGGACCAAGCTAACTCATTCTGCCATCTTGTATTTTCTCTTGCATAGAAACGTTAAAGCTGCTGTGCACCAAAGTCTGCCGAGTGTATCTGATCAATATTGAAGGCACATTACCTTGAATGGGGTCCTGTGAGCCACAAAACACTTTTCTCTGGCGGTGCATGATATTAGCTTAATATCCAGCATAATACATCACTGGAGAGTTGGAGAGGCAACTCAGAGCAGCATGCGACAGGGTGACACTGCACAACACGAAGGCTGCATCTTTTGAGTTAAAGCTCACTAACTCAACTACGACAACTACTATTTCTAGTCATAGTTCCATTATCTTTATTGTGATTATAATTGCCGTTGTCACCCCCCCCAACCGGCACCGTCAGACACAGCCTACCAAGAGCCTGGGTCTGTCCCAGGTTTCTCCCTAAAAGGGAGTTTTTCCTTGCCACTGTCACATTAAATGCTTGCTCATGGGGGAATTACTGGAATTGTTGGGTCTTTGTAAATTATAGACTGTGGTCTAGACCTATCTCCTTCTGATACTATAACTGAAATGAAATTGAATTTACTCCTTCGCAATGAAAAAAGTCATTTCATAAAGGCAAAAACAGCAAAAGTTGTAGATCATAATTATTTTATAATCATTTGATTTAGAGCCAAGGACTTCAGAACAATGGGCACATGGGGAATGAGGACAGTATGAAGAATATAAGCCGCACAAACACAAATGAACATGACAAGCATCCATACTCATCACACAGACTTTGCTATGTTGCATTTCATTAACATCTACAAAAGCTGAGAATGAATTTATGATCAAAATGCCACAGATTTCTATCCATTTGTAATCCTGCATAGAAGAGACACCTACACACACAAAGAAAGAAAGAGAGAATCTGATTTGTGCTCCCCTTGATAATAGCTGTGGAATTTGACAGCTTTTTGTTATAGCAAGCAGTATATATTTTGACATTGAGCTGATGTGACAGCTGGCACCAGCAATGGAATGGTGTGTACATACAGCGTGAAAATAAGGTTTCCATAGCAGCTACCTGCATGATGCGGAGAAAGATGAAGTGATAATGTGTATGTGTCATGAGTTCACAAAGACTTTGAAGAAAGGAAGCTGATAAAATAAAGATTGTCTAAATGTTTAGTTACATCAGAAGCGTTTGTTCAAGTTAATCTTGGCTGCCGCCTCCACATCACCATCAATCAAATGCATTCTGGGAAGACACACAAAGAATATTACAGGAGGGATAATGAAAGCTTGGAGGGAATTCTAAATACTTGCAAAAATAGTGCAAAAGGTTATTGCTATGATTTCAAATGACAACATCTGTGGTGCAGTTGTGTCGGTAAATCTGATCAGTCTGTTCATTTTCTGGCCAGCATGGCTTCGAGTCATCCAGCTAAGCAACAGCGAGGCAGGTCTCAACACACAGCACCAGTCCATGGATGTAACAGCCGATATCATCTGCAACACATCTAAATGGTTAATGGTTTTAAAGGACCTTTCTCCGTTGCCGCTCCCTCCCTCTGGAACTCTCTCCCCCAACACCTTAGAATTTACGCATCACTTGCTAACTTCAACATCACACTCAAAACCCATCTGTTCAAAGCTGCGTTTAACCTGTAAATAACTTAGCTGTTTTCATTGTGATTTTGCAGCACTTTTTTAATATTCCCCTCTAGTTATTGTTACTGTTTTTATACTAATCTTGTTATGGTTTTTCTCTGTCCTTTCCTTGTAAATGTTACAGAAGAGGATTAGGGCCACATAATGTAATTGAGTTTTTTTTTAAGTCCACATTTTAAGTCAGAATTATGACTTTAAACTCAGAACTTAATACATTTTTTCATATGTGGCCCCAATCCTCTTCTGTACTTTGAGTACCTTTTAAAGCGCTATATAAAATAAATGCATTATTATTAGTATTGGTAATTATTGTTATTGTCAACCATAACCCCACGGTAAAACATTGAATTCCAATATTTTATCTGGGGATTTGTGTTTTGTCTGTTGTGTGTGTGTGTTGGGTGTGCCTCCCCTCTCTTCTCCAGGTTGATTGCTGGTGAGTTCAGTTGGGAAACAGAGGGTCGCGGGTTCAAGTACACATACAGACCAAAAATATGGTGGTGGACTGGTAGCTGGAGAGATGCCAGTTCACCTCTTGGGCACTGCCAAGGTGCTCTTGAGCAAGGCACTGAACCCCCAACTGCTCGAGGCGCATTTCCATAGGTAGCCCCCTCACTCTGACACCTCTCTGTTTAGTGCATGAATAGGACCTGAGCATGTGTGTAATTCAGGCCCGTGTGTGTGTAAATTGTAATTTCCCCTTGTGGGATTAATAAAGTATACATTATTATTCATCCTTATATAACCAAATATGCTTAACACCCCCACTCAATGACATGTTTACAGCTCTCTATAATATATATATATATATATATATATATATATATATATATATATATATATATATATATATATATATATATATATATATATATATATATAGAGAAAACATCTGAGATCCTACTGGCTTGGTAAGAACATCAGCTACCATGTCTTCAGAAGGGCAATATTCTATAGATATTTTCCCTTCTGTGTGTGCAGACCATACAAAGTGGTACTTTATATCTATGTGTTTGCTTCTCTGTCTGCATACTGGGTTCTTAGATAAAGCTATCACCCCCTGGTCGTCTTCATAAATCTTGACTGGTACAGGCTGGTTACTACTATCTATTCCTTTAAGTAGCTGTACAAGGTACATACTCTCTTGAGTAGTGGCTGCTAGTGCCATATACTCAGCTTTACAGGTGGATAGTGCAACCGTTGGCTGTTTCCTACTCTTCCATGACATAACTAGACCATTCCCCATTAAGCTGAAATCCAGTTGTGCTCCTCTTATCACTTATATCAGCTGCCCAATCAGCATCACTGTATCCCTCAAGTTGTAGGCTCTCCTCATATTCATACATTATGGTACTGTAATTCTTGACCTCTAGTACCCTTTAACCCTTGTGTTGTCTTCCCGTCGACCATGCAACTTTTTGAATTTGTGGGTCTAAATTTAAAATTACTTTTTTTCCCTGACACGTTTATCGTTTTTTTGTCACTTTTGTTGTGGTTTTTGAAGCTTTTTCCAACATTTTTGTCACTTTGTTTCAACATTCTGCTATCATTTTTTTTCGTCAAATGCTAGAAAATTGAATAAAACACCCACATTCAATGAAAGTAGTGAACTGATCATTTATTTTACTTGTTAAGAGCGTTGCATGGAACCATCCACGTCGTGTTTTGGGCAATTTGGTTGAAAGAAACACAAATTTCTAATATAGAAACTTTTTGAAAATGGGTCAATTTGACCCGAGGACAGCAGGAGGGTTAAGTACCTCAGTAGGTGTTTTGCTGTAGCCCAATGCTGTTGCTCTGGTTCTGCTAGGTGTTGTGATAGTTTACTAACAACCCAGCTCAGGTCAGGTCTGGTACATGCCATAATGTAGATCATGCTACCTTTCATCTCTCTGTATCCTGTTGAGTCCACGACTTCACACTCACTGTCAAAGTTGAACTTTTGCTCACATCGGTTTGCATTCAGACATTCCAAATTTTGCTAATATCTTTTTTATGTGTCTTTTTTGGGTCATTTTGATCTCTCCCTCACTCTGTCCAAAGTAAATACCCAGGAAGTGTTTAACCTTTATATAGTATTCGGGTCAAATTGACCCATTTCAAATTTTTACCTGAAGAAAAATGGTACAAGTATACTTTTTTCTACCAAAAAATCAATGGCCTTACCTTATTTTCTGTGATAAACATGTATTCGTGACTGAGAAAATTGTTCGATATGACTCGACATGATAAGAATGATCACATAGTGGATTTTTAAGATGTATTATAACCTTATGACAAAAAAAAGAATCACACTCCCATTTTTAATTGTGTTCTAGTAGAGACTGATTGCATTCCCTAAACACATATGTTATCTCAATTGTTTGAAATTGAGATATAGACAATATTTGTTAATAGAGTATAAAATAAAATTTTATTTCAGAATTTTTTTTAAATGGGTCCCAAAAGTGAAGACAACACGAGGGTTAAGTGGACCCAATCTTTCATCTTAAACCTGCTCTTCAACATGTCTTTTACATCACTGAGTAAGGTGTTGTTACTCTACCCATACCAACAGAATCACTTTCTCGTTCTCAGATTCTCTGCTGTAGACACAATGATCAGCATTATTTTGTAGAAAATCCTTCATGCGGTAACATGTTCCAGTTACGCCCGGACTGTTTTAAAACATAAATGACTTATTGTGTTTGCACACCCAATGTTTTCCTGTCTTTGACTTGGTCTCAAAACCTTCTGGTTGTTCCATATATACCTCACAGTCCATTGGAGCATGGAGGTAAGCAGTCTTCACGTCCATTTGGTGCAGGTCCTCCTGTACAGCTACCTGCATCAATGCTCGGACAGAGGTCATGTCGGTGAAAAAGTCTCTTTATAGTTTATCCCTACTTGAACATATCCTTTTGTGACATATCTTGCTTTATAAGTCTCAGATCCTTCTGGGCTCTCTTTCACTGCATATACCCAGAGTATAGAGTCCATCGCCTTTCTAAATGTTTTAGGTACACTATAAGCCAATCTGTAGAAATAACCTTTTTACTTTTGTCATTGATACATTCAGCCTTACACTGGTAGTCCTTTAAGTATTCAGGAGCCTTTTTCTGTCTCGTAGAGTCCCTTGTTTCTCCATGTTCTCTCTGAGTACTGTCTGTCTGGGTCGGATCTGCCTCAGCAGTCTCCTCAACACTGGACTCTTTACTCTCTTCATGGTGTCCCTGACCCTGGGTGACTATCTTCAGTGGTGTATCTTCATAATTCTCAATGTCGTCCCTCATGTCACAATCTGTCTGAATCTGGCTATGTGCGCTACCTTTGGTGATGAATTTCACCAGCCTATGTTTAAGGACTTTTCCTGCCTCAGGATATAACCTACAAAGATCCCCTTTCACACCTAGAATCCAGCTTCTTTTTCAGCTCTCTCTTTTATACCTCAGGCTATTAGACAGCACAACAAGCACTTTAAACGTACATTTTTATAAGTTTTTATTTTTTGTGTTTATTTTTTGTGTTTTATTGTACATATTGTATTATGTTGTAGTGTATTTGTTGTATTTATTCTCTAGTTTTTATGGATATGATGGCGGGTGTGAGCACTGTAATTTCCATTTTTATGGATGAAATAAACTTGACTTGACTTGACTTTTATCCTGCTTTATATACGTAGCATTCAGAGCCAAATATCTTCATTTGAGATAGAAAAGGTGTTTTACTTGTGAAAACGCGGTAAGGTGTCTGCTCTAGTTGCTTACTGTAGGACCTGTTACAGATTTGGGCTGCTGTCTCTACAGCATATGTCCATCATTGCTTTGGGAGGTTCCTTCAATAGCATGCATGGTGACATCTCGGATAAGGTTCTCCAACCTCTCACAGCAGCTCCGTTCTGAGGAGGTGAGTAGGGTGTAGGCGTGCACGATATTGGAAAAATCTTACATTGCAATATTTTTTCCCTGCGATCTATATTGCGATATGAAAAAACAAAAAGTAATTTTTAAAAGATGACATAAATAGCTCTATTCGAAAATAATAAATCATTCTCGATTACCGTGGTGATTTTGTTAGCGGAGTGTATCTACATAGAAGATAAAAATGAAAAAGGATCTTTTCTAATATGAACCATTCTTTGTTAAACTTTAATGCTTTACAAACACCAGAGCAAGTAAGCGCTGTGAGTAACGTTACTCTTCTGAAGTGATTTTAGAGGGGGATATTAGGTAGAAATACGCTGGTTGACTAGCATGACACCATTGTATTCATATAATAATCAATCCAGGCTAACGTGAATGACAGTGGCTGCATGTTGCTTCCTCTAAAATCCAGGTTGTGGTCAACTAGCGGGGCCAGCTCGTTTGATAAATTGATCAGATCTGCACGTCACGCGCACTAGCAACAAACTCTGTGTATCCAAGAACAATTAAATCAGTGGAGATGACGTTAGATCAGACACAGACTTCTGTTGTAGATTAGTGTTACGTTTCCAGCGTCGCAGCTCCGAACCCCAACGTTAGTTGGGCCAGACGGACCCCTTGTTTCTTTAGGCTAACTATATTAGTTTTAGCCTGGCTGGTAGCAGCTTTCTGCGGGTGAAATGGCCGGGAGACGTTGTGATTATGTTGCATTAATCAGGTGATTTATTTCGTATTTGCAGCGAACATAAAACACAGACTACTGTAGCTTGACTGACTACCCATCAAAACTATGTGCATCATTGTGTCAGCGGCAGCTGCTGATTACGGGACTTTTCTACACACGGAGAGCCTCACTTCCCATAACAATAACCCCGTCGGACTAACGTCACATACACACGTTGCCCACATGTCTTAAAGGGGAAGGGTCGGCCGGTAATAATCACGTAAAAGGAGAATGGTGGAAGTTTACTTTTCTATCAAGCAGCAAAAAAAGGATTAGCTCAACATCGCAACATCCAGCAATGTGACTGTCGCGCATGCGCACATCGCAATGTCGATGCAAAAACACAATATCAATCAGCCCTAGTAGGGCGCACCTTGTTGTCTTCATCACGTTGTCTTCTTCTACATTCACGTCACTCCTCCCAAATTAGTCAGTAGTTTCATAACTTCGCAAAATGTTACAATATCATTTGTCTGGGTGACATGCCCAACAATCGGCTTGTATGAATCAGGTAGCCCTTTTACTATTTTGAACGCTATTTGAAGTCCACCACTAATATGTTCATCTGCTCTTCTCAATGATGTGAATATAGTCTCTGCTCGAATATTATGGTCAGTGATTGTTTCATTGATAGCCTTATGGAGCGAGGACAGTTTAAAATATAAACTCACAACGCAGGGTTTGTCTTTTCCCGCATAGTGCTCCCAGAAAATCTCCAGTTCTTTCATCACGTTTTGAAATTTTTTTGTCGAATAAGAGTCTGAACCACCTTTGGCCTGCATGACTGGGCCCATAACCTGTAGCGTTAGACATTCCTGCAGCAGTCTATCAATACAACAGCAACCAAAGTGGTTAGCTAGCACCTTTGGCCTATATTCACGGGAGAAAAATGACAGACTGCCATCATCTCTCTGTCCCATGTCGAAGTGTCCTTGGGCAAGTTGCCCCTGATGCTGCGCATCGGAGTGTGAATGTGTGTGAGTGTTTATCTGATGAGCAGGTGGAACCTTGTACGGCAGCCTTGGCCAGTGTATGAAGTGTGTGAATGGTGAATGGATCCTGTGTGATGTAAAAGCGTAGTAGTCGTTAAGACTAGAAAAGCGCTATATAAATATGGCGCATTTCTTTAGTCTGGGAATTGACCGTTTATTCAGCGCACATGCTCTCAATAGACAGACACGCGTTCTAATATGACGTCATTACGTAAGCATGTTAACATGGCTTTGCTACCCAGATCACCAAATATGATTAACAACATGTATGTTTCCCATTGATAAAATGAAATGATAGTGTGTTCTTCAACTTTATTTTGTAAATATTTTTGTATTTTTGTCAATTTGTTACACATATTTTTTTGTCTGAATTGATGGCTGCAATATTTGATATTTGTAATTTTTTAATTTTAATTTTTTAATTTATGTCAAGACCTAGATACTTTTAAACATGAATATGTCATTTATAAAATGTATTTGTGTCAAAATGACATATAAATCCTCTTTTTGTCATCAACATCTTTTTATATTCTATGTTGCCTGGAAACGCTTCAGACATGCTTGTGTGTCGCGTGAAAACTAGGCGTTGGTCCTATTTCTAGTATGCATATATGTTGGCACGGCTCGAGCCGTGCCTGAGACGCGCATGTCACAGAGACAATGTGCAAGTGCTAACCTGTTACCATGGGAAATACATCTCAAATTTCATCTCTGGCTCTGTATTTAGACAGATTTCCTGTGTTGGTGTTCAAAGTCTGAATGTTTGCAGGGTACACTAAAGGATATATTTTGTTCTACTGACACACAGGACCTAGAGCACCCGGCACAGTAAGGTACAGTATACTCTGACTCAAGACTGATTGGCTCACATAAATCTTTAATCACTTCTCGCTTGCTTCTGTGGTTTGTAATACAACTTATTTAGCACTGACAAATAAAAGAAAACTAAAATATTTAGCACTGATAGTGGAGCTCGGCGGAACAAAAACTAAACCTGTGTCTCATTATTTTCAAATGCACTGACTATCTACTCTGTGTTGTAGCTACCGTATATGGTAAAATATAACTTCTTCTCCGAACTGACACACTCAAGAACGCATGCTCCTGTTTCATCTTCAGGGTGTTTTATGAGGACAGATGCTATTTGCAGATTGCCAGCTTGCCTTCAGAGAAGACTAAGCATAATTTGATCTGGTTACCAAATGCAATTACACTTGATCTTATATTGGATGGTACAGGCTGGAGTGTAAATCCATTTAGTGATCTTAATAGAAAGATACACAGCATCCTGGTATCACAGGTCAGCAGGCGGCTGTGGTTTTTAAGTTTTAAAGAACTTTTTTTTAATTAGATTATTGTTGAAGTCAAAAGTTCCCAATTTGCACAACATATTTTCTTCTAAATAGGAACATGTGCTCTTGTTGCTAAAATTTTGATTAATGTCAAATGCCAGACCAAATCCCAAATGTTAGTTTGTCTGGAATCTGTCAGATAATTTTCGATTATCAAAGGCTGCAGATATTGAACCAAATGAAGCCCCATGAAGATTGGTGAACCATTTCGTGGAACTTTCTGTTGAAGAACTATTTTCAAATTCTGTGGGCAAAAACGGCAACAGTTGCTCAAAGACAGAGCCCACTAGATAACGCTCTTGGTTTAAAGAAAATAGCTCCAGGAATGACAATTGTTGAACAGAGAGTTACAGGGCTCAGAAAATAAAGAAAATGATTCACAGAGACTCATGAAGCTTCATTTGGCTGGCAATGAAAACATGTGACGTAGCGCTAAGCAATGAAAAAATGTGAACAGACTACAGCGTGCAGAGATGATAGATAGATAGATAGATAGATAGATAGATAGATAGATAGATAGATAGATAGATAGATAGATAGATAGATAGATAGATAGATAGATAGATAGATAGATAGATAGATACCAATAAAATGGGAAATTATAGTGTTACAGCAGCAAAATCAGTCACACAGCACAGAATATAATTATAAATGAAATACTAGGATACAAAATACAGTACATACATACAATATACATGAAATAATTAATAGGATAAAATACAAGAACAAATATTTGAATGTATATACTGTAAGTTGGGAATGCAGAGATGAGCTGTGATGGTGTAGCGACAACATGTCTGTGAGCGATTGTTTCCATTTTAGCCATCAGAGTTAGAAAATAGTCAGCTGCAGCCATCTTGGGTGCTCCTCATTGCTATACTAGGGTTATAGAGACAGAGAGCATCACGCCATATTCTGAAAGAATTGATCACCTGAGGGGAAAACAACTCTCTGCTCTCTATTGACTTGTATTATGTGGTTTCCTCCTTGTCAATTCAGCATGCTAGCAAACAACAGAAACATGCCTTGAAGTTGCGTTGTGGTGGGATACACTACCAACAATGTGAGATTTAAGTGAAGACCAAAGTAGATTTGGATGTAGGGAATCAGCAGAGAGAATGGGAATACTGTGGGATCCTTACACTAAGCCTATGTTACATTTACAGCAAGCACTTTGTTACCAAGTTAAATATCATGACAATTTGTAGTGTACAAAGTCTTTTGAGATTAGACTCCATCGTATAAAATATGTTTTAAAGGGTTAGGGAAACCCATATATATCCTCGATGGAGTCCAGACATTGGTGGTGAGGTGAAGAAGCATGAAGACGGGAACGAAGGAGTCGACGGATCGGACAGCCGGAAGAAGTCCCAGGGTGCCGTGAGCAAAGATCCTCAGCACTTTTGTAATATTTTTACTTTTAGTAATGAATTTCACCAGTATCCGACTTGTAGTAGTTGTCTTAGGCCTCCCTACTCTCATACGACTTAAACACAGTTTAGTGTATTATACAGAGAGTCAAAAATAAAGAACAGTGTTCCCACAATGATCACTCATTGAGGTTTATAAAGTTTAAAGAGAGAGTAAAATTGTTGCTCCTAAGTTGTCTGAATTTTCCATATGGGTTTGTGCCCTAAATGCACATAATAAATAAATGTGTTTAAATTGTTAAATATGATTGTTTCTATTGAGATTTCCACTTATTAAGCTCCTTGAGGGTTTTTCGGCAATTGCCCATCATATCTTTTTGAGAAACATGTAACACTGTTTTAATGATAAAATAAAATAAATAATAATAAAAAAGTAACGCCATCAGTTTAGGATATACTGTAAGTGATAAAGTTATTGAAGTCTCCCTGAAAGAATTTACGGTCAGCTTCATGTCTGTAAGTTTAGCAAACACATGTAATGTCGGACATATCGTTAGCTTAGTGTCAGGATTAGACTGGGTAAGCCCCGCCCACTCTGCCGGTCTGGAAACCTGCACTTTTAATTTTCCTGCTTCAGTTCACAATTTTGCGGGAACCAATCACAAACTGGCTTATCTACCTGGCGCGCTATTGGTGGGTTTAACACGATGACAATAGAGAAGCGAACCAAACGCCACAGTATCACTGCAACCTCGTTGATGCCACTCAATCTTATTGGCTGAAGAACTATCCAATTGCGTACAGAGTCATATGAACTTTGCTCGTTGGTCATGCCTCAGAGCAGGCTCACCAAACCAATGCTCAATCTCAAATCTGTTGAGCTTGGCTTGGTCTGGTGATAGCCAGACTATGTCCCACAGGATCCCCCAGTCTTCACATTCTCTCTGCTGATTCCTCACATCTGTATCCACTTTTGTTCATAAAAGTAGTTTTTCGGGATAGCAGCTGATAAAAACGTAAGTTCTGGGTTTGTTACATTGTTTCTATTGCTTGTGGTCTGTCTCTATGATAGTATGTCTCGCCACAGTGTTGGTGCGACGGTGCGGAAGTCATGACCTCATCACATATTTTACGTAAAGCTCTGCAGGTTGGCAGTCATCTTAAAAAGCCCGCCCCATATGAGATAAACGCTTGTGATTGGCCTGACCAGAATATGGCCATCTGAATGAAAGAGGGACCAGATGTACCTGCTAGATCAAATAAAAACATGAGCTCACAGAACAGTCCGGTTCCCAGGCTGTTTCCCCATTGTTACCTGGTAAGTAATAAATGTATACTGATATCTGAAATCCCTGATAATGGTTTATACTCAGCTCTTCCTGTCTGGTGGTTATCCTTTATTTTCACGTAAACTGACAACTCAACCAAAACAAACAAAAAAATCCTGTGCACTCTGCCCTCCGAGCTGCATACTGGAATAAGGGTTTAAATACAGTGATTAAAAAGATGATTTAAAAACACACAACACACAAGTCCTCCAAAATGAGAGCGCTCAGTTCCGCTGTCACAGAATCAGCAGCATGTGCTGATCATCTGTCTCTCCTGTCAGGTTGCCCATCTGTCTCACACCCACTGCTGGTTTTAAAGGGAATCAGGAAAATCGCTTATAAATGTATACATTTTAACTGGTGGGGACAAATGATGCGACTGGCACGGGTATCCCTTTTCCTTTGTGGAATTTAAAATCTAATGTATATTGAAGAGAGCTACTCTGTGTTAGAAAGACTCAGCATTGGGCCAGCGCCCTCTTCAGGGTCTGGGAGCAAGGCTACAAGGCTAAACCAGTGGACGAAAAGGAGAAAAAGAACAATGAAGAAAAATGGTGAAATGGAGAAAATAATTTAAAAATAAATACATTTTCAAAGAAGATTATCCTTCCTCCTGCCTGCCTGCCTGCCTGCCTGCCTGCTCCACTTGTCACAGACTGGGGCCCCTGTTTGTGCAGCATGGGGTTATAGCCGCTCACGGAGCGACCGTTGCTCACCTCCCTTTTTTTTGGTAACCATTATTATTATTAATACTGAAATATTTTCTTGAAAAGTTGAGTATTTACACTAGGGTTATCATTAACATTGACTAAAACTATAATAACTAAATACTATACCTTATTTTCTTCTCTTTGTTTAACCAATTGAAACTCAGCATTGTTATTTTTTAAAATATTTTTTCATTCCGGGATGAGAGAGAAACATGCTCTGGTGTATTGGCATTTCTTTAAACCAATCACAGTCGCCTTGGGCGGCGCTGAGCGGAACGTGTACATACAAAAGTTGTTTTAGTTGTGCAAGACCAAACGCTGCAGAGATTTGAGGAGCAATTAAGCAAATTCCTAATAAATCGGTTTAAAATTACAACCCAAACAAAAGAAGAAGGTGACGGACATCCGGCCGAAATGATAGACATCCAGCGGAATTTCCGGCAGCAACGGAGCAATCCCGACAGTGGAACGTCGTGAATAAAGATAATTAGGCAGATGGCCCCCACACATCAAGACTCGCAGCACAAAACATCTAACCTTCAATGAGCATTTGTCCCAGACATGGAGAGTAGGTAAAACTGATATTAGACCGGGCATGTACACCATGCCAGAGACAACCTCTACATACAGTATATCGTCCTGAGTAAGGCAACACATAGTCTGCCTAAAATGAACCCATAACAACAATATGAGGCCTGTGCAGCCACAAGGAATGTAACTTGTAATCATCAGAAGCATAAAGCAGACTGTGTACTTAAGACCTTGTCTTGTGTCCTTCAACCCAAACCATCTTTTTCTTAACCTTCACAATGGTAACCAAACCAGTGAAGGTTTTCACAACGTCGCTGGAAAATACATTTCCCTCAAAACGTAATTGAGAATCCAGATTTGTTGTATGGAAACCTAATCGATTGGGAGACAGGGTTGCCTCTTGGGACCACAAACATCTGTGTAAACCTTTGGGCCAATCAATTTAGTGGATGTTGAGCTATTTTACGAGGTAAGTGAAAACGTTGACCTGCTGGTGGCTATAGATAAAAAGTCACCAAAGTTATTCCAATTCTTTCTAAAGGTAACATGTACAGATGGACCAAATTTTATGGCAATGTGGAGATATTTTATCCAACACCAAATATGGTGCCATGTCAATGGATCCCCAAAGTCAGTAGAATTAATCCTCTGGGGACCATGAATTAATGGTCAAAGGTCAATAGCAATCCATCCAACAGCAATATATCAGTCTGTGCCGAAGTGGTGGACCAGCTGACATCGCCATCCTGATATCCATATTGTTTTCATATGCCTAAAAATCTTTTTATTGGTTTGAATATTTAGTAGTGAGCAATACTTTATCACACTAGTTTACTGATTATAATATGTAACTTTTTTTGGCCAGCTAAAGTGCCATTTTTAATTAATATTTTTATTATGTCTATAAAGCCCAATATTAGCTACGTCAATGCTAACTCACAGCTTAATATTCACAGTGAATGATTACAAACGGTTTGAAGTGTATTCTGTAAAATGCACACACACTGAGCTCATGTTTACCAGCCTGGCCAGTCCGTGATACTTCCTACCAAAGGAAAAAAGTGCAGCTTATTCTCATCTGCTTGTCTTCAGGAGACTTCATAAAGTATGTCAACGTGTCACTTAATTTGAGAATGATAAAGTGCCCATGCCTAGCATGAGTTTCACATGGGCAGAAAGGTTGATAATACTGCTCTTCTGTTCGTCGTTCAGCCTCACTATGAGAATTAGGCTGGCAAAGATAAGGATTTTTATAAGAAAATATCTTGCCTGGTGTGACATTAATCTTTTTTTGCCATGGCATTATTTACAATATTGGGATTCCTAAGCAAATCTCAGTGGGATTTTAATATGAGACTTCTCGACCACTCGTACACTTACATTACCGGAGAGAATATTGGTCTAAGGGCAACAACCCCCACACTGAACACACGCCATGGAGCTGTGGGGATTCAGAGGACAGCTGTGTTTGTTCATGTTTTACATTTTCTATCCATTTTGTGCTACTTGTGACAGCTTTTACATGAATAATTATTAAGCAAATTCTGCAGTGCTAAGCCTGTCAGCCTCATTCATTTCCATTCAGCTCCTGAATTAAAAAACCCCTTGAGACTAGAAATTCAGTCAGTAATCCATCACGGTAAACACATATGTCATGAACTTTTCCAATCTGAAAAATCTCCAGTCATCATTTCATGTTAAAATACACATTTGGGAATACTGTGTGTGCCCAACGCATTCTTGTGAATGGGTTTGTTTGATTGTTGATTAAAACATATGGACAACAATTGCTGTGATATCTTATGTGAGGACCGGTCACATGACAGTTAGGTTTAGCAGTCTTTCTGGTTAAATTTAGCTGAGAATGGGTGAGCACCGTGACAGTATATAATAATAATATAGCCTATATTCTAGTAGGCCTATTTTAAAACAATATCAATACCCACAGAATGTTGTTGTCACTGAAAACTAAATGCCATAGGCTCCTTGATAATGCTAAAGCACCATTGTAACCTTCAATTCAATGAGCAGATGAGATGGATATTGGAAGATATTTCAGCAGAGAGAAAGGTTAGCAGGAGATTGGCAGGGCAGTTGATTCTGAGGGAGCCGGTGTGATTGAGGTCAGTAGTGGTCTATCGGTCTGAGGATTGTTTTGTTTCTTCTAACAGTAAGCATCTGTTGGCAGGTCTAGGCACAATGCATAGCCTAAACTACATTATTTCATTATATTTATTATATATGCTAGCTGTATTCTAACCAATTTAACTTTCTGCATTCACTGCCTGTGATAAATTAAATAAATATGTAGATAATTGCTAAGCTAATGCCTAAGCTAAAGATGAGCACATGTCAACCGATACACATGTGAAAATAAAATGAAAGCAATCCGTACATATACATACACTAATCATTACTCCAAATCTTTTATTTTCTCTGCCATCAGGTTGTAGCCACTTTAAATAGGATCTGTATCATACATGATAAAGTATGCAGTGATGCCTATTTTTCTTTTTTTTTCTTTAGATATAGTATGCTATTACTTTATCATACACTGACATGAGCAGACAGATGGCATTTATTAAGACATTGCTTACAGAAGAACTCATCAGGAGCAAAGTCTGGCCTAAGTAAATCCCCCTATGCAGCTTCGATGTGTCTAAAAGCTAACGTTACAGGAACTTTTGTTGAACAGAGTAAAAATGGAAAAAGAGGACATGTCTGTTACTTTTTACTTGTCTACATCTTGGTTTGTTGACTGGTTGTTGTGTATCTCTAATATAGTAACAAAAGATGTGAGTGCAAAGATTTTGCAAATGCAAGTTACAAATACCCTGGGGGCTAAGCACCCCCTGTCTTTCAGTCATAGTGACGTCCCTGGTACGTTTCATGGGTGAAAGTCTTGTGTTTTCTCTTGAACTTCCTCTGGCACCTGTGTTTGAGGAGCTAAACATCCCCGACCTTGTCCGTTCGCAGATCGTCACGGTCTTATACAGCGGCAGTCATTGTAATAAATACGTAGAATACTACAATGGCGAGGAGGTCACTGAACAAACTGAAACCTATTGTAGATAACCCCAACCCCCCTCATTACGTCATTTTCACCCAACCTTTTATTATTTGTTATTCTGTGTGGATGTTGTGTTTTATACCTGCTGCTGTAATAACATATATATATATATATATATATATATATATATATATATATATATATATATATATATATATATATATATACATTCTTAATGCTGCAATTTCATATGGCTCTTTGTAGTTGTGCTTATTTAAAGCTACTGTACTTGCACTTCCTACCTGTTACCTGTTACACCTTCAAGGTTGAAAGCACTTAATTGGAAGTCACTTTGGATAAAAGCATCAGCTAAATGACATGTAATGTAATGCTGTCATTTCCCAGTTTGGGAATAATGAAGCCCATCCATCCATCCATCCATCCATCCATCCATCCATCCATCCATCCATCCATCCATCCATCCATCCATCCATCCATCCATCCATCCATCCATCCATCCATCCATCCATCCATCCGTCCGTCTGTCTGTCTATCTATCTATCTATCTATCTATCTATCTGAACAGCCTGGTGTGCCTTAACCAGATGACATGAAGGGTGTCTATTGGCCGTCTGGCTGCTGTGTCAAGCCGCTAACACGTTTCAGAGCAGGAAGTCACACAGTGATGGCGGCAGTCCTCCAGCTACAATACTTTGATAGTGCTGTGTTCACACCCCTCATGTCTAACATTTTGTTTGATTTCAGCAGAAAATATGAACTTTCACCGCATTGTGTTTTACTTGGCTGAACCATACCTATTGTTTTCCATTAAAGCTAATGTATCCATTCTCCGGCTCAGCCCCCGGTGCGTTACACAAAGCTGTTATGTTAGCTGCTGTAGTGAAACACATGGCTGAGTCAGTATAGAGCTGACTCTAAAGGTACGTGTCCTATTTTACACTGAGTGACGGCGCAGTTATAGAAGTATGCTAATGTGACATTATCCAGCGTGTTCTCTTTCTTAACACCCCCACACACACACACACACACACACACACACACACACACACACACACACACACACACACACACACACACACACACACACACACACACAGGCTTGCACAGACTCGCACCCACTCATACACTTCCAGATGAGGGTACAGAAGGGAGTTAACTGTTACTGATTAATCAACACTGCTAGCATTAAAGCAACAATCATTAAAGCTCCTGTGTAAATGAGCACATTATTATGGCAGAGTCTGAGGCATTTGTTTGACAAGCTGCGTACCTTCTTGAACCAAAAATCTACCAAAAATCATCTGTTTCATTTGGCTTTGTAAATGTCATTGGCTTGGATAGCTTTGCTTGGATGGGATGTACCACTTTCTCTGTGTGAGTGACTCCACTGAAAGGCATACTAGGTTTTGTCTGTTGTGCTGTACTGCCACTGAGAGAGCTGATCAGTATTCATGTCTTTTTTTTTTTTTGCCATCTCGCAGTCAATTCCACTCTAAGATCTTGTCTGTCTCCGAGCAGTGAGCACCTGTGTAGCACCGCTGCTCTAAATGGAGTGCCTGTCATAGGTGAAGTGCAGTCACCCTTCTTGTAGACACTTTGCATGTGTTTGTGCAAGTGTTTTGTGTGTGTGTGTGTGTGTGTGTGTGTGTGTGTGTGTGTGTGTGTGTGTGTTTGTGAATACCTGCATATGTATGTATATTCACATCTGACTGAGGCTTACGGCGGGCGATTAACCACGTCTGGTAATTTGGCAAGAATTCACTCAATTAGCTTCTTCCCATTACGCTAACGAATCACTCCAACAGCATTGCCTTGTGCATTAGCATAATGGCGGTGCCAATGGAGCATACTGTATTAGAATGGAAAGATTGTCTCTGTGTACTCAAATACCTGCCTGTTATTTTTTAATGTTTTTTCTGTGTCGGTTCTTATCATTCCTTCTCATTTGAATCCACATTGAATTAGCATGTTAGGATTTCGGAAGAAGACCCCAAGACCCAATATTTACCGCTCTGCTAAGAACAATAGAGCAAGGGTTACAGTGCTTCCCTTGTGCTGTGCAGCAGAGGCGTCTGACTCATGGCTCAATCATATTCTGATGCTGATATGAAGCAAACAAAGTGCCCGTATTACATGGCCAGGAGAAGAGCCAACGCAGCGTCTTTGACAGAGGAGGTCATGATGCCTGAGAGAAAACCGTAGTGCAGATAACAGTACGGAGCTGATAAAAGACCAAAGGCAGAGAGGAATGATGAAGAAAAGTGAAACGTTCCCGTGCGGACATATTCTAATTCACCCTAGCTGTGATGTTTTAATGTTCAACAGTCTGGAAATGTTGTATATTGTGTCAGATATTTTTAGACTTTCCACCTGACAACACTTCTATCTATTGATGTTGCGATAGGCCTGTGCAAAGCATAGGAAAAACTATACACTCTACACAGTGAGGATTGAGAGCTATTTATTTCCATCAACCAGATGTGAAACTGAACACCGCCGGAGGTTGACTAACTGGCAGCTCACCACACAGTAAGATGTGATAATGGCAGCAGTGTACTAAGAAAATATCCAAAGTAATGTGCTCAGGTACATAATCTTCAGAAATTCAATTTGCCGCTATTGCAAGTCTTACATCATGCGGCCCTTTGCTGCGTGTCATTCCCCTCTCTCTCCCCTTTCATGTCTTCGGCTGTCCTATGAAATTAAAGGCCTAATATGCACACAACAAATTATTGTTTTGATAATTTTTTATTATATATAAAAATATATAATGATATATATATATATATATATATATATATATATATATATATATATATATATATATATATATATATATCCAGGATCCTTGAACGTTGAAGGCCCATGATCTAAACAAAGGGCTGGGCAATAGTATATCAATATTATCGATATGGTGATATGTGACTAGATATCGTGTTAGATTTTGGATATTGTAATAGGACATAAGTGTTATCTTGTCCTATCTTAAGTCTTTTCCTGGTTTCACGAGCTGCATTACAGTATGTGATGTCATTTTTTGAACTTACAACACTGTTCTATTATTTGCCTCTAGCCACTTAGTCATTATATCCACATTACTGATGATTATTTACCACAAATCTCATTGTGTTAATATTTTGGCAAAACTCCAATTATCAACACTGCAATATCATTGCAGTATCAGCATCAAAGTATTAGGTCAGAAATATTGTGATATTTGATTTATTCCATATCACCCAGGCCTATCTATACGTTTACAGCATTTAAGTAAAGGGGAGTAAGATTGCACTCCTGAATATGAGACGGATGTCTTGACACTGATACTGCTTATAATCATTAGAAAACATAATTAAAACAATTAATAGTTAAAAACATAATATTTTTTTTTTTTTTATCATGACAGGCTCCAGTGATTAAATAACTATCTCCAGTGTTACATATTGTGTATATTAAATGCAGAGACACAAAAATATGTTACGGCATATTTGTAAACATATGTAGCCAGCAGCTAGAAATAATCTATTAAAGAAAAAAGAAAATGAGATGAAATCCCTATAAACCTGTCAGGTTTAAACATAAAAAAAGAATATGTTACAGAGCATAAGAAAACTTATTAATGGCATTAAATCTGGGTCTCTCCAGGAAAAACAAAAATAAAGGAATGACTAGGAGTGCATGAAAAATCATAAGAATATCCAAATGGCATTCTGCTGGAGCCAAGGTCTGTAATTACAAACCCTAGGATTCAAAACAGTAGGAGTAGGCAGGTGGCAGCACAGCCAGTGCTTGATGGATTAATAAAGCTAAACAGTCCCGCCCCTCCTCCAAGAGACCTTGGGTTCCGGAAGTGACTTTCCCATTTATTTCTCCCATCGACGTCTGGAAAAATCTGTATATAAAGACTTTTAGACCATGCCTTAGGCTAACAAGCTACCACGTGACATAAACATACAACATATCTTTTCGAGTGAACAGAAAATGAAAAAAAAAATCAAAAGGTACAAGACTGTGTATATATTTTCATTACCGAACGAAGGAACTACTCATCCCATATACCACAGCGCACCACTGAATGAAAGCTAATGTTTGTTTAGCTAACTGCTAATTACCGCTAGCTAAGACAGCATGTAATAACTTTAAAAGACCCTCAAAATAAAACCTGAAAATCACCGTTAAAATATATGACAGCTGTGACGTCAGCTGTAGCCTGCTTTCTCCAGTGTTTAGTTTGAGTTAACGTTATTTTAGACTGAATCAAGATGTCAGCTAGCGGTTAGCCCAATTAGCTGTTAGCTAAATTTACGTTAGCTTCCCGGTTGTGATTTGTGCAGTGTCATAAATCATCTTCCGCATGCGTACAGATCCTCAGAAGCATGAGTTCCATCAATCAGAGGCATCACTGTGGGATTGTTCAGGATTGTGGGTAATGAAGTACATATCCAAGACATCGCAAATAAAATACATTTATCTCTAAACAAGGTTGGTGCCCCATGATGTTTTAGCATTTATATGAGCATATACAATCACTTACTCATGTGGTAGCTGGTTTTAAGTCTACCATCGACGGTTACGATTTTATTGCTTATACTGCGATTGTCAATGGACAAATTGCATTGTATTTTTACTTCCGGAACAAGCCGTATGTGGGACTGTTGAGCTCTATTGAGAAATATACTCTGGGATTGTGGATTACTGCCTATAACGAATATTTAAAATCATGAATTGAAATTAAGTGGTTATGTTTCTAAGGGATGGAATACACATACACACACACACACACACACACACACACACACACACACACACACACACACACATACTACTGCTGCCAAACAGAGATGTAAAAGAAATCTTAAAATAGCATTATTTGCTTGTATCTGTATCTTGTATCCCATCTAGTTATATAACACAAGATGTATTCCTCTTGATTTCTCAACCAAAGTCATATAATGTAAAACAAATTAATAAAACAAGCAGGATGTGGATGCGCTGATTGTAATCAATTTGATGGAAAATAATGAGCCGGCCTACAGCAAGCCATTCCTCTGTCAGCCAGAGCATGACCAATCAGAGGAGAGTCATTGTGTGCTTAGGTATTAATGTCGGAGGACTGGGGAGATTTGTCTACCTCGTGCCCTCACAAGACACTATCCAATCCTCCATTAATTGCACTGATTGGTCGCTCATATTCAATTTGAACTCAATTATGCTGTATGACACGCAGCCAGACTGGCTCAAACACAAATGCAGTCGCTTCAACTCAGAGCCAGCGGCTACACCGTCGACTGAGAGATGACTCAGTGGCTGCCAATTTAAGCAAAGAAGGCTTCAAAAGGAGAGAGACTGATCATGATAAAGAGGTACAGCACTATTGCTGTATGTTATGGTCATTATTTGTCCATCACAAAACAATTAAGGCAACGCAAGATGCTAAGTGTTTTGGCTAAGTGCATCTCAGCCATTATAGGAAGGTCCGAGTTCATTAGTCTGATTGTCTTTAGAAAGTTCCTATTTTGTTGTCAAGATTTGAGATGAATAGCGAAACAGAAAATGCACAAAACGTTATGTTCTTTACAAATTAAATACATGTCGGACTGACTGACTGACATGTGATGCCATTCTTCTTAGAAAACCATTGGTTTTTTGAAATGTTTCATGATATATTGTCTCTGGAAGTGCATTATTCATCATTTGTTTTTGTAAAAGAAAAAAATTTAACTCGCAACACTTTTAGAATCACAATACTTACTCAAGCACCAGATATCACATCCCATCCCCAGTCCTCCTAGACCTAGACTGGCTCCCCATTCAACAGAGAATCCAGCTTAAATCCTCCTCATCACCTACAAAGCTCTCGATAACCTCGCCCCCTCCTCCCTCCCTGAGCTCCTGCCCCGTCATACTCCCACCCCCAGCCTCACATCCACAGATGCCACCTCCTTTCCCCTCTCACCTGCCCTAGGCACCCAACCTAAAGGGGGACAACGCCTGCCTTGTATGATGTTAAACCTGAGTTGAATGCGTTCCATTTACAAGTCAGATTTTTGTTAATTAGCACTAGCCAGGTTAGCCATTGTTAGCAATACCAGTTGATACGCATCATTCCACAGTTTTTTCGTGCATACAAACAGCTTAACAACCTCTCCATAGATAGAAATTGGACAGGACTGTGTGAACTAATATAGTGAGACACAAATAACACAGAAGTGCTTATAACTTTATGTTACTACAGCTTCCTCTACTGTTGATACAGTGAGCAGCCATGTTGGATTTTGAACTCGGGCTACTGCAAGGTTGTCAGAGTTCTGAGCTCGGAAAACCGAGGTCAGGGGGCATGTTTCTGACTTGGAAAATCCGAGTTCCGACTACAAATGGAATTCACTATATCAGTGGTAACACAGTGTTTAGCCCCTCCTTCATGGTCACACACTATATTAAGACAACAATTCATTTGCAAACACTGTTAGGAAAAAGTCCCCATAGTTTTTAGTGGCAGTCTTTCTCTGTGCTTAATTTGTGTGCACACAACAACATAATAAAAAGGTTGTATCTTTTATGTATTGTACATTTAAGTTCCAGCTGTGAAGGAAATGACCTGTTACTAATTATAATACAAGTAAGCTCTTACACCCTTGTTATATGCTCCTCGTAATTTACGTACATTATTATGCAGACACATATGTCTCACAGGCTCTAGCATTTATTCCGCGTGACCATGAGCAGATACTATAAATGTGAAATGCCAGGGAGCCTCTGGTTCACAGTAGTAACACCTTATTTCATTCCAATTCCAGCACTGCGATGAATCACAACAAAACTGCAAATTTGGTTTGAGCCCCAGTACTTCCACAAAGGACAAAACCAATGCACTTCAGTGCACAATCACACATCAGAAACCTCTCAAAACCACTGGAGTACTTCCAAAGCCACTCCACCATTGTAATCTAGAGGGGGGGGGGGCAGTGTGTAACATTCAGCCATTTGATTTTCCGTCATTGTGCGTCTCTGTCAGTATGAAGGTGGGTACTGTACCAGAGCTGGATGTGTTGTTGAATGTGATACCCCAAGGCGGTCCACTTTCAATCAGCCTGAGTAATTTGTTTCACTTACCTAGAGAGAATGGGAGAAAAGAGAAGAAGAAAAAAACAATTACATCATGCATTCAGAGTGTATACCAGCATTAGCACGAGGCATGGATTCATTCTTTCGTTCATTTTGATCTACTTTAGTACTCACTGGCCAAAGGGGACTCACAATTTGATTAAATTGAAATATCATTCAGGATGTGATAGTATGTGACACACAGCTATTGTACCCTGAATGAACTGATCTATGAGTGGTAGCCCAGTCATTAACATGCAGCACAGCAAGCAGAAGACTGCAATATCCCATGTGTCCTTCAACACTTCAGTCAAAGGAATATATAGATAAATAAGACTAATAATACAGAGGTAATATAGGTAAAAGTAATCATTGAATTTCAAGCGACTGAAATCTATGTCACTGTCACATTAAAAGGATTATTGTAAGCAGGATGTGTAAGTTTCTGTTGGTGTAAAGATATCAGACTTGCAGCGCTCCTGTTTGGGCTTGTATTATCCTGCAGTGAGATGCTAAAGATTCATAATGAGTCTCAGACTTTGCCATTTTTATTTGTGCAATAGATGATTGTCAGTTCTCTTGTTGTAGCTATAATAATGCTCAGTCTGGTACAGTTAGATAGTCAAACCCACAATAGACTCCAATGATTGTCAATAGTGAGTCATCCAAAATGTTTGACAACCCCTCATTACATCATCTCAACGATCAAAACGGATGTCAGATCCCTTCCGCCCACCTGTACTAGCCTTTACCTCCTGGGAGCCCCTACACCTCCAATCTCACCAAGACAAGCTGTTGTTTTCCCCACTGCAGCATGACACTAAACTCCATCTATTGCCCTGCCAAGTGTGTATTTGTGATGTGTTGTTGAATATTTGAATGTGAATTGTGGCCATGTGCTTGTGTTTGTGTAATGATATTAATAAAACCATGCTGTTACACACATCCTGTACAAATATACCAGCATAGTTGTGTTGTCATTAAAGCCTTTATCTATTCTCAACATGAGCGCTTATTTTCAGAGTTTTACAAATCTGTGTATTTTTTTATTGTCCTCAGTATACACACACACACACACACACACACACACACACACACACACACACACACACACACACTACCTAGAACTTGAATGGTTACCCACTCCGTCATGGGGTCATGCTCGAGGCAACCCTGCAGCTTTGTAGCATTGCGTGTATCTTGCAATTTTCAACATTTATAGTGGTGCAGCTTCAGTGTGCTACAATAAGCAGTTTTCCTTGCTCATACTGCACAGGTGACCATTAAGACTAACCCAGCTTTACTGGAAACCGCCGTTTGACTTGTTCAATTCTGTCCCAAAAAAACCTGTGTTCACATCGCTGTCTGACGAAAACCCAATCCTGGTGAATACAATATGCCTTGACTGCATGCTCAGAAATAATGATAAGCATTGCTTTTGATTAAGATGCACTTAAGCATAAATCAATGTATTGATTTGCTTGCGAAAGAAAGAAAGAAAGAAAGAAAGAAAGAAAGAAAGAAAGAACAAACCATGCTGATTTCTAGGCAGTTATGTGTAGCCTGGTTGATTTGCTTGTTATTTGAGACTAAATCAAACTCTCCAAGTCATCTTGCTATGCAACACCCTGATATAAGTACTCCAAAGTCAAATGAAGCATTGGTTGAATCTTCGGAAGATACTTCAAAGATACTTAACAGTATTGTCGAACGAAAAAACCCAACAACAACCTCTTCCCACCTTCTGTTTCTTCACATAATAAGTGGGGAGCTGGCATTCATGAGGTGAGTTGGAGGTAAAAGCATTATTATGCAGAAAGTATTAACATTTGCAGCTCTTTCCCATAATTACAGTGTGATTAGAAAGGAATCAAGTGTAATCAAATTTGCCATAGCTGATTCTATTGTTACCAACAGGCCTCAAGTGAATTTTCATTACTCATATTATTGAGGTCACAATTGATGATATCATAACAAATGATAGTCTCTCTAACTGTCTGAATGCATTATAATTACAAAGGTGATGCAGTTTGCAGAAATGCAAATTGAAGGGTCAGAAAAAACCTTGTGCTCAATTAAACAAAGGTCGTCGGCTATAACAACACACACAAGATAGTAACAAGAGCAGCATACGATGTGACATTTCTGCACGCCTGGTGTATGGTCGCCCGTGACTGAATGTTATATCATGTGCATTGAATTAGCATTTTAAATTCCTCCATCTGTTCTTTGTTGCCATTAAGTCACTTGAGAGAATATTTATGCTGAATACATTCAGACCATATGTCTCTATAACGGTAGCGACCGATGTGTAGACACTCTACAGTCTATAAGAACAGGTGTCAATAGATCTATTAAACACTTGAAGTAATTGAGGCACGTAAAAACATTACCAGGATGGAATTACAACCACTAGACATTACAGCTGCACTGCAAGTCATGTTCCGCAAGTACGGTGAGGATGAATGGACATAACTGTGGCAGCATGAAGCCGAGGGAGTACAGCTAGATGCTCAGAGAGCAGAATAAGAACAGACAGTAGATGCTGCGGTTCACATCAGACTGCAGACAGTCTCACATTGTCAGACCTTCTGGCTAGTCCACACAGCATTCCAGGGTAGGAGAAAAACATGCTCTGGTTTATTGGAATTTCTTTAAACCAATCATCATCATCGCCGCTCAAAATAGCCTCTGGAAGGAAATCGTTTTGGTGAAAAAGGTTGTGCAACAGAAAACTCAGATTGGACAGCTAGCTTTTTGGATTCACCCTTCAGAGATCTGAGGAGCAGTTAACCATAGTCCTCAAAAATCCACCCCAAGTGGAGATTTTCTCTCTACCCACTGCCACAATTCACTTCACTCTCTATTGAACTTTATGCTGTTACCATAACTCATCCAGTACAACTAATCATTGTTGTTATCTACCGCCCACCAGGTCCTCTGGGAGAGTTTTTAGAAGAGCTTATTTCAAACATCCCTGAAACTGGCCCTTCGCTGATACTTCTGTGCGACTTCAACATCCAGACTGAGAAGTCAGCTGCCTTTTACATCTTCTCTCTTCTTTTACCTTCTCACTCTCGCCTTCCCCACCCACTCACAAAGCTGGCAACCATCCAGATCTCATATTCCCCAGAAACTGCTCTACATCCAACCTCACCGTTACTCCACTCCATACCTCTGACCATTTCTTTATCTCTTACTCTCTTCATCAACCCTCCCTCCATCTGACTCTTTCTTACTATTGCCTCCAAAGACTGCCACAGACACTCATCTCTACTCTATCCTCCTCCCTTGACTCTCTCTGCTCTCTTACTTCACGGCAGGCTTGCAAGTCCTCCCCAGCTCCGTGGTTAACTGACTCAGTGCGTGCTGAAAGATCAATTATACGAGCAGCGGAAAGGAAATGGCAAAAATGATCTGCTTACCTATCAGTCTCTTCTTTCCTTCTTTGCTGCCTTTATTTCTGCAGCGAAAAATCCTCTTTCTCAACTCCAAAATACTTTTTTTCCCATCTTCTCTAACTTCCTAGATTCCCCCAGTCCACCTCCTCCCTCCTACCAACCCACTTTGTCAACTACTTTGTAAAAAAGATAGATGTTTTTGTCTTATTTTATTGTGGTAGTCTGTTTTCCTGTGTTTATTTCTTAGCCTGGTTCTGTCATGTCTTGTGATTATTGTATGGTATTTTTTGTCTTGTCTTGTATATCTTTTGTTTCCTGTTTTTAAGTCTGGGTCTCTGTCTCGTCTTGTCTTTAGTTTTACTTCCTGTGTTTTCCCGCTCCTATGATTAGCTGACGTTTTCCACTTGTTTCCCAGCCCTCTTGTCACCTGCCTCTTGTTACCTCATTATCCTCTGTATTTAGTCTTTGTGCTTTCCTTGTCCTGTGTCAGTTCATTGTAGTGTCACATCTCCCAGTGTTAGGTCGTGTCTGGTTCCTTGCTTCAGTTATTCGATTTTTGTCTCTTTTTCTGGTTTGTTCGCTTTGGTTTTCGTTTTTCTGTTCTTGTTTTTTGAACCCTGGAATCATTTTTTTTGCCTGCCCTTCTCAGCACTTACTTTGGTCGTTTTGTACTCACGACACTGCAATTCCTAAAATCAGCTTACCATCCATCACATCCAGTGTTCTTTCCTCTTTCACCCCTTTATCTCCAAATCAAATTTTTACCTTGATTACCTCCGCCCGTCCAACCACCTGCCCCCTTGATTGAATATTGAATCAAAGAGGGCTGTTGATATTTGTGAGGGGAGAGCACATTTACAAATTAAACAAAGGGACCAGAAAAGGGCAGAAGAAGTCCCGTGAGGTGTAAGAAGAAGCAAAAATAAGGACTAGCCATTAAATTGCATATAACTCAGTCTAAATAGGCTCTGACAGCGGTAAAAACATTGGGCTTTGAGGCAGGGAGAAGGCATGTACTGTAGATTGAGAGACAGTTTAGATAGAGGGATAGAGGAGGAGGAGAAGGGAGGGTATAAACATAGGAGAGTGTCAGAGAGCTCTGACAATCATAATCAATGCCAGCCTAGCATCTATTTCACCATTTCAAATGATCAGTTTGCTAAACATAACAATCAAACGTTTTTTAATAATTGGTGAGCTCTCTTAGCCACCAAATAAAATAATTTCATGAAAATATGGCTTTGAACAATTTAGTTGATTGAATGAACTGATTCTGGTTTTCCATTCAGTTGTTGTAATTACAGCCACCTAAAAGAAGAAACAACAAAATTCCCACCCCCCTCCCCCATAAATGATGCAGCCCTCAATGAGTAACAGATCTGAAAGCTTGTTTTAATTTTAAACTGCCATAGTTTTCCAGGTATTTGGTAATAACCCATTGTTTTGGGCAAGTTAAAATGTGGACCTGATGACGGTGTTGAGGAAAAGTTGTGGTTATTACAATTGATCTTAAGTGACATGACTGATCTGTACAATCCATCCATTAGATGCTGACCACATTGGTGAACCTCAAGGTGGCACTAGAGGAAGTCATTAGGCCAGAGGTCACTAATCAGCGGACCGTGGTCCGGATCCGGACCCAGCAGCTGTACTGTCCGGATCCGGATCAAAACCAATAAATTATTGAGAATTATTGAATTTTGATGGAGCGTTTCTATTTTAACCTGCGCAACCTTTTTGCCATTTATGGTACTGCTTTAGCACTCTGGCACGGCCCAGGAAACTCACAGACCAATAGCATGCAATGTAAATCATGTCATGTGATACTATTAAGCCAATCAAATCTGTGCATTCCGGTAACCACTGCATCTCGAGGGAGAGTGAGATATACACACTCAGGGAGAAACGAAACAAAAGAAAAACAACGTTTTACAAGTGGACAGCGAAAACAGAGCTTTCAATCAAGAATGGACAGATTCTCACATGTTCTTTCTTCCCACGGGCAGTTCAAAACCGGTATGTCTCATATGTTCAGAGACTGTCGCAATTATTAAAAGCAGCAATGTGAAGTGCAACTATGAGACAAAGCACAAATCTTTTGATCAAATATACCCACTGACATCCGGACTGAGGGCATAAATAAATAAATAATAAATCTAAAAGCCCAATATGATCGATCCAGCAGAATCCCAACGCATTCATTCACTGCCCAACAACGTGCTAATGAATGTTCCCTTAAAGTTGCCTGGATTTTGGGTAAACATAAAAAAACATTTACTGATGGAGGGGTTGTCAAGGAGTGCATGAGTGCAGTAGCTGAAACCTTACTTGAGGGAAAACAAAAAGAAGACTTGTGTGAAAAAATCAAGCAAATACCTATGTCAGCATCATCAACCACAAAGAAAACAGAAATATTAACCCAGGATGTGCTAGCTCAGGTGGATGAAGCAATTCACAAGGCACCATGCATAGGCTTAGCTGTAGATGAGTCCACTGATGTGTCTGACAATGCTCAGCTGTTAGTCTTTGTAAGGTTCTTCAACAAGGACAAGGAAGAGTTCTGTGAAGATCTGTTAGGTGTCACACCCCTTCAGACCAGTACAAGAGGAGAGGACATCTACCTGGCCATAAAGGAGATGTTAACTAAGAGGGCAATCGAGCTGAATCAAGTGGTTTCAATAACCACAGATGGAGCCCCTGCCATGGTAGGGAGAGAGAGAGGCGCTGTGGCAAGAATGAAAGAGGACAATCCTCAGCTCATCTCTTACCATTGCATAATTCATCAATCGGTCCTGTGCTCCACCCTGTCAGCCGAGTATGCTGAGGTGATGAACACAATGATGAGAATGATAAAGTTTCTCAGAGCATCCTCTTCCCATCAGCATCGCATGCTCAGGGAATTCCTCAGAGAAGTTAATGCAAATGCTGACGACCTTCTGCTACACAACAATGTAAGATGGCTCAGCAAAGGTCGGGTGTTGGAGCGCTTTTGGTCCATCCGAGGGGAAATCGCAGCTTTCTTGGCACAGCTGAACAGCCAGAAGGCAACAACATTTTCTCTCTTTTTGAAGAATGTCAAGAAGATGCATATTGTGGCATTTTTGGTTGATATCACTTCACACCTGAATGAACTGAATTTAAAGCTACAGGACAAGGACAATTCAGTTTGTGACCTGATGACAGCTGTCCGCTCATTTCAGAGGAAACTTGCGTTGTTCAGAGAAGATCTGCAGGGAGACTGTGCACATTTCCCAACAGTGAAGGAACAGGTTCAGGGTGAGAGAGATGTGTCTTCTTTTGTTGACTATGTTGGCAGGCTGATTGTAAACTTCAACAAGCGTTTTGACAGCTTCAGCCTCGGACAGCAGCTCACCCTGTTCATTCAGAACCCATTACTCATTGCAGATGTCAGGGGGTTCTCAAAGGAAGTCACACAGCTCTTCAAGTGGGCAAATGCTGGGCCTCTCCAGATGCAACTGGTCGATCTCTAAGCAGATGTGGCCTTGAAAGAACATTTTGGAAAAACTGATCCTGCCACTTTCTGGCTTCAAATGGTGTCAGAGACCGCTTTCCCAGGTCTAAGGAAAGTAGCCGTGTACATCTTTACCATGTTTGGCTCCACATACAACTGTGAGGCAGCTTTGTCCACAATGAACGTTATTAAAAGCAAATATCGATCCAGGCTCACCAATGAGCACCTACATATGTGCATGAGAATGGCCCTGACACCTTTCCAGCCCAGATTTAAAATCCTGGCAGGACAAGCAAGGGCTCACTTTTCTCACTAAGGAAGATAAAGTGGGGAAGTGGGATATAAAAGGGAAAGAAAGAGAAAAGCAGGCGTTAAAGCTGTTGAGATTTTAAAATTTGTTCAAACTTAAGATGTGAAAGGGAGTAAAAGGGAAACTCAAATTATACTTTTTATTTCATTTTTATAAAATGTAGCACTTTATTTTGAGATGCACATTTTCTCTGTTGTGTTTTATGTATTTATAATTTATTTTTAAATGCAGCCTTTATTTTATTTAAATTGATAATTTATTATTAGAGTACTTGTTATTTATGATCCCTACAGTTCAATATATAAACTGACAATACATATTGTTGAAAAAATTATTGAATTGTACTTTTATTTTGACAGTAGTTTGTTGACTAGGATATTTGTACATATTTTCATACAACTATTAGGCTTTGGTACTGAATGATAACGCAAGTTAGTCATTGTGATGTTGCGGACCTTTGCTTGACAAAATCTTCTCTAACTGGACCTCTTAGAATTTTAATTGAATACCCCCGCATTAGGCATTATCCACTGGGCATAATGAATGTGAAAACAAGCCCTTCTCACTCCCAAATTGTAAAATCCTGCTGCTTGGTCAGTGTCTCGCAGTGTCTGATGATGACGCATAACTCCCCCTTTAGCATCTGTATAGCACGCACCGGGCAGATGATGTCGATGTAAGATGATGTCGTATTAAGAGAGATAATGGTAGCAAGTAGTATAAAAGACTTAAAATCTGCATAAGGAGGCTGGTTGGGGGGTGGAGGGGTCAAACAACACAGGACTTTCACCCAGGAGACCGGGATTCATGTCCGGTTCTGGTCCTGCAGGTCACTAAAACATACATTTAGTAACCCCACCCACCATCTTTTCCTAAAAAACTGTCCTGCATGATAGTTAACCGTACGTCTCGAGGCAGATCAAATAGTGACGCCAAGAGTCCCGACCAAGCCATGCTGCTAGCTAAAAAATAATCAATTAGTTATTAGTCAGCAATTTTAATAATTGATAGAAAATATTGTCATAAATGACTTGATTCAATTTCTACAACATTGTTGAGTTTTTGATTTTTGACACAACATAATAGGCACTTTCAAGATGTCACAAGAAATTTTTAACATTTTCAATGTTTTGACAAGTTTTATTTGCTCAATTATAATTCATTGTGATTATCAACAGATACATTTATAATGAATGAATGAATTAATCAATGAATATTAACTGCATGTTACAGCTTTTAATAAGAACCTGTTCTTAATTTAAAAAAACTATAAATGTAAAAGAGCCGTCAGAATTAGCCTTATAGCAGCTCTGTTGCAGTGTAATTTTCCAATCCCTTTTAAGCTCTAATCAATGTACAACAACACCTGCTGATCCCCATCAGATGACAGATCCTGACTACAAATGGATATTGGCTTTATTACACCGGTCCCTGTTGAAACGCAGTCTGGAAATTCATGTTATGCCCAATTTAGTACATGTTTGTGCTTGAATGCACCTACACTATGGCAGATATCATCATCATCAGAGCCGCTTTGTCTTGCTCCACGTCTCACCACTTGAAAGAGGAAACAACAGTTTGTATTCTTAAAGTGATTGTATTCTATTCAGATGTGTGGCTGGGGTGGACGTTTGGATCCTAAAACACAGGGCTTTGAAGTGGGGGAGCGGAGTAGGGAAAACACAAGACTTTCACCCAGGAAATGTGTGTTTTGTGTCTCAGGAGTACTTCTTTGTAACTCAAACCAAAATCTTTATTCTAATGTTAACTAGTCGTTTTGGTGTCCATCTTAACTGTCGCCGCAGCATTACCTCTTGTTGAAATTCAAACTCAACTGCAATGGACTCTGAAACGACCATAACCTCAGGGTGCTCCTTACTTGCCTCACAGCAACCTTTTAACCTTTGAATGTAACTGTAAAGAGGGTTAAACATATCTGTCATGTGACAGGTCGCTGGAATTTCATAGGATATCTTGCGGATGGCTGGCCATATATTTCCATATGATATTATTCAAACCAGTTCATGACAATTAGTTGCGCAGCTGCTGTATATTTGTCAGCTGCACATCTGCAAATCTGTTGTTCTACCATAAGGTATAAAAGGTACTCATCTGATGACTTTAGAGGCCAATAAATGTTGTGCATTAAACTACACTTGCTTTGCTTGGAGCCCGCATCAACGGGCATAGGCATAAGCGTTTGTTTAATTCACGGACGCTGCTTTTCTCCTCCAGCAAAAACTTACTCAACACTGAAATTGCTTAAATCTGGTGGCTAAGTGCCTGATTGTATTTAAACACTAGTTATACTCAAGCACTTATAGTTTAATTATCCTACGGCGAATCCCCCCCAATGCTGATAGCTACTCCAGCTTAGCCATTAGCAATGTCTAATTCCTGTCCTTCTCCTGCTCTCTCTTGCTCTGTGTGTCAGATGTTTAGCCTCCTTTAGTGATGACGGTACATGTAATAAATGTAGTATATTCACTGCTCTAAAGGCGAGGCTTAGTGAGTTTGAGGCATGGCTCCGCACCATTGTATCAAAATCATATGCTTCTGTAGCTAGCCAGCGCCCCAAAATACTGTAGCTGCTGTTAGCAGCCCGAGCAAGGCCCGAGCAGCCAGGCGAGTGGGTGACTGTGTGAAAGAAGCTAGAGCTAGCTTCAAACCGGGGAGTGCACATGGCGGTGGCCGCTCCAAATCGGAGCCTATGGCTGGGCGCCAACTTCTGAGAAGCCAACTCTGGTCATTGGGAGCACTATATTGCGGAACGTGAAGTTGGCGGCTCCGGTGGCCGTGGTTGTGTGTCCTTGGGGCCAGAGCCGGTGATCTAGAATCCCATCTAAAGCTGCTGGCTAAAGATAACCGTAAATACAGTAAGATCATACTTCATGTAGGTGGTAATAATACCTGATTACGCAAATCGGAGATCACTAAAATTAATGTTGAGTCACTTTGTGCATATGCAAAGACAATGTCGGACTCAGTAGTTTTCTCTGGACCCCTGCCAAACCTGATCAGCGATGACATGTACAGCCGAATGTCATCCTTCCACCGCTGTTTGTTAGGGTGGTGCCCAGCTAATTATGTAGCGTATGTAGATAATTTGAAGACGTGGAGGAAGCCTGGTCTAATTAGGAGCGAATGCATTCATCCCACTTTGGACGGAGGCGCTCTCATATCAAAAAATCTGACCGAGTCTATTATCGGCCATAAACCATGATAACACAAGTCTGATATTAGTAATCAGAGGTGCAGTGCAATGCGCTCCTCTGTGCTTCCACTGGAGCAGTCGCCCACTCATAGTCTAATAACCACGGTGTCTGGCCCCTGACTCACATCGGTTAAATCAAAGGTAAACAAAAGAGGCGCTATACTTAACAACCTAATTGGAATTAAAACTACCACTGCAATGATAAAACAGAATAGGAAAATTAGATGTGGACTATTAAATATGAGATATCTGTCTTCTAAAGCAGTAGGAGCAGCCATCTCGTAGGAGCAAAGCTAATTTCATGTAATGAGATGATGGCTCAAAAGGAGCACTAACGCCACAGGTCTTATGTTGACAACATGGACGCAGATATAGGACACTCCGAAGGCATCCGTATTATTTACCTAGTAAGCTAGGCTGCGCTAACGTTAGTAAACATTGGCGTAGCGTTAGCTAGCTGTCTAAACTTGTAAAAAGCCGAACAATATCCCCACCTGAACTGTGTTTTCACTTTCCAAGTCCGGGTCCATAGAAAAATGGTCTCGAGTCCGGACTCGAGTCCAAGACCGGACTCGAGTACTACAGCCCTGCCTCCCAGTCATAATAATACTAAATTCCTAGAGGCTCAGGCTGAGGGAGGGGGGGAGTCGCAACCATCTTTGAGTCAAGCTTGTTAATTAATCGTAAACCTAAACTAGATTAAATTATAACTCGTTTGAGAGCCTTGTTCTTAATCTTCAACATCCATCATAGAAAACAATATTGTTATTTACCGAGCTCCAGGACCATATTCTGTTTTTTAATTTTTATCTGAACTCTCAGAGTTTTTATCAGACTAAATACTGATTTTAATATCCATGTGGACGTTGACAAAGATAGCCTTAGTATTGCTTTCAACTCACTAAATTCAATTGGTTTCAGTCAGAATGTGCATAATAACCACACCCTCGACCTTGTTCTGACATATGGCATCAAAATTGAAGATTTAATAGTATTTCTGCAGAATCCTTTATCATAGCATTAACTTGTGAATTCTTACTATTCGACTTTACTAAAGTAAATAACAGCTTCTACACTAGATGCCTATCTATAGCTAAATTTAAGAAAGATATTCCAACAGCATTTAATTTAATTCTGTTACAGACAAGTTAATACAGACAACCTTTATGTTAACTTTAGTCCCTCCCAAATTGCTAAATTTGTAGATGGTGCTACGACCTGCTTACAGACGACTTTAGACTCTGTTGCTCCTCTCAAAAAGAAGATGATGAAGCAAAGGAAACTAGCACCTTGGTATAACTCCCAGGCTCCAAATCTTGAAAGTAAATGGCATTCCACCAAACTGGAAGAATCTCGTTTAAATTGGCAAGACTGTCTGAAAATGTACAAGAAGGCCCTCAGAAATGCCAGATCAGACTATTGCTCATCACTAATAGAAGAAAATAAGAACAACCCAAGGTTTCTTTTCAGGACTGTAGCCAGGCTGACAGAGAGTCACAGCTCTATTGAGCCATCTATTCCTATAGCTATGAGTAGTGACGACTTTATGAGCTTCTTTAAAGATAAAATTATAACAATTAGAGATAAAATTCATCACCTCTTACCCTGGCTTCCAGCACTACTGTCAGAAATCTAATACTTATTTTTGATCAGGATATATGCTTTAACGCCCATCTAAAACAAACCTCAAGAACAGCTTTTTTTAATCTTTGTAACATTGCCAAAATTAGGAACATCCTGTCTCAAAACGATGCTGAAAAACTAGTCCATGCATGTGTTACTTCCAGGTTGGACTTCTGTAATTCCTTATTATCAGCATGCTCAAATAAGTCCCTTAAGACTCTCCAGCGGATCCAGAATGCTGCAGCATTGGTTCTGACAAGAACTAAGAAAAGATAACATATTTCTCCTGTATTAGCTTCTCTGCATTGGCTTCCTCTAAAATCCAGGATTGAATTGAACTACTTCTCCTGAACAACAAAGCACCATCTTATCTTGGAGAGCTCTTTGTTCCTTCCTTATTGTCCCACTAGAGCACTACGCTCCCAGAATTCAGAGTTACTTGTGGTTCCTAGAGTCTCTAAAAGTCGCAGCGTCCGCCTAACCTGGCCCACCTGACTTCTCGTCATAGTCGTCAGGTTCATCTACCATACAGTCAATAATATAATAAAACTAGAGAAAAGAAGGGTAGTACCAGACCAGCCTCCTCTCTTTACCCTGTCTCTCTTAGTTACGCTGTAATAGTTTTTGACTGCCAGGGGACTTCGTTTGACACACAGAGCTCCTCTCTCCTTTATCTTTCCATTTGTGTGCAACCATGTCCCAGAAATGCTTGTTACTAACCTAGCTCTGGGGAGTCATTCCCCAGTGTCCTTATATTCTTTTTCCCCCCAGCATGTTTCCTTGGATAAGGGAGGCTCCAAGCTTCTGGTTGCAGCTGTCATTGTAGTCCTGCTACACGCCCTGCTATGCCCTGTTACACCCTGCTGTGCTCCGCGGTGCCCTGCTACATCCTGCTACGTCCTTCTGTGCCTTGTAATGTTGCACAGTGCCCTGCTATGCCTTGAACTACTACAAATAACTACTATTTTTTGTAAATGTTTTTTGTGAATCTTCATTCAACCCCAACCGGCTGTCAGACACCACCTACCAAGAGCCTGCGTCTGTACGAAGTTTTGTTCCTCGGACAGACCAGACAGACAGGCAGACAATTTTGATGGGTTGTTTGTTCAGAGATTGCTCTTTTCCATACCTCGGTTGTAACAAGATAGTCTAACCAGTCCATTTTCATCTGACGTTTGCCAATCAACAAGGCATTATCACCCAAGGGACCTTTCCGACCATTCTCTGTTATTCCTAGAGATGGCTGTGAATGTAAATCCCAGTCGAGTCCAGTTTTTCTGGAAAACAAAAATCAGCCCTGACCATGTTCATAATTTCTTAATACATTGAGTTGTTTCCACGTGATTGGCTGATTAGATAATTGCGTTAACGAGCACTTGAACAGCTGTACCTATTAGTCAGCGGTGAGGGTTTATACTGTATTTGTGTGGAGCTATTTATAGCTCTTCTCTGTATCACATTTTTCATTTAAACCTTCAGATCTTTTGGAGCTATAGGCATTTCTTGTCTGTACATTAATAGAAATAGAAAAAGACCCTCTTCCGTTTTAACTGCATAAAAAGAGGTACTAAGCTTTACGGTTTCCATACACTTTACTCCTCTTATATTCTTGTCAGATGAGTTTGAATTCCTGAAGCAGTGTTTGCTTTCTGTCACTATATCATCCTTCAAGTTTACACATTACAAATTAAAATGGCATTCCTTGAATTAGAGGATCTGAGCCATGAATTTAAAAAAAGGTTCAGTCACTTGGCCATTCAAAGCAGTTGAGCAGACTCAGGTTGAGCTGCACACACCATTTGTAGTCAGTCAAGCACATCTCTAGATGAAAGGTTAAAGGATGGCAGGTATCTTTTCCTTTTGTGATTCCCTATCGCTCCAGTCAGCAGAATAAGTACGTCTTCTGTGTGGATTCAGATTGTAAATTTGCTTTGAGCTTATCATTGTTTGGTATATCCAACTGAGGTTTTGTGGCAAAATGATAAAATAATGTAATTTCAACGTTCAAAGCTTGGCAGAGTATAATCCAGGTGCACAAAGAGGCAATGCCCTCATATGGAAACGGTCGCTGTTAGCTTTGTCAGGGTTACATTCCACTTTTCAGCCAGATGTCCGTCAATTCAATTTTATTCAATTTTATTCATAATATCAGATCATAACAAGAGTTATCTCAAGTTACATTACAGATAGAGTAGATCTAGACCACATTCTATAATTTACAAAGACCCACCAATTCCAGTAAGTAAAAAAAAGAGCAAGCAGTTGGCGAGGAAAAACTCCCTTTTAGGCAGAAATCTAAGAGAGACCCTGAATATTGGTATGCGGTGTCTGACGGTGCTTATACCTTCCTCTTCCTTTGTGTTGCCGTTGTAACCTCCTTTGGGTTTATGAGGACTATGGCTAACTGCTCCTCAGATCTCTGCAGGGTAAATTCAGAAAGCTAGCTAGACCATCTGTCCAATCTGAGTTTTCTGTTGCACGACTAAAACTACTTTTGAACATACACGTTCTACTAAAACAAGTTCTTTCCCAAGGCTGTTTTGCAGCGGCATTTGCACTGCCCAAGATGATTGTGATTGCTTTAAAGAAATGCCGATAAACCAGAGCATGTTATTCTCCCACCCTGGAATGCTGTGTAGACTAGCCAGACCTTCCTCCGCAGCGCTGTGGAGGAATGTCTGGCACAGCGAGACTAGTGATAAACTGATAACACCTGTTTAATAGGCTGATAACTCAAATTTGACCTTTAAAGTGACAGGATGTTGGGTTTTTACATATTCCGTTCTGTTTTTTGGCAGGATAAAACTCAGATTTCAAAACGTAACTTTTTGTCATCAAAATAAGTAGATCCATTTTGTGAATTCAAAAAGGAAAAAGAAAAATGACAGGTTTTTGCTCCCATAAGTAAACTGCACACAAGAGTTCCCTCTGTTCTCCTCACAGCCAAGGTTAAACTGAATGGAACATCCACTGCAGATGATTAATGCATAAAATAAATGTCAAGCTAACTTATTAGCCAGTGAGAAATAATATGAACCTTTAACATGAAGAATGAGTCAATTTAGCTAACGCTACAAATTAATGACTAGTGCATGAGCCCCTTAATACTGACCAGGAAAGATTCATGCAGGAACCTTTCCTTCCTGAGTGAGAACTCGTGGCATTCATACTTCACATTGGATATCTCTGTAGCACATACCTCAACCAGAAGCCATCTTCTGAGAAACTTGAATCTTGATGTATATTCTTCCTCAAATTTTACGTCAACTCATATTGGATTTGCTATATATTTCACTTCAGAAACACCAATGCATGAGTTCTTTCAAACATTACACCTAACTTTGGGAATAAGCCTGTCATATTTGAGTTATTTTCCTTATAAACACAAATACTGATGACAAATCAAATTTGGCTCAAATGCTTTCGATGTACAAAGCGGCAGTACTGTCTGTGTTTATTGTGATGTATAGGCTGAGTAAGACACTGCACAGACTGCAGAAGAATAGCTTCTTTTCTCTCTGATTCCCTCTGGCCATATTTTATTCATGCCATACTTTAATCAAGCAATTACACTACTATTGTAATTTGAGTGTGTACAATTAGCCCATCCCCTAGCAGTCTAAAATTGACCTTGTGCAGACTCTCGCGAATTGTCCCACGCAGTCCTCTGTGGATGTCTCAAAAGGAAGTCACAGCCACCCATAATCCTTTAGTGTCTGAAGCATCTCTCAACCACAGTGGCAAATTATATCATTAATTTTGAAGAATCTTTGATATTATCCTTTCAATCGTGGTCCATCCCAACATTTGATGCTGCTTAACATCATGTTCCCAGGGGGGGAAAATGTACTTCCATTAGAGGCTATTAGTACGTTAATATCCAATTGCCAATTATGAATTAAAAGTCAATTTTATAAATAGACTAGCAACATGCCTGCAATCTGTGGCTCAATACATTAAGAGCTCAAACTGCTCAGTGTGTTATTCTTCCATTGCTGTTCTGCCAATGTTAGAGTGCAGTAACTAAATAGATCTTTTGAATTTATTCCTTCCAACAAGGTCATACAGTAAATTGAGATAGCTTATTTCTGGGAATGAAGCCCTCCATGAGCAACTCCAATTTTTATCTAAATTCTCAGAGAAGCAGTACAAATTGTTTCAGGTTCCATTCAAGGTCAGAATTAAATCCTTGATTTGTTTCCTCATTTTGATTCGGTTGAAATGTCTTAATGTAGTAATGCTGTTCAGTAGGATGGGTGGTGAATGGCAAATGTTGTGAAGAGTGGATTTGTCATATTCCTCCATTTGTGGAGCTATAGAAATTGTGTTACGATTTAATAGTATCAACAAGAGTTATCTCAAGTTACCTTACAGATAGAGGAGGTCCAGAACACCATCTATAATTTACAAAGACCCAACAATTCTAGTAAGTCCCCCAAGAGCAAGCATTCAGTGTGACAGTGGTGAGGAAAAACTTCCTAAAAGGGAGAAAGCTCGGACACACCCAGGCTCTTGATAGGTGGTGTCTGACGGTGCCTGGTGGGGGTGTGATGAACAGTGGCAATAACAGTCACAATAATGATAATGGAACTATGACTAGAAATATTAGTTGTAGTAGTTCATGGCATATCAGGGCACAGCAGAGCATTGCAGGGCATAATATATGCACAACAACTTATATGATAACCTACAAAATTACAGCATGAGCTGGCTGGTCACGTGATGACTGTTCACATGACAGTTTAGCTGGTTTTAGAAGTTGTCTGTTCTGCTGCAAATACAGTTAAGTTTAGGCACCAAAACGACTAGTAAAGGTTAGAAAAAAAAGATTGTGGTTTGGGAAAAAACTCTAGTCTTCTTAAGTAGTACTCCAGGGACATGAACTCAACATTCACTCCGACCGCCGCAGCAGACAATGTGGGCAATACAGTAATAAATATGTGGGATACATAGGAATTACAGTGCATTACATCACCAACAACTTTTCAAACGAAGTTTGGCTTTGGATGTACCTTTTTTTTTTTACCATTTCTCTTGTTACTGAACAGAAAATCCTAATTTGAGCAACCACTGTGGAAACCTTTGCACAGCTGAGCTGGTACTGAGCAACAACCACCTCAGGATGAATACGAACCCAAAAACAGCCCAGTAGCCTAGGAATTACATCTGCACTACATGTGCATGAGGTACGTCCAATTCCAACGCTCAGTACCAATGCAGTAGTGTGTGCAGTATGTAGCGAGGTCAACAAAAGGGTTGGAGGTCTGGGTGGTGGATGCCTGAATCAGATTTTTGTGCAAGAGAGTTTAAAACAGTAACCTCTATCTTACCTTGCCATGTGCAGGTATTGTAGAACGTGAGGATTCATGGGTTGCCCCACATATTAAAAAAATATGCATGATCAGCTTTTAAACTGATGTGGTAAACCTGTTAGAAAACAGTTGCTTATTTACACAGCAGTCCGGGGCGAATGCTAATGCTAAATGCTCCAATGTGCTGTAAAACAAAATATAATGCATTCTAATCTTTATTATCTTCTTAATTGAACAATGAGACCCCCCCCCCCTTTCCTGTCTTTAGCTGTCCTGTCAAATAAAGGCCTACAAATCTAAACATACTCTATAAAAAAAGAACTCATTTGAAATATAACATGCTTTTAGACTGCAACCAAGCAACCTTTTCTCATGAATCATATGTATGAAAAGTTACGCACTATAATTTGTAGGGTTTTCACACAACACACTGACTGCTGCTGTATAAGAAGCGGAATTCGCTTCCCGGGGAAAACTAAAGCCTTTTACACAGGAAATGTTCCTGGGAACTGTTTTAATCCTAACCTAACTAGTCGTTTTGGTGCCTAAACTTAACTCGTTGCCACATAATGCTGACTTTTTGTGGCCTAACCGTAATCTTCGCTGAAACGACCAGAATCTCCCGGTGCTCTGTACCCTGTGTCTGACTTTTAATACGGCTGCTTTTCCAGCCTTGACTGTGTAAGTCAAAAGGTACAAAAGGAAAAAGAAAAAGCTTCAACCTGACTGGCATCTCAGCTGCTCTGGAGTGCTGTGCTGTGCACTAGAGACCCATCACAGTTGTTACTGTTCCTACCATTGGCTGACAGAGGTGGATGGAAGTCATGCATTACTTAATGCATCTTTGAAGTGCACAAGAAGTGTTGCGTGTCATTTCCGTACACAAAACAGTCTTGTTGACCCCATCATTATTTCAAGGACAGTGCTTCTCGTGCAAGTTCTCTTGATTTCACTGTGAAGAGCCAGAAAGGCGAATGGGTTTGGAGGAAGCGAGGCAATGACACCCTTGATGTTTTCACAATCACCATGCCTGCCAGGGCAGAAAACAATGGAGTGGAACCAGCCACATTAGCACTTCTCCTCTGACTTGCACAACATGTAGTAGGACACACAGGCACTTCATGTATTTCATTTGCACTGGAAGCCTTTAGTTTAGTGTATTGGTTTACACATATACTACATATTAATATACACATATTCAATAAGAGATGTGTTTGAGGGATGCAAAAATCTGGGCTTAATCTGAGCACTGTCCGATGCATAATCCAATTAAAATAGAAATAAACTAAAATACTGAAAAGAAAAGAGAGAAAAAGGCCAAAACTAAAATGACACAATGTCAAATCAACATAATAAATACCAAAGGTAAAATGATATTAGGACGCGTTGTTTACAAAGAAATTGTATAGGGATGACACCTTTAACAGCTTTCTTGAATTGTACAGGTGTTAGCTTTGAAAAATTGGATGGCAAAGCCTTCCATGTCCCTGGTCCTCTGTCACTTAAGCCAAACTGAAGTTGAGATGTTGGACAGATAGGAGGCCTTTGTAGTTATTTGGAGTTATTAGAGATATGTATACCAATAAAGCAAAATGAGTGATTGACTTGATGAACAGTGAGGATGCCTGATCTTAAAAACAGAAGTTGAGAAGAATGATTCTTATGCACACATTAGATCATTCGTAATGCCCTTTTCTGAAGACTTTTCCTAACTTTCACATTGTTTCACATGACTATTGGTTGATTTCTAATGTATTATTATCTGGAAGGTTTATTATAGGTGTAACTGTTTAAGCAGGGTTGTGTTTGACAAACAGGGCTCAGAAAAGCAAGGCTTATTGTAAAAAGACAGTCATGAGCTAAAGAGCCTACCAAACACATTTCTGTCTTCAAGATTTTAAGCACCGTTGATGAAATTTTTATTTTTTTAATCAGGTAAAAAACTACAGGCTATGTATGGTCAATGTGCTAAATTGTGTCTAAATTGGTACACAGTAATAGAGTGTTGCATCTATAACTAGATTTTCTGTATATTAAATTTTTATCTGGAATTTTCTCTAGTGGTTCCAGTGACATCACATGACCAACAAGTCTTCATGACTAAACGACACCAGGTTGACTGCCCATGATTCCCAAAACGAATATGAGCGTTCTTGATGCACGATACAGTTGGAGCAGAACCTCCAGCACTCACTAACACTTATGCATTTTTTATGTGATGGCCATGGCAATTGTGGCTTTGATGGGTTTCAATTGAGACATTTTTGTCCTTCATGGACAGAGTGTCTGGGTTTTGGATACACAGTTTATTATAGAGTCATTATAGGAGCAGAGGTTGACTTTCCAAATTTTGCCAAAAATCTCAGACCCTTTCCAAAATGGATGCCATATGCATTAACACAGCAAAAATTATCGAAGAATTTAAATATAACAGTTATAAACACAAATCTGTCAATAACTGAATAGTATCTGTAAGGGGAAAAAAGTTCAGATTTTCCATTACTGAGAATAAATGAATGCTTTTCAGAGGACATACTGGAGCCTATACATGTTGCAGTCATAACATGGCAGGAATCATGCTCTAGTCGGCGTACACACCACACACTTTCCATTCATTTTTTTGAGGAGTTTGTTGGTCAGTCTTCCTCTCTTGCAAAAACAACCCCAGTCACATGATGATTATTGAATAGTCAGACAAAGTTTATCTATGCTTGCATGAAATAATAATATCAGTGGCATAATTTAAACAAAAATTTGGCATTTAATATTCTAAAAAATTAATAAGTAAGTGTTGCCTCAATGGCAGTGCTGTAGTACTCGAGATTGGTGTTGGTCTTAACACCATTTTTTGAAAGTTTCGGTCCCGTCTTGGAATCGACCACATTTTTACTCGGTCTTGTCTCAGTCTCAGATGAAGTGGACTGTAGATTTAGTTTCAAGACCGATCAAGACAACAATGCAGGGATATCACTAAATTACCAATTGTATCGTCTGATGTATGTGTTAACATCATTACTGTGATTGGATGTAGAACTCCCTGCTTTAAATGCAACCAATAACTCTAATTTTATATGTATTGCCCCTCTCCCCAACCCCTTAACACACACACACGGCCAACAAAGTGAATGGCAGGAGACAGTAGAGGAAGTCTGGGAGATGTCAGCCAAATCCTAGGTAATAACATTTTATTTATTATATTTTTTAACAGTTTATTTGCAAAGCAAAATCTAAAAGAACACACACAGCAGTGTGTTGATTGTGCGATGTAACGCTAACCAACACAGCTGGGGGCCACCTAACATTTTTATCTGCACTTAGTAAGGAAGCACAAAGAAAGGTAAGCTAAGTGTTAAGTGATGCTAGCAAAGCTAGCTAGCTAACGTTATCAATCTGCCTCTGTGCCAAAACTCTTCAGAAATCTCTTCACCCCTCACCCAAAGGGATATAGAGAATATTAGCTATACATATTAGCTAGTTGTGAATATACTGTATACTTCAAGGTTTTTTCTCAGTCTCGATACACTTTGATTTTGGTAATGTCTTGATCTCGGTTTAGGTAGTCTTGACTACACACTGCTCGACGGTAACAAAATGGTATTGAAGGGATGCACAAGGATTAAATAAGGCTGGATTACAAGCTTGGGGATTTTATCTGATCCATCCATTCATTTAACAAGTCCACAGAAAGCTACAAGGGCTCATTATAGCTGATTTTGTGTCCCATATGGAATACAACTTTTCCATTGTTGTAAGATTGAAAGCAGCAGTGTCTATATTGTTATGCTTATCAGACAGCAACAGTATCCTTCTTTTGTCAACCACGGAATTACATTTCACAAACTGGTGGTCAAGAGAATATCACTCTGCAAAACTGTGTGATGCACCACAACATAATATCTCTGTTATATATATCACTGCCAAGCTTATAAATAAGACTGTGAGACAGGTTTGGATTGGTGACTTATAATCTGCCAAATCAGCTGTGTTTGGATTCATAAGACATTATTACTGTTTTTGCAATTACTGAGATACCTCTGACAGAGCTGATGCATCCTGCCAATAGCTCTTCAGTGAGATGATGAGCTGCAGTTGACAGGTCGTCCTGTGCATAGTGCCAAACAGCACACGTCCAACAAGTCATTAACAGCTTTTACCTTTTGACTTTAGCTTACATGTGCACAGTTGCTCCCAGTCCCGTTCAGCAGCACATGCAAGCAGCTACACAAATGATTTCTTAAGAAAGTTTCAGAAAATGAAGCGGGTTTAGTTTCAGAGATATAGTGAGTATTGATTTCATATGAAACTTACCAACCTACAGATTCCAGTGGTGTCAACCATGTATTAGCTTGATGGGAAGGGGGCTAAATAATGCTCCAGACTTAGGCTAAATTCTGTATAAAGGGTTCTCCAAACAGTCTTGGGATTGCATCCAGGGGATATATGGCTTTCCTAAGTGTATTGCAGTTAGAACAGCCCAGATTACTACGGTATGGATTCAAATGTTGCCGATTTAGCTAAACATTCATTCTGTGAAATCTGCTCCAGCATACAAAAAAATGCAAGATTAGTTATGCTGTTTACACCAAATTCTTCATCTACCAATGCTATGCACTTTAAAAATAGTAGCATTCATTTTTTCTCTCTCTTCGGTGGCAAGAGGGAAAATGAGTCATCTTCCAAATTTGATGAGTTCTGGTTTCAGAAGTTAGAGAAGAATTGGATTCAAAATAGGATGTTGGTTCTATAGATTATTTTCCTTGGAAACTATGATGTTTTTCCCAAACAATGAACAGATATTTAGGCATCTCATATTGAATAGCATTGCAAAAAGAGCAAATAGTGGCTGTATTTGGGTAGGGGGTCTCCCAGGGGTACATGCCCTGCTTTGCGCTGATCCCCGAATGTTTAAAAGATCTGGCACATAGGTAGAATTTATAGCAAGGTTTATGTTATTTTGTCAGTCTTTTGCAACTTAAGACCTTCTCATTAACCTTTCAGAACAAACTTTTACAGAAGATTATGCAGCATCTCTTGATCTATAGGTCAGCACCTTAAATAGTGCCTCTGACCAGTTCACCGTTCATCTACGCATATAAAAAATATCCGTTGGTTTTAATGAGCCTGGTTGCTGGGACAAGAAATTCGAGGAGCCTCTGCTCCAATGCCCAATAGCAATCGTATCCCAGGTGGCTTGTGGGTGACTGCTTTCATTCATTGCACCTTAACCACATGCCCCAGAGGATCTTCACCTCCTTGCCTCGCACTATATAAGCCTTGCTGTTCAGCCACTGCAAGCTAACAGCAAAACAGAAAGGTGACATTGCCCCCAGGCAGAAAAAAATTACTGCTCTTTTTCAGATCCTGGCGTGGTAATCTGTCTTCCCAGCATTGCAAATCCAAACCCCAGGGGGCAGGGAATTGGTGCAGCTATGTCTCCACACCTGCAGGACTGATTTTATTGGCCAATCTACACTACTGTAATCTTCTCTCTGAGCTATGGTTGTCATGTCCCATTGATTGGTACGGAGTGTACAAACTGTGCCACATGTATGACGTAGGAAAGCTTTCCATGATTTATGTTATCTGTGCATTCCCCTTTACAGGCTATTTTTGTTTTTAATCTCAGGTGCATCTCTACCATATGGAGCAATGTCATTGACTGTAAAAGAAATGAGCATCCTCTTCCAGATGAAATGCACAAATACTGCTATCCAATTTCCTGAATCCTTCATGCGGGTAGATAATACTGCAAGGAGAGAATTGTGACAAAGTGAAAGTTGAAGAGCTTTCTGCAACAGTAAGTAGGGTAAAGGACATGCCAAATGTAAAATGCACTTTGTGTCCTGCAAGTATAGCCAGCTGTATTTGTTGTTCATGTTTTGTGTCTATATTATTGACCAATCAACAGGAGGTAGGGAGGTGTACATATTATTAACCAGGAAGGGTTGGAAAAACAACTTGACATTCAAGTGTCCAAATTGGCTGAGTCCTCAGCTCTGTTGCATCAGCTTTGAAGTGTTTTAAAAAGCTAAATGTCCTCAAACTTGTTATTTCATTGTCATCACACTGGCATACAAAGAAAAGGAAACTCGTGATAAAGCTGTGCTGCTTTGCTTCTTGTACCGTGATGGAGGGCAGCGTTTCATTGTTAAAAGTCATTACTTGCAGAACACTAGAAAAAGTCAACCAGTTTGCCAAACCATACGATGATGTTGGTCGTTCCTTCCTACCCCCCTCTAATGCGACCCCACATGAGCGTTTTCAGTCCTCATATCTAAACCAGAGAATTTCTGTCATAGCTTTTAACGTAAATATGTTTTTTAACTTGATATTTTTTATCAAAAAGTATCTCTCTCTCTCCCCCCAATCATTAAATGGCTGCCCTCCTAAAATCAAGGTTCTGTCTGAGGTTTCTGAGTATTTCCTCACCACTGTCACACCAAATGCTGGCTCTTGAGGAAACTTTTGGGTCTCTGTAAATTTTAGAGTGGTTAAGACCTACTCCATCTTTAAAGTGTCCTGAAGTATATTTTCTGCTATGATTAGACATAAAATTAAAATTGAATTAAAACAGGTAGATGGCTCGTTTGAGTTCAGAGATTATTGTATATTAACACCTCATCACATAATGTTCCTTTCAACTGTACTTTGTCTTGAATGTAAAAACAATAATTTAAGATTTTAGGGGAGTTGCATGTTCTTGACTGTCTCTCATTTGTACTCGGTCTTGTCTTGGACTCAAAGGCAGACTTGACTACCGCCTACTACTACAGAAAAAAACCCTAAAGTTTGTCAATCAGCCTGGTACCAAATGGTACCAAACTCAACTACCTCAACAAGACTCTGTATGCTTTGTCACTTTGCCTGGCTGTTGTTCACTTCCTTCAAGCCCAAGGGGGGCTGGAAACTCTTTAGTATATCTTGATCAAATTCAAAGTTATCAATGCAAAAGTTGAGAATGTTGACATTTTGAGGTTTGCCAACATATTTTTAGAAGATTGGCCAATAGTGAGTGCTACAAAGTTTATATCTCATGTAGGCCTCATCCAATTTAAGAAAATTAAAAAGTACCATCTAGGGCCATGCCTACAATGGTGTACTGATTGGTCAAAGGGGGTCTAATGCACCCCAAAGACACTACATTGGTGCTATTACAACGCAGGCATGTAAATGGGAAGTTAAATGGGAAGTTAGGGTTAGGGTTTATACTTAAGACCATGCAGCTCACACTTTGCCGTACTTGCTGATGTCCGACGCCTTGCTTTTATTTTTATTTCTTCTAGTTCTATTTTACATTTGTGTGTATGTACAAGTTAAACAAATATGCTAATTAATCTAATTTATTTACTTTTCCACCTGCCCCACTCACTATGCTAAGCTAAGGTATGCTAACCACATCAAGATATATTCTTCCTCTTGTCAGATAACCTTACTTCCCAAAATGTTGAACTATCCCTTTAACTCCTGTCATTTTAAGAATGTAGCAGGATTATTGTTGAACTGACTGTTACACTGTGTAGACCACTGTTTACGCCTTTGCTCTTGTGCAGGGTGAGCTGAAAAGTATGTTGTGAGCTGAATGCTTTGTAAATATTCCTTTGGGACTCAATTCAGACCTTGAATGGTGTAGCAAGTTCTCAGTTGACTGACTCCGCAGCGTGGTCAGTCCCATTCCAGCTTTGTCTCCATATCATTAAAACTGATACTGAGTGGCCATAACAGCTGGCCAAAGAAAAGCAATCAAAGCTATTGGAGCAAGAAGGGCCTTTGAAAAGCTTCACATTTTGCACTATGCTTTAAAGAAATAATGTAGAAAAAAATGCATAGAGTTGGAGTGCAATTAGCTTTCAATCCTCAGGGTCTGTGTTGGGATGATAACAAAAGAGACTTTATATAAGTGACATTTTCGAAGTTGTTTGCAGTTACGTACATCCTTATCACACCTCTTCCTTTAGAACAAATGTAAAAGCAGCAGCGAGCTGAAAAGCCTCTGCAAATCGGAACGTGTGTGAAGCTTCTTGTTTTTATTCGTGGTGATTGCAGCTTTGACCCGTGCTTGTCTTCTGCTGACGGCCGCCTTATTCTGACTTCACTGTTACCGATCTTAATGACCCGCCTCTGTTGAAGGCAGGCTGAATTCAACACTGAGGATTCAAATAACAACAGGCTCAGAGAGTAGCATGAGCCTGACCAAATACATTTTTCAAAGATCAAGCTCTGTGTGACAACGTTGGTGAGCAAAATCCTTTAACGTGTGGCACAAATCCAGACTCCCGAAGAGAGGGATCAATAATCCTTTACTAATTGCTTTTTATCGATCATATCCCAAACGTAGTAATTATCTTGCAAGATATTTGCCAGAAGACAGCTTGAGGTTTAATTGAAATGTTGAAAAGCACAAATGAATAATGGCACAGGCTTAATCACCACCCTTTTTATAGAGGAATTGCTTTGATAATTCCTTGATCAGAAGGAAAAGAAATTGCAGACAGACAGACAGATAATTGAGAAAAGCATTTTTTTCTTTTCTGCCTGGAAGTTTAAAGCCTTTGAGGTGAGAGAACAGATGAGATAAGTAGCCATGTTAGCCAGGGGTATCTCTGATATTAACTTTGGGTACATTCTAGTCATAATTCTTTATTGTTACTATAAGTGCCATGGCGCATCATGCCAACTGATGATAATTATGAATCCTATTTCTTTATATCTACCGTATATCTGTGTCTCAGTAGCAGCAGATGGCCGCCCACCAAGAGCCCGGGACTGTCTGAGGTTTCTGCCCAAAAGGAAGTTTTCCTTTTCACTGTCGCACCAAATGCTTGCTCTTGGGGGATTATTGGGTCTTTTCGCAAATTACAGAGTGTGGTCTAGACCTAGTCTATCTGTAAAGTGTCCTGAGATAACACTTGTTCTGATTTCACATTATAAATAAAACTGAATTGAAAATCTGCCAGGATATATGGAATGATTTTACTGTTTAGGACTAAATGGAATGCTGGCAGTTGTAGTGTAAAAAATGGCTGGATTCTACTTTTTTAGCCAAGAACAAGCCTCTGTCTTATTTAGGATTGCAGGTCTAGGTGGCCTGCCAATATCTGGAGTGATTGTTTCCTGTAACCTTAAGATTGCAAATACACTTCAGTTGAATTGAGACTTCCAAACTGTATAACAGTAGGGCTCCCAACACTTTGGAAAAAAATGCAACTGCCATTTTTCTGCCAGAAATTGCGATTATGATTATATTCTTTTTTCGATTTTATTTATTTTTTTTAGCTACATATTGCACCTTCTGCGATCTTGTTAGATAAAGTAATAAAAGCAATGAAAAAGATCCAGTGAAAACAGGACATTTCTGTAAACAATCTGTGATGTGTGACATTATTCCAGCATTTATCTTGTAAAAAAAGAGGAGTAGTTAATGTTAATCCAAATGTTGCACCAACCACTCAACTAAATAATTCACATTGGATTATTGGTCTCCTCGATTAGGCAATCGTATTCTTTCACATAAAGATTTGGATTTGGAAACGATTAATGGTTCAGCCCTATTTAACAGTGTCTTTGGTTGCAAAGCTCATGTCTGAGGCTGAAAAGCTACAGGCTTTAAATATTTCCCCTGAAATTCAGATTCAACCGAGGTCTCTGTGTTGTTGGGGGTTCACTGAGCTCTGGTCCACCATCAGTACTGGCTAGTTATTGCTTAGAAAGCAATCACCAGGGCGATAGTCAAGTCTGCCTTTGTCGAGTCCAAGACAAGATCAGGACTAGTTGAGAATTGATTTGATAACTTTGAATTTGATCAAGATATACTAAAGAGTTTCCAGCCCCCCTTGGGCTTGAAGGGAGTGAACAACAGCCAGGCAAAGTGACAAAGCATACAGAGTCTTGTTGAGGTAGTTGAGTTTGGTACCATTTGGTACCAGGCTGATTGACAAACTTTAGGTTTTTTTTCTGTAGTAGTAGGCGGTAGTCAAGTCTGCCTTTGTCGAGTCCAAGACAAGACCAGGACTAGTTGAGACAGAGTTCAAAAAAGTTTGAGTCCAAGTCAAGACCGAGTATAAATGAGAGACAGTCAAGACCAAGACAGAAAAAAAAGAATCCTCTTCAAGACCATTTACTTACCTGTTCATAATTGTGATGTGATGAGAGAGACAGTATGATCATGTTGCTTTACTATTTGTAATAATCAAAAAGCAAGTGTAAACTAATACTAGAGGATCAAATTAGGAAAATGAAAATGACTGATGCCTGATTATTGAGGTATATGAAGCAGCCAGTCGTATACCAGACAACCATTGGCGAAGCCCGTTCTAGAAGGATTATGAATTAAACTAATACCTGTTTTCTGAACGAGCCTGCTTCATCAATGGTTTTATTTTGAAGGAAAAAGTTACTTAAGCAAAAAACATATAGAGCTGTACTTGGTTGAGACCAAGTAGAAAATATGGCGAGCCCAATGGTCAACTCTGAGACAAGTCTGAGTCCAAGACAACAACAAAAGCGCCTCGAGTCCGGATTCAAGTACTACAATCCTGGCAATCACTGCCCTTAGCGGTAACTAATCTTAGCTAAGCAACGACTGATAACTCAACTCCCTTTGTTGAAGGGGCATACTGTAAACATCACAACAGGGAAGTGACCTTCATGCGGGTGACATAATGCTGAACATTATAAAAACCTCTTCAATTATTCATGACACTTTGCTCTCAAACATTTCCTCTACCAGTTTTCTTTTCCTTTTCACTGCTCTGTCAGTGTTAGCTAGCTAAGGTCATTGGTAGATCTTTTTATGAACATGTTGTATTATTCATCAAACTATGTCCCCATCCACCTTCTAATGCTGCTGAATGCAGGCCCAATGCAATTACATGACAAACACCTTAAAATGGACTTAGACTGCATGCTCAGATGTTTTTGCATACAGTATATACACTCTCTCTGACACACACACACACACACACACACGTGCATGCCTAATTATTATGCATGTACGACACACGTTTTATGCAATTCGTAAGGGAAATAAAGAGCTATTATGCCTTGACAACCCTTGTGAAACTGCAAGCGTGTGACTATACAAAGAAACACATAGATACACATATTTCTTCATCTTGAATACACAAATGCTGCACTGTCGTACAGTCACATCACAGGTGCCACCTCTTCAGTTTCCTCTACTGCTTTCATTTCGAGCTTACCTTGAGCTTTGGGAAATGTGTTGTCATTCTCTAACAGGTAGAAAGCCATCTCAGACAAGCACTATCCTTGTTTCTTTTAAGCTGTCAACATTTGTGATGGTAACTGCCATTGCTGTGGTGCTTCTATATTGCACTTCAAAGAGCTAACTCACCCAGCATCCAAACAATGTGTCCAGCGACGGGACGTTATGTTTCTTGCATTTACTGTATATATATTTTCTTTGTGCCACACCTGTCTATTCAATTGTCGTGGTTACGGCTTTACAGACTACACATTCATTTCAAACAAACCAGGAACATGAATGCATTTCTTTCTCACCATCTAACCATATAAAAAGGCTCTTACAGGGAAACTTATAGTCCCCACGTGAGGTTGAATGGCTAGATCGATAGATCAATCACTAAATAGTGACTCCTAAGTGGGACATACTTCACTCCTTGATTGCCTCTATGATAGAGGATGTATGTGCCGATGTGTTCCACTGTTCTCTCCCTCTCACAGACTGGTTGTTATGTTTTGGCAATGTTTTATTCCCAGGATTGCTCAGGTGCCGCCGGACGTTCTGCTGAATGTCACTCATTTCAGCCGGATATCCGTCACCATCCTCTCCCTTTGGGTTGCCGTTCTAACCTCCGATGGATTTATGACGACTATGGTTACCTGGTCCTCAGATCTCTGCAGAGTAAATCAAGACAGCTAGCTAGACTATCTGTCCAATCTGAGTTTTCTGTTGCACAACTTAAACAACTGAACGTACACATGTTCCACCAAAACAAATGCCCTTCCTGAGGCTATTTTGCGGAGGCAATGTGGCTTCGTCTGGCGCTTAACATCGCCTAAGACGATTGTAATTGGTTTGAAGAACTGTCAATAAACCAGAGCATGTTTTTCTCCCATCCAGCACTGCTGTGTGGACTAGCCAGACCTTCCTCCGCAGCACTGTGAGGGAAGGTCTAGCTATATGATACTACATACCGGTTCCATTCCAGGATTTTACTCTCCATTCTTCAACCCCAGAAACTCTTTCCCTCATGGAGTTAGGAAGTGTGTAATCAGCAGCCACATAATCAGATGTTCCTCTTGGACACAATGAATGCTGCATGTGTGGACATATCTGCAGGAGATTGCCAGGGATCAGAAACGCAAAGAGATTCTCTCCCTGCTGTATTACAAGAGAGGACATAAGGTGGGATGTGGATGAGTAATGTATCTGTGTATGTACTGTCTGATGACTATGTATTGTTTTGTTCTGCATTACTGGCATTACTCTGAGTTTTTTCTGTGCACTTGGAATTACTCTGCAAAAATGACAAATAAATTGGATAAGTGTATTACATATGCAGCATTTCTGATTCATATATGTGCATATACTGCAAGATGGCACAATCCATGCAATACAGAAGAGCCCTTCTTTTTGCTGTAGTTTAAGAGTGTAGTTTAAGCTAAATAAGTATATCAAAAGATACTTCACAGACATTAGTGATACATGTCTTAATACCACCTGTTGATAGGTTGTTGTGTAATGAGTGAATAAATGTTACTGCTGGGACTGTTTTACTGTTTATGTCACAACTTTCCCTCGTTTTATTGCTTTTTTGACCTGTACTTTTGTCTTATTTTTCATTTCTATTTTTTTCATCTTTACCTTATTTAGTTAAATTTTATAGCAGTATTGCGGAGGTTGCAATCTTAATATTGTTGTACTGTAAAATGACATTGAAGACTCTGAAACAAATCAGAGTTCTGGTCCAAGAGATGATATGAAAATGTGTTTTGGTTGCATTAATACATTTGGGATGTTAGAAAAACTGCTGTGTTGAGCTGTGTGTCAGCAAAGAGAACTGTTTGAACAGTTTTAAAAATGTAAACTCTACTCTGTAGAGAGAAATGTCAGTTCCCAATTTTAAAAAACAAAAATTAAAAAACCCATTCAATATCAATTTAATTCCACATTTGTGAGAGCAGGAAGACGCTCTCTCTGAAGCTATTTTGCCTGAGCGACTGATTGCCAACTGAGGACACCCTTGGCTCGATACAGCCCATCAACTGGATCAAACAAGTAAATATTCTCATTTGGAGCCTCTCTCTCACCCTCCGCCGTGAGCACTCCACCATCAGTCAGCCCTGGGTCCTCGGTCATCTGATGTTTGACATAATAAGCTTCATGGCTGGTATGGCTCCTGTGATCATGACAATGGTAATACCGGTGGTAATATGGTTTTATGAGGCCTCTCATCCTCCCATCTGCTCAGCTTTCCTCCCTAGCTCTGGCAGCCCAGGACTCCATCTCAACTCCCTCCCTTTGCCATCTGGCCTCTTCTGCAAATCCATCCTTCTTTCCTTCTCCCTGTTGTTCCCCCTTAACCCTTCCCTCCAATTAATACAAAACAACAAAACTGTCACTTGTGTCTTGAGTGCCTGACTTGGCAGTTGCATTGACAGTGTTAGATACGGTAGATTGATAGAACGATAGAACAAAAGAACAAGAATAAAGACAGACAGAGAGACAGAGAGACAGAGAGACAGATAGATAGATAGATAGATAGATAGATAGATAGATAGATAGATAGATAGATGGATAGATAGATAGATAGATAGATAGATAGATAGATAGATAGATAGATAGATAGATAGATAGATAGATAGATAGATAGATAGATAGATAGATAGATAGATAGATAGATAGATAGATAGATTCTACTAAATAAACTCCATCAGATGTATCATAACAGATGTGAATGATACTGACAGACTGATGAAAAAATTATTTCTAATAAAAGTCAGGTATTGGTTTTATATAAATTATTATATATATTATTAAAACTTGTTCAGTATCTGGGGTGCCTCTTAAAACCCAACCCCTCGTCCAAGACGTGAGAGGCAGAAACTGGTAATTTGGGATTGCCAGGCAGGGTGAAGTATGGTGGTTGCTACGGTAACCATGAAAGCCGGCCTTCCTACGGGATGTAGCTGTAAACATGCTGGCTAACAGAGGTCTGGTAACCCCCAAATTCCACAAGATGCGGAACGGCAGCGGATCGGCTCCACTGCGTGTAAGCTCGGTGCTCCGCCATCTGCCAAACCCACCAGGTCTGGATCTGTTGCGGAACGGCTGTGGCCATGACTGACCGCTGAGGTCACAAGGATCCACAAGATCTCGCAAATTCACGTAGAATAGAACCACAAACCCAACAACAGTTTGTTTCCATCCAGAGGAGTAGAGAGGAAACAACTCTGTGCTGTGTTTTCAAGGTGAGCCATGAGCACGTTCTATTTTATTTTGAAAAGTAACCAGATGTTTTATTTGTTTCTGTGTTTGACTTTGTGTCCTGCACTATCTGCAGTGTGCTGAATTGCTGTGGAGCTCTCCGGCATCCAACAAAAATAGAAACTCTGCTGCAGAGGGCTGTGGAAGTTCACATATTAACTTTAATGGAAACCAAATTACTCCGACGCCGTTCCGGAGCGGATCCGCAGCCGTTCCGCATCCTGTGGAATTTGGGGGTAAAACTGTGTGGACCAATCATCCGCATAGGGGAACAAAAAGGATTAAAGAAATATTCATAAAAAACAACACAGCAATGTGTGATGGTGTAAGGTGTAAGCCCCCAGCAGAAAGGGAGTTGTGAGGATTCCCCTCCTTACAAACACACCACACACCCATTTTATACCAACCATGTTTTCTGGTTTCACTTTTTTCTTTGGTCAGTGTTTTACAGTTCTACAGGAAATGTATTTACCACAGCAGTAGCAATTCAACTGTGACAACTGTGGATGTTTTAATGAGCAACTTGTTGGGAAAGAAGTATGCCCTGTTATGGATGGCAAGCCATGTACAGAATGACTTCATTAAGCACTGAGCAGACCACCAAATTACAGGATGCAAAAGTTTGTTATCTTGTTGTTGTCTTTATTGAAAGTGGAAATACACATCCAGCAGTATTGACACGCAGAGTGATTAGTCCTTCCCTTGAGTGGAGTATCTCAAAGTGGTGTTAGACCCTGCAGGTTGGGTGGACTGTTTGGTGTGGAAATCAATATAGATTCCTGCCCTCATGGTCTGAATAAATGACAACTTGATGTAAGTAGAGATGTAACTAATCTACATAATCAAGTAATTTCCTATTACTCTGCCTACGAAATAGCAAGTCACAATGGTTGTTTTCAATAACGAAAAGGACTGAAAATAGCCATACAAACCTATTGGAAATGCCTGATTTCTGAGTCTAATATGTTTAGGGAAAAAGAGCTATGTTTTTAAAATTAAAAAAAAATTAAATAATTCACTGTTTTCTTGAAATGGAATATAAAAGGTATCCTCTGAAAACCTCGTAGCAGTTTCCTTTTGTAAATCGTCTGCATTGACTGTTTGCTTAGACAAACTGTCACAAACACTCTCAGAGCATAAACCACACACACAAATCCCATATGACTAAATATATTTCAAAGCAAACGAAAGTGTTTGCCAAATACTGTAGATGTTCTTATTCCATCTCTCATATGAGGCACCAATAAACCCTTTAAATGCTTGTCAGCTACATGAACACAGCGATCATGAAACTGATCAACATGCATGGTATAACTGTACCATGCTGCATGAATCACACATAATGTGTGTTAACATCACAGTGAATGGGGGTTTCACTTCATACAGAGGAGATTTGATTAACAGAGTAGATGGAGCTGAATTAGAAAGGCAAATGATCTGTTTTCTTGTCATTATTTTCCATTCATTTTGAATCACAGTGACAGCTTATTGATTTGTCAACAAGTTTTCCAAACCATACGATGATGTTTATTCCTGCTAGGAGAGTTTCATAAATTAGCATCCCTACGGTGGCAGGAAGTACAGACTTTACCTTTTGGTTATGCCAGGATCAGACTACATGATTTTTCTGTCTTTCACGACAGTCACTATGTCAGACTAGACTAGCAGAAGAGTGACAAAACTACAAGTATGGGCTGATGCTTTAGAGGAGCAGCAGCCTCTCAAAAACTCACCAAAATATTTGAAACTGACTGCTATCGATCTGAATTAAATAGAGATTCAGCAACTGCATAGCTTATTGTTGCAGAAACATGCTTTCGTGAACTATTTTTGTAATATAAGAGAACGTGTTCTGAACAAGCCGCCATTATGGTTTGTGTTTTGAAATCCGGGAACCCCACATGTAGCGTTCGTCCAATCAGGTGCAGCCATTGTGGTTGTAGTAGGGTATAGCCTGTTTTCTTTGCTTGTCAGTGGTCAATGTGAAGAGAAACTGATAACTGCTAGCGGCTAATTCACTAGCGTGCACTGCCGGGAAGCGGGGCGGTCCCTGCCGTGAATACAGCCTATACGGACACTGTGTGTATCTTTCCTCCACCAGGCAGCAGCTGTAGCGTCTCTCCTTTTTCACCATGTTGACATATGTGCGCCAGAGAGGCAAAGAGCACTCTCTCTTCCTATTGGTCAATGTCAAGAAACGCGGTGTACATGAACATGTAACATAGGCGGAAAAAGACAAAACAATCTGACATGCTAGACTTGGAATGTTTGTCTGCGATGTGTTGTAGGGTCAAATTCGGCCTGATTTTGAGTTTTCTGATCCTTGCATTATGCACGTGACTCAGAACGTCATGTGGCTCTGTGTGTTCCATGAAGTAAAGAAAAACATTTATTTTTAAACGGGACACAAACCCTGGTCTCTTGTGTGAAAGTCCTGTGTTTGATTGACCCATTCCTACCTCCAATACACAGGTCATATATATATATATATATATATATATATATATATATATATATATATATATATATATATATATATATATATATATATATATATATATATATATATATATATATATACACACACACACACACATACTATCTACTACTATAATATATATACTACTAACATTATATGACTTGTGCTTGCTGCTCAAACAAATGTCCTATAGGAGCGTTTTTCAGGGGAGGACAGTCTCAGACCTGTCCTGTGTACCTGCACTAGCAAGTTTAAGTTTAAACAGTGGTGGTCTAAAGGTTAGAGAAGCGATCTTCTGACCATTAGCATCATTGAGGTGCCCTTGAGCAAGGCTCTCAACTCCCCATAAATCCCCTCTCCAGTGGAGCTGCTCAGTGGCCAGCAGATCAGACTGTGGTTGTACCGGGCAGCTTCCAGGTATGGATGTGATCAGGGTTTCCTGCAAAAGAGAGGCTGCCTCTCAGTCAACGTTCCCTGAATAAATAAAGGTTAAAAAAAATCAATACATTTCTTAATAATTGAGGTTGGTTTGTCAAAGGTGATACACTTCATTCGTCTGTATGCCGTCAAACATCATTATAGTGCAGTGCACTTGAGAGAAATCCCATCATCACGGAGCACAGTCTTCTGTGAATTGTTACGGTGGAACTGGACATAATGCGGCATTCCCAAAATATATTTTTGCATGAATTTTCAGCTTTATTTAGATACCCTGTGGGGCAATAAACAACACCAACAACTAGGATCACTGCAGCATTTACATGATGTCTCAGTGTCTCTCATGGTGTCAAATGTAACCCTGCCTGGATCTGATTAGACAGACTGGAACTTCAACATGTTCATCCTCTCCAACCATCTCCCATTAACCCAAACATGACAGCAGCTCCGAAGTGAAACATTTGTTGTTGTTTTTTTGACGGGTGAAGACAAATGTACATAAAAAGAGCAGAGCTCCTACTGAAATGTGATGATGAAACAGTGTTTTGCAGACGAAGCAAAAACCTGTGAAAGCTAGATCGACATTTGCTTAAAGCCTGAAAATAAGCCACACAAATATGCCATGAGTAAAGACATACACATAATTATGTTTGTGCTTCGACTCGATCAAAGCACCAGACGGAGACAGTAGCCCTTATTCACTCAGCAGTCTAATAATATAGTCACTGTAATGTCTGGCTGCCTAAGCCAATTAATAGGCTCTCTGCCTCAAGTGAGGGCCAGTAACTAGGCCTAGCATCATTTTCATCCTGAACTCACCAGCTCGGTCTCTTCTGGATACTTTGTTGCTTGACACTTTCCTCGTTCCCTAAACCCAAACTTAACTATCCCTTTTGATTTATATACTGCATATCGGTATTACTGAAGAGCAACCCCCTTCTCTGTTGGCTGTCGTGCTAAAAGCATGACATTCTTAAAAGTTCTAATTTTTATTGCTGTGCTTAATTATAAAGCCCTGGCTACATTTTACAGTCCTGCTTCAAACCTTATATTTCACCTACACCATGAATTAACAAAATACTGTAAAACATTTCCTTTTGCTGCAACAAATTCAGAATGTTACTCCACTGTGTGAACACATAATTAATCTCTCACATTCATTCCTTCTTCTCCAGTTTCCTGATCTCTTTCCTTTGTAAGTTTGTGTGTCTGTTTTTTCTTAAGCTAAAAAATATCTGTATTTTTGCCCTTTATTTTCTGTTTCAGGCCAATCCAATTACTCTAAACTACAGAAGTCAACATATTGGTTAACATCCATGGTTAATAAATCCCTCTCAGGGCTAAGCCATTTCTTTCCATATTTTGTTCGCCTGGTCTTCTTGTCTAATAATGCTTGTATAACCTCAACCCTGTTATGCACAATCAAGTTATGGACATCATTTTTTTCAGGACAACCTGGCCATATATGACCATAAAGAAAAAATGAAAGATTCATCTGAAATGGAATCTCACAGAAATGTATATATATATATGGAATCACTCAACAATAAAAGATACATTATAACTTTTGGCTTCAAAAGATTGTTCTCCCAAGTGTTAACAATCAGGGGAATCAAAGATAAGCTCTGTAACCGACAAAAATTTTAAACTATATAAGATTTTTCGCAGAAAAGTCCATTAGCTTCTATCCAAAAATATTAGTTGTGTGACCTCTGATACATTTTCTGTGTGCTATGAGACATCAGTAGGCCAAATCACACTTGTTTCAGCCTCCAGGGGTCTTCTTGACCTCTTTGTGTCCGTCTTCCAATACATACACACACCGAATACAAGTCCCTTCCTCTAGTCTATTGGCTGACCAAACGCCCTCGCAGCTGACAAAACTGCATGTGATTGGTTGATACAGCAAAGAGTCAGCAGCCATCTTGTGAACAATCGGCTAGTGGAGAATTACTTTGTTTCCATACAAAAAGATGACTAAACAGCTGCTCAGTTCAGCTATGGAATTAATGTGCAACGTCTCAGAAAAACCATGGACATCCCAGGCCGGAATACTACTTCTACTACTTCTGGAAGGGCTACAAAGACACCGGACAAAGGACAAAGGACATGTTGTAACAGTTCAGCTGTTAGCTACAACGCTACTAACATGCCATGAGTCTAGGTTACAGATCAAACAGGAGATTTCTGAGTAGATTCTTTAATTTAATATTTATTTATTCATTTTACAAAGACACTGTAATTCCACGATGGTTTCCTACAATTGACAGAGGACTTTTTTGAAATGGCGCATACCTCCTACAAATTTGATTAAGAATGTTACATAAAAACTTTTTAAAAAACTTTTAACTAACAAAATTTAAAGTTAAACTCTACTTTTGGTTTCACACGGGACACGAACACCGCCACCTTTGTCGCGCGGATGGGTGATCCAACTCACCGATGATAACAGCCTACTGCGCCTCATAGAAAGCCCAACTGTCTCATATCTCTCGTATTGATAACAGCTGAATGTTTGCCACTACCATTTATTGTTATTATTCATTTATTCATTGTTTTTTACAACATTTGAAGCAGTTTGTTTGCAAAGTCGTGTAAATAGATTAACAGACGGGTGTAAAGGATGGTCCTTTTAAATATAACCAGGCCTATTTATCAAGACTAGCCCCACCAAGATGAGCCATACAAGCCCCTGACTTTTGCTAAAATGTGCAATAAATGTGCAGTTTTTTTAATGTGCAATACCAGACCCAGACCAAGACCAAGACCAGACCAATGTGAGTCCCAAACTGTATGACACAATAAAATGTGGAAAATGCTAACCATTGGCACTCGTCAAAGTGATCTGAAAGATCCACATTCCCTTTAAGCACCTTTAAGACCAAGACTAATCTAGAGTACTACAACACTGATGTGACTAAACCTTTATCTGTTGAAGAGTTAGTTCTGACACCTTGGTCAGGTCAACAGTTTTCTCTGACATTATCATAATAGGTGAAGAAAGCCTCAGAGAGGGTCTCGTACTGTTTATGAAGCATTCCTGGGCTCTGTCTCAGGTGCAGAGCTTCACCAGATAGGGGAAGTGGAATATAAGTGGCAGCTCCCCAGTAGAAGAGGGATTCAAGGAAACATCCATTAATTGTCTTTAGTGGTTTATTTCTTCTCATGGTCATCAGGGACCGGAGTCCATCCCAGCATTAAGTGCATGGGAGGTAGGGAGGCATCACAGACAGGCTGCCAGTCCATCACAGTGCTACACACACACACACACACACACACACACACACACACACACACACACACACACACACACACACACACACTGATCTATGAGACCTTTAAAGCCTACTGTCCATCTCACTTGATATTGCAGAGGAAATTTGCAGAAAAGCCATACAAAATGTGCACAAATGAGGGGCTATCACAGTAACTTTTACAAAGAAGTGATGTTAAAGCTTGACTGGGTAACTTTTTGATATTAACAAATATGCTTTAAATTCAAGCCATTGCCAAATGAGTTATTACAAAGCTAATTAAGACTATCATCTCCACACAGCTCTCTCTGTATCTCTCAGCATGACTATGTTCACAAGATTGTGACGTCCGGTGACTTTTCCGCGTAGAAACTCGAGTGAAGATATTTACCTCTTCTGAAGAGTCCATCATGTTTTTTTAATCCTCCGTGACCTCCTTGGCTACTAGTAACCGCATAAAGGAGGTCATCACGGAAGGCTTGTATCATGTGGCTGCAGCATTGTTGTCGTTACTTTGAATTCCTCATGGGGGGGACAGAAACTACACACTATACCTTTAATAATAATAATAGGATATAGTTATTTACAGTTATTTTTCGGTCTGAGCCTCTGAGTGAAAATACGTGCATATGTGTAAATCCCTTCTTTGCTTGAGATTGTTTTTCAATGATTCTGGGGATAGCTCTTGCATTGGAGGTGGCCAGCTGTGAGCTCAGTAGTGGCTAAGAAGCACAGAAATAATCAGCAGCAGAAAGCTGATTAATTTGACAGATAAAGAGCTGGGCATAATATCCCTCAGGCTACTCAACCTGTAGACAATAGATGGATGGAATCAGCACAAGATATGTAGAAAGTATGGGGATGGGTGTGATTTGCATGTTTTTGATAAAGGAATGTATAATAAACATGAACTGAACTGACAAACTACGGACTTACTATCTCAAGAAGTTACAATTGTTTTTCATTTTTTTTCCTTTATCAGGGTAAAGTGTTGGAGCTCAAGTGATTTCCTCTCGGGCTTGCGCTTCTGCTATGGAAAAGAAACTAAGACAAAGCACACACACACACACACACGGTAGCTTAACTCCGCCGTGTTCCTGGTGCCGGCCTGCAAGTTGAATCTAGAAGATAGAGCAAGTGATTTCCCTTTATTCAGCTGGCACTGGGGAGCCCACAGTGACCTTCAAACCAAAGGTTTACAAAGGAAAGAACAACACAAAAAAGGTAAGGGGTCCCCGAGAGTGCGGAGCGCTGTGCACAAGTGCTACTTGTCTTTGTTCATACATTTAATATTTATGTGTGGTTCGGTTCAAAGTGAACGTGTATATCATTTCATCTTGAAGGGTGGAAGCCAATCTGATCTGGTCTGGGTTGTTATAGAGCCATGGACATGGATATCCATAGAGACTGTTGAGACATTGTGGTTGTAATAGTTGATTAGACTTAAAGTGCCCATATTGTGAAAAAAAATGTTGTGTCTCTTTTAGTGCTTCAACACGCATAAAAGCTATCTGTATTGAGTGAGATACGGTTTCTGAATGTCCTCTGCCTTCAGTCTCCGGATGTAGCTGTTCAAAATCTGCACGGCTTTCTATGTCACTAGCCGAGACGAGGTGGCTAACCGTAGCACATGCCAGCACTAGCATGCTAACTCATTCTCAATGGCAAAACACTGCTACAACACACTAGTTGACCATAATCTCCAAAAGAACTACTTCCTGTCCCTGTTCTGCAGGTATTCCACAAGTGGTCCTCGTCTAGAAGAAGTCTCCCAGCTAATCCTGCCTTGGACTGACCAAAGCTGGAGAAAGAATTAGTTAGCTGATGGGATCTTATCTAGCTACTGAGCATGTGCAACTCCCAACAAAGATAGTATAGAAGTGAGATGTCTCACTCTGGAGCTAAAACAGAGACCTAAACACACAGGGTGAAAACAGGATCAGCAGCAATGTGCAGTACAACAAAAAGATGGTCTTTTTTGAAAATGAAACCATGTAAACCTATTCTGGTACAACCTCAAAATACAAATATGAACCTGAAAATGAGCATAATATAGCTTTAAAATGCAATTTCATATTGTGTGTTTGCCAGGATTCACCATGTTAACCATAGAAACCTCTGCTTTCTGTGTTGTCAGGATTATTTCATGTCTCACGAGCAAATTATATATGCAGATATTACTCTTTTGCGCACCAATCTCGAGTTGTACAGGCAGCTGCGAGCGTGAAACAAAACATAGGGAGAGGGAAAGAATGGCACCTGCGCGTATGAAACAGCAGCATACGCACAGAGCAGACACCAAAACTTAAACTGACTTTGGGTAACTAGCCTTCTGAAAACATTTTGGGGGCTGATAACCAGGGAGGCACTGGCCCTCCTCTGATTGGTCACACACACTCAATGCAGTCTCACTCGTGGACTTCCTTAGTCTAACTAATAGCTGTCAATCTTTATCATTAGCTACATAATAATGCATCTTTGTCTTCTGAAACATAAAACAGGTGCTGGCATGACCAAAGTGGCAGCAATCAGTTACATGTTCTTTCCAAGGAGAAAGGTCCTACCCAATCCTTCATAATCTCACTTTGAATACTGTAATATAACCTGTATTCTTTATATCTTTTATTGAGTATGTGAAATATTTCCTGAAATTCTAACTTCATTTGAACATTAATAATAATTAATAAATAGATTAATTAGCTGGTTGGTATTTTTACAAGGATGTGACATGCTTATCTAAAGTGCGAGTGATAGCCTCAAAGGTATTCATTATAAGTCACAGACACTCTTACACATCAGAGTCGCAAAATAGAGAGAACCAGGCTGAATGGCAGCTCATAAAATCATTCATGAAAAACAATAGTTTGGAAATATATTCTGAAATGGAGCAGGTACAGTCCAGAATCTTCCATATCCTGAGGAAAAAACTCCCAACATCAAACACTGGCTTAATCAACAGGCTTCTCCCACAGTACTCTAACAACTGTATATGTTAGGGGTGGGGGTGGATACAGCATAGTATCATGATATTTTCCTTGCCAATACGGTATTGATACACAGACACCAAGTATGGATCTATTATTATACATGTTTTACAATCCCATTTTGCAGCAATACAATGAAGTGAGCTGAACAAACAGAAATGCTTCTTTTTCCTTTCGGGTAAATCATTTAAAATTGGGGAAAAAAATGAAGTTGGGAAAAAAGGTAATTTCAATATGTCCTAGAATACTGCAATATGTTAAGAATTGCAATAATATCGTATCTTGATACAAGAATCGTGATGATATTGCATCGTGAGGCCGCTGGTGATTCCCACCCATAATATATATGGAGCTCAAAGTGGCCTCACCATGACAAGGCATTATGTATGAATGTCTACATTTCTGCTACAATCTGAATAGCTAATGGAAAAGCCCACGATACATGAGATCATATCATAGGCTGCAGACTCCTGCATCAATACAGGAGAGACTGTCTGCACCAGCTCTTCATTTCTTAACGGGAGCACTGGAAAATTAAAGGATCTCACACACAGTGTCACACAATTTACATTCAAACAACCTTTATATTTGCCCAAAGATTGTGTTGCCTTCACTATGGTTAAGGTATGCCTAAGGTTAGGTAACTGAAAGACTTGTTTAAGGTCAGGGAACGGCCATGGGATTAATGAAAAGGTGAATGGTTATGTAAATTGGTCTGTGATGCAATATCTATAATACAATGTAATCCTTCAGCATGTCTGCATGGACGTTATGTGCTACAAACCCATCCAAAATGTACTTTGAAAGGGATGCATTTGCTTCAGCTTTTTTACAGAGCTGCCATAATATGCAACTGAAAATAGTTGGGTCAAGGAGGGACAACACTGGTTACTGCAGAAACCTTAGCTATGAAAAGCAAACTTACCTGTTGAATATTCCTTTTAATACTTCTCCTGTTCATATTGTTGTATTTCATTCCAAACCAGCAGCCTACCTTGGAATCATTTTTCATTTAATAGAAGACATGTGATTGTGTGTTACCCCTGACCCAGTTTCCTGTCGATTTCTAAAGAAGTCTTCACAGCATGAGTTCTGTCTGCTATGAATTTTTTCTCAAATGCAATTTCTGTCATCTGCACTCCGGCTTACATGGTTGGTTACTTTTGAAAACCAGCCTGCAGCCACTGAACCCTTTTGACAGAGATCCCTTTAAGAACTGCTTTGGCCAGTGTACCCAAGAGGAAATGGATGAGACATATGCATTGTGCATTACTGAAAGCTTTTCAATGTGCCGCCAATTCTACGTGTGGAGCTGACAGTGGTGCACCATAGAGACGCCATATGCACTTTTCCAGGGAACTTTGGCCCACTTGGATTCAACTGTTGTCCAAAGCACCCCATGAGTTCATGTGAATGGCAGTACTATGAAACTTCTGACTGAAGCCTTAGAACAAGTCCTCTTTAAAAGCTTACACCAAAAGATTGGCAGAAGATGAGATGAATAAAGTAAGCGCATAAATGTAGATTGTTGATGCCTGAGGGGCAATCACACATTTGAATAAAAAAAACAAAAACTAAATCAAATGCATCAAAAATCAACTCTTACGATATAATTTCCTCTAAATAAAAGCCAAACTTATTGTAATGAAGTTCTGAAAAAATCTACGACATCACAGATGAAGACAATCTTGAGCACCTGCCGTTTTGGGATTTGATCTGTGGAAATATCAAGACCAATTTTGTACTGTCTGGCTTTTCTTAGGGAAGAACAAAGATTTGTGACAGTTTTAACACATCAGCAATTAGGTCACATGAAGTCGCAGCAGGAACAGACAATTTGAGAGTGATCATAACTTCCTTCAAACCAGCCTGAAGACACGATAACTCAGCTGTTGCTGTTTAAGTCTTATAAAGAGTATTTCATGTTTGGGTAACATTTTACAATAAGGTACACAAAAAGGGGTAGTTACTGTTTTTGAAAGAGTAATGAATGATTAGTTACTCTTTTTCAAAAGATAGTTACCCTTTTTCAGAAGGGTAGTTACTCTTTATCGGAAAGAAAAAGGGTAACTACCCTTTTGAAAAAGGGTAACTAATCATTTGTTACCCTTCTGAAAAAGAGTAACTACCCTTCTGAAAAAGGGTAACTAATCATTTGTTACCCTTCTGAAAAAGAGTAACTACCCTTCTGAAAAAGGGTAACAACTACTCTTCTGAAAAAGAGTAACTACCCTTCTGAAAAAGAGTAACTACCCTTCTGAAAAAGGGTAACTACTAGTAACTACTAATTTTATTTTTATAATAATAATTATAATGTATACTTTTATTGATTCCAAGTGGGGAAATTACAATTTACACTCTGCGGTGCCCAAGAGGTGAAGTGGCATCTCTCCAGCCAATCAACATCCCATACTTTGGTCCGTACGGGGACTTGAACCGACAACCATCTGTTTCCCAAGCCAACTCCCTGGCCTGAACTACTGCCAACCCATGCTACGCTCGAAAAAATGTAACTACCCTTCTAAAAAAAGGGTAACTAATAATTTGTTACTCTTTCAAAAAGAGTAACCACCCTCTTTTTGTGAACCTTATTGTAAAGTGTTACCCATGTGTGTTAGGTAACTTGTGTATATTGTATTCCACTCAGAGAGGTGGCTAGTATGGGAGTGTGAAGAAAACGCATTGTCAGGTAGTTTATTCGTACCGCTGTGTATTTGTGATCAATAAGCACCCATAAGTCTTCCTGTATCACCTACCTGTGGCCATGCACGCATATCTTACTCAATATAAGCAATGAAGGAATTAACCCTTGTCTTGTCCTTCCTTGTCTTGTCTTGTAGCCTGTTTTGACGTTTCCTGCACCTGCAGAAATTATGAATGTTTTTGACTAACTGTTAAGATCACAGGATGTTGATGGATAATTACAGACTTCAGGATAGTGCTGTATACTTTAATAAAACACCCAAAAGTGAAGAACGTTTTATGGAACCATCCGTGTAATTCTTTTGGGTAATTTGGTTAAAAAAAAAAAAAAAAAAAAAAAAGACCCAAAGACAACAGGAGGGTTATTATATGAGTTGGTATATATGAATCATGTCTATATACTGTATTTTAAAGACAATGTGGTTAGTGGTGAGGAAAACGAAAGCAGTTAACGGAATCTGGGAGCAAACTGAGTGGAAAATGAAAAAAAAAAAAAAAGAAAAGAGCTGTCTCTTAAAAGGTTATGAGTTGAGGAGAAACGTCCGGAAAAGCCTGTTATCACACAACACTGCATGACTTGCTGGAATTCTTTTAGATGCCTACGGAATAGCGTTGCCTTGCTTTGGCTTGATTGTCAACTAAACTGGAATGTAAATTCACACCGACTGTGGCCTAAATGTTGTTTTGCTTATATCAAAAGCTTCAAGTGTAAGGCTATATGAAATAAAGCCAATAAACCTAAACACTTCTCATCTCCTGCTTTCTCCAGGTCATTCTCTCCCTTCTGGATTTATGCATTACACATTTATTAGAATCCAGCTCTGCTTTGGCTTCAGCTTTTTCTTCATGAACATTCTTGGTCGGATGAGAATAGATCAACTTCTTTTTCTCCAGCATGCCATAATACATAAATAAATATTGAGATTACTGAGCTCTGTTGACTATTAAAATAAAGGTTACTGCAGCTGTGTTTATATATATATATATATATATATATATATATATATATATATATATATATATATATATATATATATATATAGTATTCAGTAGTGAAACAATCCTGTTATGTAACTTGTGTATAGCAAGACAAATTTACCAGAAGATGATTCATTTGTAGTATGCTGAAAGCATCACTCATCATAAGATGTTCCTTGGAAAAGTTCAGCCGTGTGCTGCTGTGTTTCTAAGGTGGGGCTCTTAATTTGATGTGCATTTGTCAAAACAACCAGTTAATCTTCATCCGTGAAGTTGTTTTTTTTCTGGTAAAACTGAAAAATACTGTTTGAAAATACTTATGGTAGAGCATTAATCTCACTTTGTGTTGCTTGTCAAAGTGTATTTTGTGTGTGAACAGGATCATTGTTGCCCCTTGTGGCCCTCCGGCAGTAGCCAAGTGGCAATCGGGAGAGTTGGGACATTTCCCAGTGGGCCAGTAGTATTTCGAGGCCGCGAGGACCGGTCTAATAATAGTTATATATTGCAAGTTCTTAGCAACACCATCGGGCAGCCGCTGTCTGCTGGTCAAACTGTGCAGCCTCTGCTCAACCTCTACAACATCTTAGTTCAATCCAAACACAGGCTAATCAGAAAGCACTTACCATGTTGAGGATTTTCAGTATAACAGGGGGATCAGTGAGCGGCCCCTCCCTAAATGCCATAGCCCTGGCCGGCCTATGACGTAAAGCCACCAAACATTTGTTTTTTTTCCTTGTGACATTTAGAAGTCTATCGGTAACGTTAACAGACAGTGTGTAAGTCTAATGATGGAAAGCCAAAAAAGAAAAGGGAAAGGTGGTGCTGAGATGGTCAGACTCAATAGGAAAAAAAACTTATGGAGGAGGAGGCAGCGAAATGCTCCAAAATAATGGACATGTTCCGGGCATTAACGAGTAAAGATACTACAGGTGAAATAAAATGACTTTGCTGTGCAACTAATGTCACAGCTAGGCACAGATGGGAATTAGCACCAGCTACCAGCCAGCCAAAAGCTTGTGACATTTGTGAAAAGTAGCTTGTGGTAAATATTACCAAAAGTTGTTTGTTTTGGTCAAATCCGTAGCCTACTGTCTTGAGCAACCAAAGCTGGAAGTACACATTGGTCTATGAAAACATTACACCTAATCAGTTTAAAACTCAGACCCTCCACTGGGCTTGTCTGGAACCTGTAAGGTAGATCAGTGGCTTTCCTTTTCTCAATATGGCCAGCTGTGGCATAAGTTAGCTTGGCAGTCAGTTCCAATGTGGTACTTGCGTTGGGCTAGTGTAGACAGTGTTGCTGTGCTGTGTGTTGGTCTCCCAATTGCCTGATGGCTATGCAGTGAAATAACTTTTCAGAATAAAAGCCCAATCAGGCATGTCTGAACATTACTATTCATCTATCTGTGTCCACTCCTCCTGCTATCAACTCAGCCTGTACAGCTGAAATAACTTAAGCCTGAGTTACTGGAGCACAGCCCATTCAAAGTGCCACTTGCTCCCAGTGCAGCTGATTAGAAGGATTTGCTAAAAAAAAAAACTTGGCCACTACATCGAAACTACTCCAATTCCAACGCTTTGTTAGCAAGCATGGAAAGTGACAGATGGAGGGAAAAACACAGGGATTCTCAGGGCTGGCAAGCCACTGAGGATACACGCATGCAAAACATTCCTTGGACAGCACAAAATATAAATCCAGGGAGCTGAAGAGTTTTGAGTGTGGGAGGTGAGAGACACAGACAGAGACAGGGGGAGATGTTATAGCCGGATGGATTGATGGACGGATAGACATATTGGATAAGGAGGAGGAGGAGGAGGGGTGATGGAACTTATCTCCAGTGGGCTGCAGAGCTTTTTAATTCCAGCTTTTCTGACTTTTCTGTGAGAGCGCCTTCTGCTTCTTGCTCATCACTTAAAGCCATTTTTCAGGGGAGAATTTTGACAGCAATGCCCAGTAAACCCTGGCTAAAGTGGGACTGCCGTTAAGCTTGCACTGAGTTTCACTTGACCCTCAACACAACTCATGTCTATGTGACAAACTGCACATGCTTGGACACACCAGACATAACTGATTTCATAGTCTGTGTATCCCCTGTGACACATAGCAATACAGTCAAATGCTTTGTAACTCCAAAGGAACACTTTTAATGTATACACGGCAAACAAGACAACATAGCACTTCTCGGATGTGAAAGGACAGAGATTGCGTCTTCACCAGTCATGCATTGCCAGATCTCTACAACGCTGTGTCAGCACTGGAATATACTACACCATCTATCTATTCTGGGATAGGGGGGCGATAGGGGGGATCGCTCTGGCTTGTTTATGTCTCTTTACCCTAAGCCCCGATAGTGGAGATATCAAGAGGAAAGGGACATCTGGCTCATAGGAGATGTGTCCAATCTGAGTTTTCTGTTGCACAACTAAAACAACCTTTGAGCGTACACATGTTCCACCAAAACAAGTTACTTCCAGAGGCTATTTTGCAGAGGCACCATGGTGCTGTCAGGTGCATGACTATTGTGATTGGTTTAAAGAAATGCCAATAAATTAGTTTTTTCCCCCATCCCCGAATGCTGTGTGGACTAGTCAGACCTTCCTTTGCAGCGTTGTGGAGACAGGTCAAAGTTTCAATGGCGTAGAATGAGGAGCTGCAACTGTAGCTGACCAATACTGCTACAGCTGAGCGGAGGGGAACACCATTAATACTTATTTCTCGTTCTGTCACCAGCATGAGCCTCTTGTTCATGTGTATGCTTCCCTTTGCTCTGTGGTACAGTTGGTAGATGTAGTTTGGTAGAAAGAAAATAGTTCCTACATGAACTCACAACCAGGTCTGTGGATTATCTTGGGTAACCGGGTCATGATTTCTGGAAAGAAACATTGGTGTTGAGTTTTTCAAATGCATTATTTTGGCACCTTAACCCTTCTGCTGTCTTTGGGTCAAATTTGACCCCTTTCCAAAAAGTTTCTATATCAGAAATTTGGGTTTCTTTCAAACAACTTTTTCAAAAAAGTAACATGGATGGTTCCCAACAACGCTCAAATTAAATAAATAATCAGTTCACTACTACTAAGTTTTTTTGTCAATTTTCTAGCATTTCGAGAAAAAACAGTTTGTAAAAGAATGTTAAAGAAAAGAGTAAAAAAGAGAGAGAAATGTCAACAAAAGTGACAGTAAAATGTGAACAAATGTCAAATAAAGTGACAAATGTAAAAAAAAAAAAAAAAGCTTTAAAAATTTGGGGAAAAATTCACTAAAATTTCAAAAGGCTCAGAAAAAGTCGACAAGTGTTGAAAAAAGTGACAAAATCATTGGGGGAAAGCCACAAAAGGGTTGAAAAAGACAACCATAACCTTGATGAAAGGTTTTTCCTTTTATATTTTGAAAAACTAAAATTTCCAGGATGGCGAGAAGATAACGCAAGGGTTAAGCAACCCAAGCCAAGTGCCATCTAGTTCCATTATATTAGAGAGAAGGCAGACATCTCTACGGCCGATATCTCCAACACTGGGCAACTCACACCAAAACTATTGAGATTGATAAATAGGTAAGAGGACAAATGTCCGTCCCTGAACTGTCCCTTTGAACTGACAGACTTACTTGAGCAAGAATGTACAGTGCCCTACTTTCCCTGGTCATGGTGATAACCAGAAGACTACAGATACTACTGTTTCAATGCCATTGCAAAATCTGATGCCGCCTAAATGGTATAGAGGACATTGCACCGACATCAGGTACATACAGAAAGTGACTGCTATTGGCCTGGGATACTAAACATCCCCCACAGGAGGATTTTAGAGAGCTGTGTTGTTAGTGAATCATGAATTGCCACACTACCTTGTCCCTTCTTCTTGTTTATTTGCAATGTATAAAAATGATAAGGCTGTACCATAGCACAGCCTGTGCTGGTGAATATTTCAATTTTAATTTTAACAAATTGCGAGATGCAGGTTTGCTCAAGATATGCCTGGCTACACATGGGGCACAGTAATATGTCACACCATCTGCTCTCCTCTCAGCTGTAAGCTCCATGCAGTGGATCAAAGCACCTTTTTTTCTTCTTTTGTTAAACTTGCACCATACCTCTACTCCCACAGGCTGTTTAACCAGCAGAAAACTTATTTTCAACTTTTAAAACTCGGGGGTTTGGAAACCACCCTATTGAGTGGGTCATAAAGAATCTATGCCAGCCTTTAGGTTTTAAAAATAATTCCGTGCATGTGCTTTGGTAAATAACATCAACTTGGCACAAAGGAACAAATTTGCACTCTGCTCTTGCTATAGCATCACCGTTTATTCACAGAAAACTTCCGTTGTTGGATGTTTGTCAAGAGTATGAGCTTTTTTTTAATTCTTTTTTTTTTAAACAGCTGGACTAAAGAAGGAATTGATGAAGAAAATAGTATGAAGTTAGAATGAATGAACAACAATGGCAGAAAGGATATTCTGTTATTCCACATAATGATAAGCATTTCTTGAAATGTTGACTTCATTGAAAATCAGCTCTCTGGAATAGAACCAAGTGTAGGTAAATGCTCCATGAACTGAAGGCTTATAACACAAGTATGACATGGTTAGTCAGACTTTGTACTACAAGATAATATAAATCATTTTAGAGTTATAAAAATCTATTTAAAAACATGACTGTCAACATATCATTACATAATGAGTATATTGGCTCATTAGTGATCACTCACTAACACTCACAATGGCTCTGGTTTAGGAAGTGATTTTCTCCCTTCAATTGCTCCATTGACATTCCAGAAAATGCTTATATAAAGAGTTTTAAGTCTAGAACAAATACGCCAAGCAGCTACAACATGAATTGTGACCATAAACACAGTTTCTGCAGGTTTCACCAAGTCAAATCTAAGACTTTTTAAAACACTTTATCACAACTTTAAATAAAAAACGTCAATTTCAGAGTCCGGAAACATAGCTAATCTTACACTTCCCCATAGCTGAAGAATAAAATCTGTTCCATAAAAGACTTGTGCAGCATTGCACTCGGCTGCAATTTAAGTTGCATGTTGGTCTCATTTGTAGGCGTAACACAGTGAATTATATTTGGAGTAGCAAAACAAGTACAACACCACAGAATAAATAAATAAAACATTTCAATGACAACATTTATCCTTGTTTAAAATTAGACCTTGGATTCTTCAGTGAATGTAAGACTTTTTAAGGCCTAGACCCCGCAGAAACCCTGATAAAACATTTGATTCTGGACAAAAAAATGGAAAAATAGACAAAAGGTACAAGACTGTGCACGGAATTGATCAGAGACTTCAGTGGTAGTAGCTCACAAGTTGTCCACGGGTTTATGGGTGTGGTAAACATTTCCATGGTAAAAGAAAGTTCCACCAATCAGAGATGTTGCTGTCACTCTTAGGATTGTGGGTAGTATAGTACCTCCTCATGACATTGTGATTTAAAATGAGATTGATCTATACAGACTTGTGGCTTCTACAGGGACACACACCATCATTTCTCAGTTCCGTAGCTCGTGGTAGTAACCAAAATCCTTATGGCGGAATATGAATGGGACTCTCTATTGGTCACAGCTTGATAGTCACTGTTTGTTTTGTTTTTTCCCAGTATGACACATTGTTCGTGATTGACAATGGAGAACATGAAAAAGTTAACAGAAAGTCATATTACACAAGTACAATTAGGGTGGGAATGGTTTTAAGTTATTTAATAAAATGCTTTGCTGCATGCACAATAGGGATCGATACCAGTGCAGATGCTGTTATTTGCCTCAGAGATTGCAATACATAAATAAATTTTAAAAAACTGTTATTACACAATTCAACGTAAAGGGGTTCCATGCAGCACTGAGAAAACAGGCGGGAGAGCAGGCTCTGTGCACTTTGAACATACAGTTGCCACTCAAATAGAAATCAGAGAACAAGAAAGTGTCTGCAACTACTGACAAGGAAAAGATTTAGCAGATAATGCTGGAACCCCCATGAGCTTTGGATCTCCTCAAGTTTCTTAAAATATATTTAATAAAACACTAAAATACTCTATGACTGCACAATGCTGTTGTAAGACTGAAATGTTTCCAAAACAATTATTCAGTTCTGGTGTAACACAACGTGTGGACCTTTCTAAAAACACAAGACAAGGACAAATACATAAAAGAGGCGCTGCATTTGTCCTTTCCTTGAGTATCTTCGAGGCGCGATGATTGAAAATATCTTTTCTTTTGGGTCCCACAACACTAGTTTGTAAGTAGTTTTCATGAAGAGACGTTCTTCTCCAATCCCTCCACAGAGTTCCCAGCTTTCTGTGGTTTTATGAAATATGCCAAATATTCAAGATGCTCATTTAATTGAGAGGTTCTCCATTAAAAAGACGTGAAAAGAGCAAAAATAAATAATGAGTCAGCTAATGGAGAAACTGGTCAGGAGAAACTTTTCAGGAGCAAAGGTAATGTGGGAGATGTGGGAGAATAGGGCAGCTACAACATGGAGAGAGGCTCGAAGTGAACGGGCTGAAAGAGAAGCTGGGAGACGGCTTGTAAGGCACGTTTATGTGCTCTAGTGGCTACGTTAACAACCTATGATTTGCGTGGTGGAATCTGAAAACCTGAGCATTAAAAGCCTTGAGGTACTTGGCGTTTGAAACACAGCCGCTGTGGAGCGTGTGGAGCGTGTGGAGCTGTACGTCTGAGTACTCACAAGACAAAGTGAGGCCAATCACGTTCAGGATAGGAGGCGGCTACAGACACATGGGGTAAAGATGACTTCGCAGTACTGTACAAGACAATTGGCAGCAGGTTTTCACATGTAATTGTATTTAGCATTGTGAAGCATCCAGGCGATGCAATGTACAGTGTGTTTTACCCTTTGAGCTAAATGTAAAGCCATGATATCTCACTTGAAGCATTCCAAATCAGCCCAAATTCACCTCGCTGTAACAAAACGTACTGAGGACTGACACATTGAAAGATGGAAATCACAGCACATCTTCTCACAGCTTTATGTATAGCACTGTAAAGCCTGAGTAAATTTATTTTCCCCTCAGAGTGTGCTCACCATTTTTGCCTGTCTATCAAGCCGCTGTGGATAATAATTGTCTAGGGTGGGGTTGTGATTTGAGGCTTCCAGCAAAGCAAACCAAAAGCAAGAAAAAAGAAGAAAAAAAAGACAAACATCACAAACGGCTGCTTATGACATTCTGCCGAAACCTAATATTCAACTTCAAGATGGAGCATATGAGGCATGTGGGCTCGCCCGGGTTCAGATAAGTTAATTTGTCATTGGGAAATTCTGACAGCTGTGTGGTAGGAGATTTCCTCTGACAATCTCAGACTAAAAATAAATATGAACCTGAGACCCATGAGACAGACACAGGTTCATTTGAAAGAATTAAAAACAGATTCAAGACAGGTCGGGGGCTGCTCAGTCCCATAATGGGATACTGCTTTTTCTCCACCAGGTTTGATCAACACACACACACACACACACACACACACACACAGTCAATGTCCATTTCCCTACAAACTGGTTCCATTGGAAAGTCTGAGAACTAATTGGGTTATAAATTGAACAAATAACCAGTGTGTGACAGCGTGTGTTTTTTTTTATGCTTGCCATATGGGTAATAATCTACATGTATTAATGCCACAGTGGGACTGTAAAGCTTTTATGAGATCCTTGTTGACTTGCCAGCTAATTACATTTCCACAGCGAGACAATAATGTGATTATATGACCATTGTTTCATTGTCTCAACCACAATTTTAGCATTTGCCAAAATTATTTTCCTTAAAGTGCTCACGTTATGCTTTTTGGCTTATTCCCTTTCCTTTATTGTGTTATGTACACTACTGGTCAAAAGTTTGGGCTCACTTACAAATTTCCATTCCACTCCATTATAGACAGAATACCAGCTGATCTGAGTGGATGGCTGATCTGTAATGCAACATTGCCTATTACCAGCAACCAGTGTTCCAAAGGCTCATTCTGTTCACTAATCTGATATCATTTTTAAAAACTTACTGAGAAAACACTGGAGAACCCTTTTGCAATTATGTAAGCACATAATGTAATCTAAAAACTGCTGAAATAAATCTCAGCTGCTATTCTGTCTATGATGGAGTGCAATGGAAATGTCAAAGTGACCCCAAACTTTTGAACGGTAGTGTATCTTTTTTGTGCATTTTATAGGTTTACAAAGTGAAAAAGCCTAAAGTACCCCCCCCCCAAAGGAACTTACCATCGCCAACAGAAAACACCGTTCACAAACTGCTCCAAACAGCTCTACTGTAGTCCAGCCTTTACTTCAGAGACAAACACATTATAATGTTCGCCTAACTGCTAGCATGGCCCGCCCTAGGTACTGTCAGGGCACGCCCTCATACTCTGCTTCTGACTGGCTAGTATTCCTTACCTAGTTACTGCGCATGTGCGACTCCCAACAAAGATGGAACAGAAGTGTAATGTCTCCCTCTGTAATTAAAACAGAGAGCTGTGACACAGTGTTGTTGTGGTAATGTGATAAATGAAGGTTGTGGAAACATTTCTGTATATTCTCATTATTGTTCTGTTATCCAAATTCAAATATCAAACCAAAATAAATAACGCTGTCCTGTGCGCGAAACACGAGGGTCTCAGACCCCCATTAGTACCACCTATGGACCCCTAAAAACTTCCCAAATAAAGGTAATTGTATTGTAAAGTTGACGTTGGAAAGCTAAACGTTGGTGCGTGCTGGTTATTGCTGCATAAAGTGAATATAGTATTAAACCGTAGCAGTAGTATGTTATACTGTACAGTATAGAAGAAATTATAGATTTAATGTTATATCATCATTATATTAACTCTATTGTTGAAAAGCCTGGTTTATGTCTTCAAAGTCCCAGCCAGTGCTCCCACACTGTATAGGCTATGCAGCTCTGTGGTGTGAGAGAAGTACACAAAGGACCCAACAAAGACCTCCAGCTGTGCCAGGTGTGTGGAAAGTGCACAGGATTTTGGAGAGGTTTGAGTGTGATCCTCTGCCAACGACACGCACATGAACCAAATCCATTGATAATGTGGAGGGAGCCTCTTCAATCAGCTGTTTTAATACATTTAATCATTCATTCATTTTTTACATGCACACCTACAGTCTTTCCTTACCAGCAGCCAGCCCAGAGCTGTGTGCTTATGAGTCAGGTCAGGTTGTGAGTCTTAATAGGTCGGATCAGGAATCGATTTGGAGATAATCACAGGTAACATGTCCTTTTTAGTAATAAAAGCTATAGCTATAGGTTTATAAAACTGGACACCTATGCCAAACTCTAGCTGGGAGATTTAAAAAAAAGAACCATTTTTCAACCATTTTTCTTGATTTTCTTTGTGTCATTCTTGTTTGACCCTGGCATGTTTTTCAAATGAACCTTTGGATTTTAGACGTGTGCTGTGGGTTCCTACCTGTTCTGTGTTGTATAAAAGGACCATGGGATTAGAGGACACACACTGCTTGTTTAAATTTTACAGAATATCATCTCAATAACCCCTCCGCAAAGTATCCTTTAGCGACAATGATATCAAAACGTCCATGGCACCACTGTAGCTTCAGTATTTTTCCTGCTTAGAGAAGGTTTTGGCGCCTCCCATTTCATTCCATTCCATGTCATTTAGCTGACGCTTTTATCCAAAGTGTCTTAAAATTGCTATCTATCTGAGGTTGCACGCCTCTGCAGCAACTAGGGGTTAAGTGTCTTGGTCAGGGACACATTGGTTGATGTATCGTAGTGGGAATTGAATCCATATCTCCCACACCAAATGCATGTGTCATATCCACTGCGCAATCACCACTGTGCCAAATAGGTTAAGAAAAATCACGAGTGCCAAAAAAAACCCACCCCGTCTCTCTGCTGAGCAGTTAGACTGTATGTCACACTATGATGGTTCAATTTGCAATTAATCCGCTGTTCACATTTGCCAAAACATACACGGAACATTACAGTATCACTAAAATGTATTGATCAGTATTTCAAAATGTAAAACATTACACTTCATAATGTTTTGTATTCATCACACTAGTGTATACATGTACAAATTAGCTACAACAGTTCAGTCCTTGGGAAAAAAGATACAGTTATGCCCTGTTCACTAATAAAACAAATCAAGTGTAGTCAGATGCAAAAGCCCCCTTCCCATACTGCATTATATTCAATTATATTTTGTCCCACAAAAGCCCATTCTTAGCCAGGAAAAGCCCTATAGCTTTGCTTATTTAGGGTTTGTTTTTTTGTTTAGTTAATTATAGTTTCAGGTGTTGTAGACCTTATGCAGTTATGTTCAACAAGTGTGCATGGACTGCATACAACACTGACTACAGTTTCAAACCAAAGAGACCCATTTATCACAGTCCCATAAAAAGCAGTCAACAGCTGGCCTCAAAGCACCTCCGCAAACACGCAGCAGCTGAGTCAGTCACCCAGACAGAGATTAATTCTGAAATCTGTCGAAAAATGTCTCAAAAAATAAAAGAAACAATGTAGCAGTATGATCTGAATAAACAAAAACTGTGGGGGAGTATTCAAAGAAGAAACAAATGTTCTTTGTGTATCCTGTGGTTTGAAGCTGACTACAATAATACAAAAAATCAAAAAATAAAGATGTGTATACTGGAATTATTACTGATGATGAATGAGCACATTTGAGGTATTGGGTATATAAAGTGGCCAAAAGTTCCTGTAGAATGTAGAATAAACCTGATCTGTCAGTTGATGACTATATTACTGAAGGTGGAAAATGACTTTGGGATGTTGCCCCATCTTCAGCTGATATATCACGAGAATGTCAGTGGTGCCATTCAGTGACACCATTAGCCATCATGTGTTAGCTGATGTGTCTATGAGGCCTGTGCTGTAACCTTTATATAAGTTACTGCTCCCATAGCAGCTATCAGTGCCATTCCACTGGAAGATTGATCTTTCCACTTTCAGTCCAAACTGCTGTGGAAATGTTTGCCTAACAAAAGGCAATCTGGCAAATCTGTTTGCTGATGAAGCAGGTTTGGTCTTTTTGTATGTCTTATTTATGTAGCTATAATGGAGAATTAGTTCATAGTCCTTATGAGGTGGAAATGCTACAGGCTTGCAGTGTATGTTAACTGCAATTATTACACATCCTTGTCAAATACTTGATTCTAATTGGTCAATAATGGCTTTCTACGGTCAGTTTTTTCTGTATAACAGACCGTTGCTAAGTATAACAGATCGTTGCTAAGTATAACAACTCATTGCAATGGACAGAGCACTGATCATAGACTCTGGAGGACCATTTTTAAATTAAAATAAAACGTTTTTAAATCAATATTTGTGCTTATCTGGAGCTCATACCGCTGATCAGCTGATCAAAGAGCAAACAGGGCAGTGGAGAGTTAGCACCGTGGTTAGCTCCCTCACTGGGGCAACATGGCTTCTGGCAGAGAGCCGTCAAAAGCGTGTAATAGGTTTACAGATGGGAAGTATGTCACAACAAAGCTAGTTTTGTTTGTCTTAAAAAAATACATAAAACTCTACATCAGCATGCCCTAAAGGTGAAGTATTTCATTACAGATGTTGCACATGTAAGGACCAGTGTTCTCATCAAGCATCAACACAAGCTTTTCTAAATGCATCACAGGCAACTAAAGCCAGTCAAACTCAATAAAATATTCTCTTGAGCTCACTTCAGGGTCAGGCCTGCGGTTAGACAACAACTGCTGCATTGACAAACTGGTATGAGAGAGCTTCTCCTCACGACTGCTTCCAAAATGAGATTTTGTAATCTAATCAACACCGGCAGTGCATTCCACTGTTATTGTGGGAGCCAACCTCTACATTTCAGCAGGGGACACTAACCCTTGTGCACATTATTGACCAGGGAGCAGAGCTGTGTCATATAGGCTCATGTTAGAAGACAGACGGCAAGTCATTTGTAATATATGTCTGCAATTTAATCCATTTCCAGGTGAGGACCGTGCATTGACCTCATTTAGTGGGAGGGTGCTCAGGATGGCATACACCCATTCCACATCAACTAGGGATTGTAGGATGTCCAGCATAATAATAAGGACTGAGGCACCCAGGACAAAAAAGGGATAAGGTCCTTGCTATCAGCTACTAAATGACTAACGATTAGCTTATAATTGCCTTGTTCCTCAAAAGAAGTTTCAAAAGGGCAGAGCAAAAACTTACTTTAGCTAAGATCCTTGAAATATATTTAACTTCACAGCATCAGCCATGAGCAGACTGAGCAGTCTGACTGAGATTGGATTACTAAATCTCGGCAGTGTGAATATCCGTATGGCAACACTGTAAGGATTTATTAAATATGACAATCCTTGACATTACCCAGGCGACCTGCTCATCCTGATAACTTACTAACCAGAATATGTGATATGATGTACAGTACAGACTGTGGAGGTGATTTCCATCTGACCCTAACAATCATGCACACTGCATCTCATACAGAAGTCAGAGCTCTTTAACAAAAGATGAATATAAACTTTTACTTTCCTCTTTTCTTCCAAAAGTCTGTTTTAACTTCAGATATGGATTACCTTGACCCATGGGCGTTTATTGTAACCGACAAAAAAAGAAATAATACTGCCAAAATTGTATAGGTTATGTGTACACAAAGGACAGCCGTACTACTATATTAGTGTAGCATGGGAAACACACTAGACTATAGGGAAAACAGAAGACTTTTACCCAGGAAAGGGGTGTTTGTGTCCCGGGAGTACTAGTCTATACAGTATCCACGACGTTCCACTTCCGGGATTGCTACGCCGGATGTCCCTCTTTTCAGGCCAGATGTCAGTTACTTTCTTTGTGTTGTCATTTTAAACTCCGATGGCTAGCTAGACTACGTGTCCAATCAGAGTTTTCTGTTGCATGACTAAAACTACTACTATTTATTTATTTAAGATTATTTTGGGGGCATTTTTAGGCCTTTATTTGTATAGGACAGTTTCAGATTTGAAAGGCATGAGAGAGGGGGAATGACATGCAGCAAAGGGTCGCAGGTCAGAGTCGAACCCAGGGGTCCCTGTGACGAGGAGAAAACCTCTATATGTGGGTGGGCGCTCTACCAGGTGAGCTACCCAGGCGCCCGACTGAAACAAGTTCCTTCCTGAGACATTCCTCCATGGCTTTGTGGAGAAGCATCCAGCAAAGCAAGACCAGGTACAGTAGGTCCTGACCGCCCCCCCCAAACCTCCCTATGATTTCTGCCTACAGTACAGTACAGTCCTGACCATAAAGGATGTCAAACACCATTTGCAGCAGGTATAAAGTTCTCATGAAGGAGGGTTATCAGACTTTTTTTTGTTGCATAATCAGCAGGAACGGAAAGTAAGAGCTTGTTCTTTGAAACAGTTTTCCTTAGCATTACAGTAGCCCGTTATTGTGCACCTAATTCATTCTAGCAGGTCAATTCTCAGATCATTAGGATGGAAAGGCAAAGTAATCTGCACAACACTAATGGCAATTCAATCATGAAGATGGAGACAGAGTGATCTATATGCTACAATGTGTTTCTCCCTGCTGCAGGGGAAAGCTTTGATGCTGCAGAGGAAACCCTTTTGAGAAATGAGGCTAGCATTGACCCTAAATGCACTGGATCATGATGGAAACAGGGAAACTTTGCCCTCCATTCAGTGAAGATGTGGGAGTGAGTCTCCTCGTATTTTACAACAGCTGCTTGTCACAAAGCATTTGTGTGTGTTGTGTACATCCCCACATGAACACCAGCATTGTCCTTACTCGTGAAAAGGCCAAGCTCATTCTTACAAACAATGTCCCCACACAATAGAAAATGAGAGGGATTGTGATTGCTGTTGCATTCTTGGTCCATGTGCTTCTCTGTCTTTTCCTTTCAAAGCTGTTTCACAGGTCAACCACACAAAGCAGCCTGTGTTTCCAGACAAATTTAATATGTTTATAGAATTGGTTCAGTTGGGAATCCACCGCCGATTTCATACTGTACACACCCAAGGCAATATTGGGCTTTATACTTAGAACGATTTTGACAGTACATGTCGGTTCAAGGAAACCTAAAGATCATTGGTGGAAGAACATTTTAGCCCTTTACTCCTGTAATAGTAACAATACCACAAATAAAAACGTTATTAACGTTAAAGTACATCAGTACATCATTAAAATCAATCAGAGAATATAAAGCACTGATAAATAAGCAGTTATGTCGAAACATGGCTAAGATTAGGATTAGGCCCATATTATTTCACTAAATGTTGGTTAGTTGGTCACACATTTACGCATTCTCATAGACGGGTCACCTTAAGTAGAACTCCTGAGGCACAAATACCTGTTTCCTGGGTGAAAGTCTTGTGTTTTCTACTTAACTTCTTCCTGGACAAAAACTACACCTCCCACACTTCAAAGCCCTGTGTTTTAGAAGCCATCACCCCTGACCTCCTCTCTGCACGGATCATCGCACACTTTTAGCAGCAGTCATTGTCTCAGATACAACAATGTTATAGGATTAATTTACTACAGGTTATGAGAACTCTTTCACACTTTGGTAGGTTATTTTAATAGAATAAGCTGTGGCTACTAGTGACTAGAGCTCTATCATTCAAAAATGTCCAATACCAACACCTACATCAACACCGTGACTTCGAAAACCAGTTCCTGAGCAATACTTTTCCAATATCAATATTATAAAACAAAAAGAAATTTACATCACACATTACAGCACACGTTTTTTTCAGCTACTACTATGTGAGCCGTCACTGTTAGACACACAGTTTTTTCTGCGTGTCTATATGATGTGTAATGTTAGGCAACCAATAACAAGCCTTATTATATGCGTATTGGCTCTGTGAATCTGATGAGATTTACTCCTTAGGTTATGAAATTGGGTTTTGAATGATAAGGCATTTTTCGTTATTCAATACTTAAGAGGCAATACGTTTGGTGCCCAATAACTATTAAATTGGTTACCCAGCACTAGTGCTGACAGTAATAAATCCATGGAATGCATACAAATTACAATGCATTACTTTTCGTAGCTCTGTGTACAAATGGGTCATGAGAACAGCCTGGATATATAGCATCAATTTGCCAAAATAACCGACATTCATGTTTAGCTGAGATTGGCGCGACTGCATGCATGTGTGGAAAAGAAAATCACAATAAATGGTAGCCATTGAACATTTGTAAAACATTATTATGTAAATGCTTTGCATGTAAAATTGTAAGTGATGAAATAACTAGATACTAAAACTGTCCAAAACAACATATTGTCAAAAAAGCATATTCCTCTTCAAACTTAAAAGTGCAGGAGCCTTTGGTGCTGTCTATGTCTTTAGTAAATCTACTTCAGAGGTACTTTTTAGTGAGTTCCACCAATAGTAATGACTACATTTAAATGAGTGTATAAGTGAATGCCTGGACTTCCCTTTTATTACCTCTATCTTAAGATATTTGAGTAACAGGACATCTTTGGAAACTAACTATGATGGCGAGCAGTGACACACAGTAAAGGATTTTTAACACAATCTTCCTTAATGCAGCTCTTATATTAGCCTGCACACTTCAGCGAAAATGGGTATAATCCACTTAGAGACTCCAACCCAACCTGACATCCATTAAGGGGTGTGAGCACACACCCCAGAAATCACCTCTGTCAATATGTCAGCATATGTACCACATGCACGGAGGGATATCTACCCTGCAGATAAAGACAAATTAGCAGGCACTCTGTTACTTCTCAAATATTTAGTATGGTATGTCCGGAGCCCAGATAATTCCTCTTAAAAGCTGCATATTTTCCAGCTGTAGAAAATCCCACCATGCAAGATGGGGTTTCAAGTGAAACTTTCACTTTGTGTTTTCTTAGCAGCAGGGATCCCTGTATCCAGACACTGTTTACTCCTCAAATAAAACTGCCACTGCATATTCTCTATTGTTATCTTCATGCATCCTCTCGCTATTAAACTGATCGATTCAAAATTTGAAATCGATTAAGACTGAGGTCTTGGAAATCGTCAAGAACAAGAAACTGGTGGCACACACAGTAGCTTGCTCAACGCCAGTCAAATAATTGCCGATGCTTTAGAAGAAGAGGGGAGAGAGTGCAGACCGAAAAAGAGCGTAAAAGGAATAGTGGTATTACAGTGGATATTTGAAATCCCCTGATTAATACCATTCCATACAGATGAAAATATCTTGAGGGAAAGTCACATTATTTGTTATACCTTGCAATACCCCCATTAGGCCCCACACAATGCATATTAACATCCCTTTCAAACAGAATGGCAGACGAGAAAATAGGAGGAGTCTTTCATCTATTGGAAGCTCAGCCAAGCTGTGTACCGTACATACTCTTTGAGCTACACTATCTATGCCACTGTCGTGGTGAATGAGTGCGGATGAGGCTTACCTTTGAGGCAACATTGCATTGTTTACCTTTTGTTTTTGCTTTGAGCTCAAAAGTCAAGAGAACATCACTTAATTGCAAAATAATTGACTGAATCAAAGGCGGTTTCATATGGAGTAAAGGCTGTGACACACAGAATAGTCCCAGTGATCTTTACCTTTTAAATTCACCACTTACAGAAACAAGTGGTCAGTGCTCTTCCTGCAGCTTCAGCTGAAAAAGTAGCACAGCTACATTTTAAACATGCTCTATATCCCTGTAAGCTAGGCCAGTGGTATTACATTTATGGGTCAGGATTCAAATAAAGGTAGAGAGAAGAATAAAAAGAGTCCCATATTTTTCCTGGAACTGTATGGTAATGTAAGGTAAAGTGTGCCAAAAAAGTTGTCCTAGAAAAATAATTATAAACATGGAAAATCTTTTGAATATTTTCTTTTGAAATTAATATAAACGTTCTAAGCAGGGCTGGATTAACCCGCCAGTAGGACCAGGGGCAAAAATGAGCCTTGGGCCCCTATCAAGCAACCATTTTGCCTTAGAAAACAACTAGAATACTACCCTGTACCAGGTTTTTCTATGGTGACGGTTAGTCACCAATTACTTCAACCCTCTGAGGTCTAATTGCATATAACTGATCCCCATGTGTTCCTTATCTAAACGTTCTGAACAAACTCAGCTTTCTGTGTAGTGAGACCCAAATCTGTCCAAGAGCAATGTGTGAAGAGATAAGTTGGCGATAAGGCTGAAAGCGCCAAATACTGTTTTAAAAGTTCCTTTTGCCATAGGGCTCATCTACAAGACAGTGCCTTTAGATAAAAAAAATACAGCCACAGCAGTCAAGTCCTTGCTATGTCAGATTTATATTTGCATACTGTATAACCCCCAACAAATGGCCAAAATTAAAATCCAGCCATGGTTGTAACAGGATTGTAGAACGTTAATATACAAGGTAGGTATACTTTACTATGATGGTATACAATATATTGTGCAATGTCAGTTGCATGATACATTTTTCCATTTTGGCTAATTAAACAGAACCAGTTCAGAACCTTGGAACAGGTATCTATTCTTCCCATTCTTCTTCTCTTCTCCCAGAAGATTGCGACAAAAGACAAAACTCCTCTACAGCAGATTGCAGTCATCGAAACCTCACTCAACATTTGCTTTCATTATTGCCACATCATGATTACAAACCGGGAGAAGCACTATAAGAAATGAATTGGAGAGTACTCTTATGGACTCCTAGTAGCTTTTAATTAAACATCTCATACCCAAGAATTACATCCAAGAAGCTTCATTTCATTCAGAACTGAGCCAGAGGATGCTCCATCAGGCGGGGCTGGCCCTGCAGCTGGTGTCCAGGTCATAGTAGAATACATGTGCTATACTGTGGACAGTGCCATACATCTCAATTATGTTTTTTTCTTCTTTATGGCTTTGTGAAGCAGTAGGATTGATGCATTTTTATTTGAATGTGGTAGCTAAATTACAGCCATTAGAAGTGGACTCACATATAGTGGATCCCTTCATAGAGCCGTGATGCATCAAGACGAGCAGAGATACCTTCCTGCATTATTAAGCAGGATAAAAACATCATTTTGAGAAATATTAGTAATTGTAAACCATCCATGTGTTTGTTTACTTTTGTTTGAGTTGGTCTCTTCCAGATGTTCTGTCTGTTTATGGCAATGACCTTCTTGGCTTGGTGCTGAAAGAGAAATTTGATTGCATCTTGATCTCCAACATTAATGCTTGTTTGAAAAAAATAATAACTGGAGATTAAATGCATTGTAATAAATTACCTATGCGCTCCATTATATTCTGTGTTGTCATCTCTCTGCTGTTTTTCATATTGAGCTGTTGTGTACAAGAAGTGCACATCTGTTGCTTGTTGAACATCTGGGTTCATTTGCATATTAATGAATAATTATGTTAATTTGATTGTCACTGGCCCCTGCAATGCAAAAGATTAAAGATCTACCCAAGTGAGAAAAAAAAACAACAGTTTTTCCTATTACTACAAATGCTTGTGGCTCTCTTATTTGAGATAATAAGTGAAAGGCAGAAAGCATTTGGAGGGCCTGTGTCGTTAGTTAATTTCCAGGCATCAGCAGAATAAGGAGGTATGAAAATTGAAATTGCATTGTCTATCCAGTAATGAAACAGCTCTTTAGAATATATTCTATATATAATAGTTAAGGGGCACTTACTCCTTGTCTTCCTAACTGTGTAATACTCTACATTGGGAAAAGGCATGCTGTGGAGTGAAGCACATACCAACGTAGTCTTGTGTTGACGAACATAGAAAACATTAGCTGCATCATACATAAGTAGAAAAGCAACAGTAATTGTAACATCCAAGTCAGGGGAGTTGATGTGATAATATTACTGCTTTTGCATCATGGTAGCAGTGGTGTGTGGGCTTCCATAGAAAGTAACAGAGGCTAGGTGTTTTGACTCACATGGTATCATGCTGTGTGTTGCCCTTGATCCTGTAACCTGTGACGAGACATTTTCCCAGATACAAGATACATTGCTGTTGCATACAGTAGTCCATCAACACTGACAGCAACTAACTCCGTTAAATCACATGATTAAACCGCCACCATGCAGCAGTAAATATAACGGCCATATGTGTCAAGCAGCTTCCAATAAGTGCATTCAACTATGAAGGTACAAACTCAGAATTGCATAGAAGAAGTATGTTAGCCATGTGCAGTCAGAAGAGAAGTTTTTAGCCTGCGGCAGAAGATGTGTAGACTTTCAGCTGTCTTGATGTCAATAGGGAACTGGTTCCACCATTTAGGAGCCAGGACAGCAGTCAGGATTTTGTTGAGTGATTTGATTAGGTGTCCCTCGCAGTGAAGAAGCAGCAAGCACACTGGCAGATGCAGGCCAATGCCATAGATGCTATGTGCAGATAGATGTAAAAAGAAGGAATATTTGGCTTTGGACACAATCTGAGATTTTGCATTAAATATCTTGTCTGGCAATAGAGTCAGGGCTGTAGTCAAGTACACCTTTGTCGAGTCCAAGACAAGTTTGCCAAGTTACCAACTAGAATATTTGGCAAGTCCAATGACCGAGTCCGAGACAAGTCAGAGTCCAAGACAACAGAAAAGTGCCTTGATTCAAGTACTACACCCCTGGAGAGAGCTGTACCAAGTCATCTACATTATCTGACCTTTAAAATAGCCAATCTAGCTTTTCATCATTCAAGATTGTTTCCCTGCCAACTTGTTTGTCCCTCTCTCACTCTGTTTGTTTGCATTCTGTGTCCTCCATGATGCAATATTTCACTCCTAAAACACAATCCAAAACAAAAGAATACAGATAAACAGATAAAAATGCCAAACATTTACCTGAAGGAATTCCTGCAGATACATCAAACGTGGACTTGCCTCACATGAGCACATGGGAATGCCCATGGGTAGCCCTGACATTCATTTCAGGAAAAATACATTACAGACAAACTGGGTTATAGTCTACAGCATAGAGCCCTCCAAAACAGTTGGGAATATAACCAGCTGTGAGTCTTAATTCATCACATGCTACTCCAAGCACACAGCTCATCTGAAAACATCAATCTTGGAATTCATATTTGGTCTGTATTTATCTGGCTCTGCCAATTCATATTTAACTCGCCCAATAATATTATCCGTGGCACGAGGTAATTTCTGCCCAGGATAAATTATTTTTTGGAACAAAACACCAATCTCCAATCAAACGTTTGCCTAACTCCAGACTCTCTTGATTGGATTTGCATTAAATTTGGTTTTAGAATGTTCGGCAAATGTGCATGAAGTTACAAGCAATTATGTGATACAGTAGTCAAGAATCAGATTATGTGGAATGCATATGTGGCCTCGGACCAGGTTTGCTATTTCAAGGAGCCATTTCTAGTAAGACTAAGCAAGATGAATGAGAAGCTAACTAATATTCAGGTGAATACAGAGCATTTTTACCACTAATCATGACTAATTCTACCAGCTGTTAGGGAATGGATATTCATTTCATTCGTTCACAGAGAACAACTCTGTCTGAGGAGAGAGACATATTTCTCCCAGCAAATGAGGGCCACTGCAATAGAGAGAGCAATAACTGTACTCTTTACTATACTCTGTGTATAAATAATGTCAGTTAGTAGAAACCAAACTTGGGATAAGTATGATTTTTGAAACATATTGGATGTAATTTAAGGAATTCAGTCTTGTTTTAAGAGGTTTCCACATGTTTAATGCAGTTTAATGTACTTCCACTACAACTACTACTTCAACTACTATAGAGTGCCATGCTGCACCTTAGGTAGCCTTTAAAAACTGCACGCCTGTAACTGGTTCATGTGTTGAATTATATGAAAGCAGCTATGTCAAATCTTTTTTTTACCAAATCAATGAAACTAAACAAGTGTCACAAAGTTTCTCTTTCTCTGAATCATCGTTTTCCCAAAATGTTGTGAACTCATTAAACTTGATCTGCTAAACAAATGCTGCAATCATGATGTAACTTGTTATTTTTCACTGACTGCAGAAGGATAAAATGAGAATGTGAAAATGTTTCTCTTCCTAAATGACTAAACTGATTGGTGGTTACAATGATTAAGTCACAGCATTACAGTGGACATTAGCATGTGTCTGTGATGGAAGATAATACAGCATCTAGACCAGTGGTGGAAGAGGTATTCAGATGCTTTTCCTCAAGAAAAGTAGAAATACTACAGAGTGCAAATACTCAAATACTGTCAGACGTTGAAGTCCTAAAAATTAAAATATGACTTGAGTCAAATGGGCTAATGGCATTTTGATGTTATTACTGGTATTCTAACTAGCTATAAACTGTTTCATAGTTTTCTAAATACTAATGCACCATATTCATTACATGTTATATGTATTATCATTTGGTCACATACAGACATTATGCTGGACCAAAGGTCTGATTAGTCAGAGTAATTTAAAACAGCATGGTTTCATCTGCCCAAGTAGTGAAGTAAAAATATGATATCTCACTTTGAAAATGAAAATGAATTGAAGCATAAAGCATAACTTGGAAATACCTAAGTAACAAGTGTTGTACTTAAGTACCTCAAAATTGTACTTAAGTACAACAGTTGTGCCAATGTACTGAGTTAAATTTTGAAATGTTACAGCCACTCACGGCCATGCAACCATTTGCTAAGAAGATTGTTCAGGCAGATTTGGCATAATCTGTTTTCTTGAAAAAACAGCTAAAAAAATTAGCTTTGCCAAGAACAATTTTGATGAGACTTGGTGGAAGGGTGTTGCACGGGCCAAGGAAGGAAGATCCCATTACATTTTCAAGTGGATCTGAATCATCTGGGTTGTGTTTTTTACTATCATGAACATTGACAAATAGGGCATGGCCTTTGCAGCTGTGTGGACTGTCTGAGTGCCATTGTAGTTTTTATTTAGCTACTTTGGTATGTGCACAAAATATGCATACTCTTCTTCTACACATACACATCTCTTCAATGGAGAGTGCCTAGAAAAAAAAAAGATTATTTTATATCGCTCAACCAAATGTCAATTCAGAAGATGCACTATTTAGCAGCATCCATGGGTATAGCCTAAGGTTTGATGATGAAACCTAAACCGGACAGAGCGTCCTGGTCTGAAGCCAATGCAAAAGTGTCCTAAAACCGCTAGTCTATCTAATTTCCAACAGGGGGTGACTGCAATGGCTCCAGGAAGAAGTCTGTTTCTATAGAAGTCTATGAGAAAATGAGCCTACTTCTCACTTGATTTATTTCCTCAGTAAACATTTTCATAATGGGTTTATTGTCTCAATCGCTTTCAAGTCTTCTTTAATACAGCATGATGTGTATTTAATAATTGATGGTCCCATTTAATTTAGAATTGACGATAAAGCTTGTCGATCAGGACAGAGGCTTAGCGATGCCAACCATGCTAACATTGTGGACATTGAAATACTTGTTTTTGGTGTTGTCTTGTTTTCATCTTAAACTCTTACCCTCTCACTGTGTGTTTAAATTCATCAAAATTTTGGTCGCCTGAAAATATCTTGTACCAAGCTAACTAGCAAGCGGCAGCTGGTAACTTACGGGAAAGGTTACCGATTTCACTGTGACCTGCCATACATGCAGATGCATGACACTAGTACTCAAAGATTCTCGATTACCCGCCCGTAAAAACTCTGCTGGATGATTTGCTTCAGCCGGTTGAAAATAAGAAACATTTCCTCTTTAGCGTTTAGCTCAGCCATTGCAACAATAAACAAGACTGACTTAGCTGCATTACTCGGCCCAGCTCCAGCCTCTCGTCAAGTCCGGTTTAAAAAAAACAAGATGGTGACGGCCAAATTGATAAAGTCAAGGCTTTGAAACTCAGAGTTTAACTGAGGGTGCACATAGTGGTAATAAGGGAGATAACTGTTGTTATGATTTGATAATGTGAATAAAATTGAACTGAATTACTAACTATGCATCCTTCTGAAACACTGTCCTCAGATGTTTGTATATCAATATTTTTTTTAAATATGTAATGCAGCAGCTGTTGGGAAAAGCTAGAATACATAGGAAATGTAATGATTTAATTCATTTCTGTCCAAAATAAAAGAAACAGGGAAAAGAGGAACGAGTGTGAGAGTTCATGACATCTGGTGAGCACTGTCTAGCTGATTAAAGATTCCTGCTCCAGCTCTGCGTAGAAGTGACAAGCGGGGCTATGTTAAAGAAGAGACTAGTCTAGCCTACAATCTCTACTCAGCATTCCCTGGATAAATAAATGCTGAAAAAAGAAATTGCTGTGCACATTTATTTGCTGTTCTCTTGGGGTCGGGTGTAGAGGGAAGCAATAAAGATCTCATTCATGCATTTATCACTGTTGGGAAGATTGACCTCGTTGCTTTGCACTGATGGCTCAGGGGTGTGGGCCAATTGATGCAGATTTCACACAGCGCTTGAAGGTTTCTAGTTTTGCCTTTCAGCCAAAAAAAATAGACATTTCTGCAGATTTATGAAAGCACCTGTGAAATAAAAGATTTCAAATCTCCACTAAAAGAGAATTATTGTTTGGAATGAGTATTGTTCAGGGACGTTTTGGCTTGTTTGTTCACTATGATGCAAGTTACACTGCTTATTGAAGTCAGCTGCAGCTGCTTTTCCCCAAACCCTGTCCGAAGGTACTTTTTATAGCAATGTATGTTGTGGGAAGGCATTAGAATATGGCAAGAATGAAAATATAACTGACATCTTTTTCTCCGCGCTGGGATCTGGACAGAGGATTAAGATAATGTCACATCTCTAAGACAAATCCCTTCCCCCTCAGTGCTTTGGCACGGCAATTTGAACTTTCTTTTATGGTGAAAGATTGAAAGAACATGTTCCTCTCCCTCCAGCGCTGTTCTGGGAAGGAGCATCCGTCAATGCAGATATGAAAGTTTAAGGTTTCCATTTGCAAAATCAAATTCAAAAGAAGGCTACACCTGATCTTCACTGCTCTCTGCTTCCAAAATACATCTGTGTGTGTCTTTTCATATATTTGTGTTTCATAAAAAAAGGTGGTAGTTCAACAATACTTTTGCAATTTTTGATGACTTACAAACTGACTTTGTGTGTGCGTCTACCTGTCTTTGTGTGTTTGTGAGCATGTTGTCATCATTTCTCTAAGCAGATTGCCTTTTATCATGCATACTAAGGACTTCCAAATTCCAATTGTATGCAGGCAGGATATCAAAGCTTTTTAAGTGTGATTCAAAGTTTTTGGTTAAGGGCAGCCACTGTGGGATACAGAAATAACTGGGACAGAGACTCACTGCAAACCATAAAAATAAGCCCACAGGAAGAGGGAGATCTCATTTCCTTTTAATCCTTGTATTGTCTTCACTTTTGGGACCCTCTCGTATCCCTCGGGTCAAATTGACCCGTGACTTATATGGGGTTTTAAAAACAATTCTGAAATAAAATTTTACTTCATAATCTATTAAGAAATATTGTCTTTATCTCAATTTCAAACAATTGAGATAACATATATTAAGGGAATGCAATCAGCCTCTACTAGAACACAATTAAAATTGGAAGTGGGATTCTTTTTTTGTCATAAGGTTAGTCATCCATGTTAAAAATCCCCTCTGTGATCATTCTTATCTTAGAAAAATATAAGTGTTAATATCCAGAATAATTTTCTGAATTGTGTCAGGAATCAACAGCTCAAAGGATGACATGATATCCTGAACATGAGTCACTGCAAATCATGTGGGCCTTGGTAGCGTCTGTATTGTGTTAGCAGCAGGGGGGCTCTCTCACTGGGGATGAAGAACATTTAATCTGTCCATTCTTAGACAAATATGGCTGTTGGGCTGTTCCAGCAGCTGGCTGTGAGGCTCTTCCAGAGGCTGGCTGTGGGGCTCTTCCAGCAGCTGGCTGTGAGGCTCTTCCAGAGGCTGGCTGTGGGGCTCTTCCAGCGGCTGGCTGTGGGGCTCTTCCAGAGGCTGGCTGTGAGGCTCTTCCAGCGGCTGGCTGTGGGGCTCTTCCAGCAGCTGGCTGTGAGGCTCTTCCAGAGGCTGGCTGTGGGGCTCTTCCAGCGGCTGGCTGTGGGGCTCTTCCAGCGGTGGCCGCCTGTGGTGCTCCTTGTGGCACATATTCCAAATGAAAGCCATCTTCAAATTCACTTTCAGAGTCAGAATACTCTGAATTGATATCTAAATTAGCCTCAAATTTGGAGACTTTTTCCTCTTCCACATCTATGTGTGCCTGACTCTCTTCAAATATGAGCTCTAAATCTCTCTGAATGCTAAATCTTTTGGTCATACTGAGGGTGACAGATTCTGTACTGTGATGCAGAGGTATTTATGTCTTTTGAAATGGGTCAATTTGAACCAAATACCATACAAGGGTAAGGAAATAATGCCTGCCACTAAAAACGTATGCCATGAATTCAGCTGCATTGGATTCCCAATGTGTCCCACAGATCTCACTCTGCATTTGTCAACAGCACACACAAAACAGAGGGGTTTCCAATGTTTTGTGATTCACTCCATAATACTGAGAGACTTTGGGGTCATTCTGCAAAAACAAGCAAAGAAATCAACCTGAAGGGGACCTGGCGCACTATAAAGCCTCTGAGGTGGAACATCATTTGTCAGAACAAAAGCCTTCCTGAGCTTCTCATTTTTCCTTCCTTTTTTTATTGTTGCGTTACATTTAGCCAGTGATGCTGTGTTCTTTTCAAACTCCAGTGTCAGAGAGACAGAAAACATGGACTTCCAACATGAGCTCTCTCATCTCTCCTCCGGGCTCTCCATCACTCAGCCACACCATTCGATTGGGTGTGTGTTCAATATAAACAGGGAGCGCCGGCGTGTGTTTGCATGACATTGTAGTATGTGCATCAGCCGGTGCCCAATCTCATTTGGCATGATGTGCAGCAGCCTAATCTTCTTCTTAACACCCTTGCAGTGTGATGGCAACCTCTCCCACCACCACAGCCGCTGCCGCCGCCGCTACTTTAAACCTAGATAAGTGTATCAGCGCAGCCAGGAGGATGAATCCCCAGCCTGCCAAGAACACAAGCTTGCCTTTCTCATCAATCAATTTGACAAGGCCAGCCACAGAGCAGAGCCTTCCGGCACCCTGCCCCTCCCTTCACCCTCCACCCCGCCAACCCCTTTACACAGCTCCATCCTCTCTCCTCTGATCCATTTCTGAAAATACCGCACCACCATACTGTAGCAGAACAACAGTGGTGAAGGAGAAGGAAAATAGGAAGGGCGCGTGAAAGTAGATACACAAGGTCGATGAGTGAGAGTTTACACAGTGTTCATTTAATCCAGTGCCAGGGAAGGGGAGGGAGAGGTTAAAGACTTGAGGAGCCCTGAAAAATGGCCCGTGAACCGAAACCACTGTTGACCCATGCTGGGGACGGCTGAGCGAGCCTCTTAGCTTGTGATGCGGGCTGTCGCAGGATCCTATTTCCTGTATGTGGTGACAGAGAGGCACACAGTCCAAACAGAGTGATAACAAGACATAAAGACTGGAACAACACACTGGCAGACTGTATCTGATGTTCGGCTTTGGCCCTTTTTTGTGGAGGAGTAAGGATTTCGTCTGGGTGGGCACTGGGATTCTGTCAGCTGTCATACATGTACCTATGGAAAGATATGAATCCAGGATGAAACTGGTATCAGATTGCATTAGATCTGGTGTATTTATTTTGACTGCTGCAGTAGCTGATGAAACTCTCTAGGTATGTGGGATGAGAGTAAACCTCTGTCGCAGTAGAAACTGTACACACAGAGGATACTGCTTGTTAGACTGGGTGTCCAGATGTGCCGTGTTGCTGCCACAGATAATTGACAAAGCATGTGGCTGCAGCAATTCTTATGAGAGAAAGAGCACTGTCTTGGAAGATATACAGGAGTTTAAAAAGATCAGCAAGCAACACGTGGCATCCACAGAAAGGCAAACATGGTCCGAATCTCCCTGCACACACAGAGCGAGCAAACTAAGACGGATTACATACAGTTAGTTGAAACTGCAATTCATACACAGACAAGCGTGAACAACCAAATGTTAGCATATTGAAGCATATTTGCATGTCTGCATAGCACAGCATGCACTGCCTGGCAGCCCAGCTAATATCACAATCCCCACACAGGCAAATGGGCACTAATGTGCCAATCACAGCTGCAGACGGTTGACAGCACAATGCACAATGCACAGCTAATAATCCTCCACTAATGTGTTTGTGTATTAATAATACAGATTCATCCTTGTGGGCTCTTTGCAGCCACTGTCTCAACTCCACATTTCCAGCAAAGTTGGAAGAGGCACACACAGGGCGATAAGAATAGGTCATAAAATACAAATATTGCTTCATGGAGATTAGTGTTTGCTCTCATAATAAGGATGTTAAAGTTTACTTGAAGTCATTTTCAAGATGTGTATGCAAACCTTCAGAGACTAACAGTAATTATGGCTCAGTGTGGACACAGTTTTAGCTCTGTGCTGTGCTGTGGATCTTTACATGGACAGACTAAGAGTAAGAAGGAGAAACGTGCTTTATTCATCTATTACAAAAAGCTACCATGGTATAATGTTGGAAATGAATGGTTTTTGCATTTTTACTGTGATACTCTCCATGTTAAAAGCAATGTAGCAAGGTATCGGCCATGGTGTTCATCACAGCACCCGCGATGGTCTGTGCTGGCCAATTAGCAGCACTGTGCACTGTTGGCTTTGAAACAAAAATATTTTTTTATTAACAGTAGAGGATTTTGTCAAGGATAAAAATTATGAAATCACATTGGTCATGTCCAAACTAGGATACTGCAATGCTGCAGGGGGCAGCGATCCACACCATCCACTAGAGAGTACAAGTATTGTTTCCTCCCTACCCCCTGCTTTTAGTAGCAGTTATCAAATGATAAATGATAAAGGGAGAGCACTTATATAGTGTGTTTCTGCCTTAGCAGACAGATTTTATTAGACTGCTTTGCCCCAGCCACTACAGTCCACTGTGTAATTTTGCAGCTGTACGAGATCTCTCATAAACTGCAGCTGAACTTCAGTGTTTAGTCAATACTGGAGATGATGAACGGATGCCTGCCTCCTGTTCAAAGCTACACTGACACTCCTCTGCACAGATAATATACCACATACAAACCCACATGCAAATATTATGGGAAGCCATCAAATAAAGTGTGAGATGCGGCTTTTGTTTTCTTAAAGCAGAGCGGTTGAAACAGATTTAAATAGTTTCGCTAAATTGAAATGTTCCTGTAGCTGTAAAAAAAACACAACCAAATAATGGATTGGGATTTTGTTGAAGATACGCAATATTAAAAGACTGAAATCAGGATTAGGAGCATGAAAACACAATTAAGACATCCCTACTTCTACATGGTACTTAACTTCCCAAGGACAAATGTTTACAGTTACTTCAAATAGAGGGATTCCCTGACCCCGGGACCCCTGGACCCCTGGGACCCTGGGCCTGTGATGATAATGCTTTATATTTACTTTAGTATGGTTGCCACTGTTACAATCCACACGCATAGGCCATTAATTACATGTAATTACAATAATTGTTACATTTTCAAACATCACAACAACACAGTCCCCTCTCTCTACTGTGCTGTGACTGTGGGGCAGGCTGCCCCCACTCTCTGCTCTCTCCTCATGTGCAGCAGCACTGCACAGGAAGTTAGAAGGGGAGGGGGATAGGGCGCGGGGGGTGGGCCTGCCTGCCTGCAGTAGGGAGAAAGACACCCCTGAGTTAACCTGGCCCTGGGCAAGCCAATCCTTCATGCCAGAACCAAGCCAGCCTTCTCTGAGAATTCTTTATCGATCTTTCTCCCTCCCTTTGTAGAATTTCTTTTCTTTCTTTTTTTTACTTCAAGTATAGGCTACCTAAGTAATAATTATAATTTAATTAAAATTCAATGAGTAAGTTTGTGATTATTTGGTTAAAGATTTTCATTACTTTCTATCTACCTTGCTCTTAATCATCATTGACTTAAGCCTGGATTCATAGTATTATATGAATCTATGAGTCTTTTATAAAGTATTTGAAAGCAATACTTGAGTAAAAGTACAAGTAGTTTACTGTACTTTAGTATCAAAATAATTTTCCTGATATTAAAGTAAAAGTAAAGAAAAACGTTGATTATGAACTTTACTGTGTCTTCCTTTATAGTAAAGCATTATTTTCAGTGTTTCCAAACATTCTTAAACATCAAATTTAAAGTCTGACATCAACAAAGAGAAAAACAGAAACCACATTTTCATTTTTTGTGACGAAGAATCTTTCACTCCAAGGTACAAAAACCTAGCAGTAACAAAGACGCTCAGGTGAAATGTAACATATTTAGGAAACGTAGTGGAGTAAAAGTGAAAGTTTCCATAAATATAAATTAAAAAAAATGTAAAGTACAGATAAGTGAAAATTCTACTTAAATACAGTAACAAAGTATGTCTACTATATTTTACAACACTGATATGAATACAAGTCAACCAGTGTATTTAAAAGGTCCTACGGCATGACATTTTTTTAACGTTAATATGAGTTCCCCTAGCCTGCCTATGGTCCCCCAGTGGCTAGAAATAGAGATAGGTGTAAACCGAGCCCTGGGTATCCTGCTCTGCCTTTAAGAAAATGAAAGCTCAGATGGGCCGATCTGGAATCTTGCCTCCCGCTTTGCTCGCCCAGAGAATTTGGCCAACCCACGAAAGAGGGACATCATGGCTTTCAAACAGGCACAGTGGCCACCTCCCTCAATAGCTACAGAAGTGGCACGTCCTAAGGAAAGCTCATTGTGGGACTGGCTCTAGTGGCTGTAATTCTGCAACAAGGCTGCATTTCGAGAAAGAGTCTTCAGATACAGTATTAGGGGACCACTAAGGTCTATATAAAAGAGACTTCAGATATAGTATTAGGGGACCACTAAGGTCTGTATAAAAGAGACTTCAGATATAGTATTAGGGGACCACTAAGGTCTGTATAAAAGAGACTTCAGATACAGACTAAGGTCAGACTTCAGATACAGTAGGGGACCACTAAGGTCTATATAAAAGAGACTTCAGATACAGTATTAGGGGACCACTAAGGTCTGTATAAAAGAGACTTCAGATACAGTATTAGGGGACTAAGGTCTATATAAAAGAGACTTCAGATACAGTATTAGGGGACCACTAAGGTCTGTATAAAAGAGACTTCAGATACAGTATTAGGGGACTACTAAGGTCTATATAAAAGAGAATGTGCATCCCACAAATCTCCATCAACTGCAAGATGCTATCCTATCAATATGGGCCAACATTTCTAAAGAATGCTTTCAGTACCTTGTTGAATCAATGCCACGTAGAATTAAGGCAGTTCTGAAGGCGAAAGGGGGTCAAACACAGTATTAGTATGGTGTTCCTAATAATCCTATAGGTGAGTGTACAGTATATGCACTGGGCTACAAAATCACACAAGTAGTTGAGAATTATTTATTATGTCACGCATTCTCATAAACGGGTCTTTAAGATTAAGATTAGGAAAAAGTTTGTGGATTGGATTAAAACACTCATAAGGAACACACATTTCCTGGGTGAAAGACTTTAGTTTTCCCCAGGAAGTGAACTCCCCCCCAACCTCCTCCCCACACGGCCCGTGGTGTTCTCATACAGCGGCCGTCAGTGGAGTGAATACAGCATATAAAAACTTGGAATGTTGTCTCTACAGTCCTTGGTGTATTTTATGATTTATAGACATTGAATTCAGAGTATGGTTCTTTTTCTAAGGCAATTTCTGAACATTTCACAGGATGATGGAATTCTCTGATGGCAAGGTTGCAGTCTTAGAAGAGTTGTTTCATATGGAAAAACTTTTTTTTTTCTAAGGGTATAAACTTTGAAATTGCTGAAAGTCAGGTAAGGTACTTTACCAGGAATGCTACGAGATGGATTCAGCCATCATCTTAAACATTTCTTTATTTCTCTCATGTTGTCTTGTGTGTGATGAGTTTGAGTTTAGGCTCAACTTAAACTTTCAGCACTTTCTTTTCTGCAAGTGTAGAGACACCTGCTTACCTAAATCCCTAAGCAGTTTGAATTTGAGCAGAATATTTACATAATTACTTTGAGATACACTAAGCTAGATTAATAACTTGCATGAATTATTGATAATGTGATTTGTGATGTCATTCTTTCTGTAGAAATCCCCCCACACCACCACCAGATACTTTACATTCTAATATCTGTGTGTATATCTTCACATGCTTAGAACTTACTTTCAAAGTGAAAATCACTTGCCTTGCCTTGCATAAGTCTGCATTTGTCAATGTGTGCTGCACAGCAGTGCTTCTAATTTTGAGAGCAACATCACCGGGACCTCAGGAGAGGTATGTCTAACGTCACAGCCCACAGTCAAACAAGTTCCTGCATCCTTCCATGCTGGGAAAATGCAATCATCATTGGCCTGAGAATAGAAATAAGCACACAGAGGTATTTTGTGAAAAGGAGCAGGAAAATCTAACGTGTTTGTGAGAGTCCCAGCTGGGCAAATAAGTGTGTATTGTGTTAAACGAGTGCTTTGGCGTTGGCTGAACCCCCCTCCCTGAACACCCACCCCCCTTCCAAGGGAATATGTTCACATTGATTTGGTGTGGCCTTCAGGGAGCACCCTTAGCCAGGCATTTATGACTATTCAGCACAGCGCTCACACTGCAGCACAACTCTCAACAAGGTGAGCTAAATTGGATGACAATACACACGCTTTCCATCGCTTTCAAATCGAGGACAAATATTCTGGTGTCATGTTCACTGATCCTAACATTAAAAATAGAAAAAAACAAATGGAAGACAGACAAAAGGGTCCAATATTTTTAGCAAGGACACAGTGGGTTGCCTATGTTGTAATTATTTCTTTATGGTGGGGTTGTTGTGCTGTTTTTGGGCTGAATGTGGTTGTTTTAATAAAGATTGAATAGTTTGGTCAAAAGGACAAACAGCTTCCTGAAGGTTTCACATACTATTGCTGTGTAATCCTTTCATGTGTGTTCTGCTTCAACCTTTGTGTTGTAAAATCCAGATTCTGTTGAGCATCATGAGAGAATCGTTTATTAAAAAAAGGAGGGGAAAATAGAGACTGGCATAACACATCAATATCCATTCATGAGTAGGAACACTGTCATTCCTAATGATGTATTCCATTTCAGCAGATTTACTGCAAATGTCTGATGCCTCAGTAAATTTCTGTCAATAGAGAAGAACAAATGCAGAACTATAGATCTCTGAGTCAGTTCTAACAGGCGAGGTCGCAAATGGTGCATTACGCAGGCACTCAGACCCATTTATTTTGAAGCTGAGCTATAGCGAATGAATGCAGACAGATGTAACCAATGTGCTTTTGGTTAGAACGAGTGATTATGAGAGGGAGGGGAGGAGGGAAGGTAGGAAAAGTGATAGCGACAAAGCGAGGGATGAAAGATCCAAAGAAAGGGAGAAATGTTCTGATAGCGGCCAATGACAAACCAATGTGTCTGTGACTTGCTGCAGCTCTGATGTATCTCTGTCCTCTTGTAGCAATGCATCGTACCCACACCACCCTACCCCAGAGGAAATGAATGCAAGTTAAAAGAATAATAATATGGGGACGAATGTAACACAAGTTGAGTCAGCAAATGGTAATGGCAGATAGGAGATGAGGGGGCTACAAAGTACAATGGTATTGGTGGGCAGTGGGTGTCTTTTTGGCTCACTTTTCAATGGCTCCTACCTAAAAATAACCCAGCTAGAGGCTTAAATTTACTTATGCTTGAAACATTTCATAAAGAGACAGGAGTAAGTAAAGTTCTTCAATCATCTTGCCTTACATGACAGTATGACGTCAAACAGAATACACATCAGAGGATTTTGAGGCACAAACACACATACACGCACATACACAGACACATCCACACACACACATATGCACACACACACAAACACACACACATTTACTTCTGTTATTTGATATAAAATAATGTTAGGCTCCATGCAGTGCAGAAACTTTGTGTCAGCCAGCAAAACAGGCAGCCAATCAAGAGCCTTTTTTTGATTAGAAGCCATACCTTCATTGGCTCATAATCAGACACTGTAGCAGTGGTCAGAAGGGAAACAAAAGTTTAAGAACAACACCCGTAGCACCAGGGCTAAAAACTCTGAAATCACTGAGGCATTCAAATGCAAAAAAAAACCCAGTGGAAATAGTTCCCAGCTAGTGTGGCAGGTGACACTATTGATTTATCTGCCAAAGACAAATTGTGTCAGCATTTGGCAAGTGTTGATTTCAGTCCCTGATGGAGAAAGTTATGGCTGCAATGTAGGAGTCCTGAAAACATGAGGAGGGGAAAACAAAAGAAAGAAGGCCAAAGCCCGCTGCCCTCTCTCTGCCTTTGGGTCCCCCCCCCCCTTTTCCCATCTCCCAGCCCTGTGCAACCCTTCCACCTCGACTGTTATTTTGCCCAGCAGGGCTCTTAATACTTAATGTTGATGCACCAGCCAGACTCCTGGGAACATTGCAGACCTGAGAGAGGGTGGACACACACACACACACACACACACACACACACACACACACACACACACACACACACACACACACACACAGGCCACATTTCTTGCTGAGCAAATAAAGGTGTTCTGGAGCCTCTCACTCAAATGACAGGTGACAGTGCTATCCGGGGGCGCAGCCGGGGACATTGTCCCTTTTGTCCCCAAGCCAAGTGGATGGGATGAAAGGGGTGACGGAGGGGGGGATGGGTTAGTTACATCCGCAGCAGATACATCACAGGCCAATGTAGGTGTACAGGCATAGAGGACAGCCAGGCACATGCACAAGGTTTGCATTTTAATCTTTCAATTTAATCTGAGCAAAAGATTAAACGCACAATGTCCTTAAGGGTGTTCTCAATGCGCCTTTGTTTTCTTTTGGTAGAAGTGCTCTGACAGCAGTTTTACAGATCCTGTATGGCTATTAAGAGGCCACAGCAACCTCCAGGCAAATGTGACCCACAGATGTTGTGCTTTGGGTTTTTGTCTGATGTGTGTCTCTAAGTAGAATTTGGCAGATGTACGGAAGCATATTTACATGGAAAGGAATAAAACACCAAATGACCAAAGCAGCCCCTCTAAATAGGTTGTTATCATGCTTTTACAATGACATGTGGTTGTTGATAAAATCCATAATGATCACTGTACAACTCTTCCATCAAAAATATCAACAGTTGTAATAAAAGGGCTAGTAGCTAGCCAGACCTCCCTCCATAACGCTGGGGAGGAAGGTCTGGCAATGCGAGACTATAAAAGGGCTAACCATGGTTCTGAGGTCCTATCTGAACACACTCCTAGTGGAGTAGAGAGAACACCACAGCACTGACCCCCCAGGAGCCTAGCAACAACAAAATATTGCAGAGCCTCAGCTCCCGGTGAGATGCAACAACGCTTGCTTCAGGATATTAGTATGGTACTTGTATTTTTCTCCCCATTCTCCTTGAGCAACCACTGAGACTGCTTGCTTTGATCTAGCCCTACCCCCCCTTTTCCGCGACCCCAGACACCTGAGTTATATCCTCCCGCTGGGTTATCTGGCTAAAACTGGCTCAGACCCTATTTTGATCTGTTATTGCCTCGTAGACAGGGAGGAATCTGTTCAGAAAATGTTATAACACCCCCATCCCTTGAACTCACCAAGTACCCAAAGTCATTGTTGCTTAATCTCAAAAGTATATAAATAGTTATGGATCTTTTGTTGGAATTGACACATTACCAACTCAGGAAGGCAAAGCAGGAGGTAAGCTATCCTATAATTGCTTCTTTTAACAAGCATGTTTACCTCCTAAGCCTCACATAATCTGACCCGTACATTTATCTGTATCCTTCATTAGTCTCACAAGGGGAAATCACAATTTACGTTACGTTTGTCTTCATAGTGTAGTTGCAGTGATGTTTCCTGTTTCCTGTAACATTGCTGGGACTTTCACGCCGCGATGCGGACAGACGAGTCTGATCTCCGGTACATGATTGTCCAGTGCATGGTGACGTTGGGTTGCTTTTCTCAAAAAGTTGAAACGATCTTAACTTTTTGCTGCAGGTAATCAAAATTAAAAAGGAAAGACCTGTGTTTTTGACTGTCTGATGAGTCACTACAGACGCAGGGTTGGTGATTGAATGAATGAATGGTTGGTGAATGAATGCTCAGCTGGTTTTCCCCAGAAGAGCATAGCGTTATGAATGGTTATACCATCTTTACATGTATCAAATTGCCTGAAAACGACACCAGGCTGCTACAGTATAACCATACAGACATCTACAAACATCACACGACTCGCTGTAACTCAGCATTTCTCCGTCCTTTGCTGAGGTGGACGACATAGTGCTGCATAGATTAGCCAGTGGCTTACGGCTTAATACCCACAAAAAGACGGTGAATTTCTACCTGCAAGCACAATTTTTTCATAATATCCTAATCCCGAAATTGAAAATCAAATACGTACCCATGAAAGCAATATTTGAATATTCAGATCCTTCTACCCCTTATCCACTGGCCACAATACTCACTAACAGCCACTAACAATCAACTCCTGGGTGACAAATGACTCTGTAGTAGTGACAGGTGTGACAGTTTTTTTTACAATTGCTATGACAATTTTTTCAATACTTTTAACAATTTTTCCTAAACTCTTAATGCACCAACACACCTACAACACACAAGTAACAAAAACAGTTACCTTTACACTTAAAATCATCACACATTATAAACTAAACTCCAACAATAATTTTCAAAATACAATAACACAATAAACTGTCTACCAAAATACTGCAAACATGTTTCAAAATCCCATTTTCAGAATCCCAATTCTTCCAAAACACTAACACATGATCTCTCCCAACATGAACATTTAGTCAGTTAAGGCCCAATGTCATAAAAACACTAATATCAGGTGGAATTACAGTGTCAGGTCTGCCCTTATACAATAGATTATAGTATAATTTACTGACCAGTTGTGTTTTACACTGCAGTTTCTCTTGAAGCCTCTCTGCATTTTTGTTTCGTTGGATTTAGTAAATGCATGCATTTTATTTCTTTTGCTGCAGAAATTCAATACAAAAATGAATGAGCCATCTTAGAGTAGCTTTATAGAGCCTGTCACTTCTCGATGTGAGTCAAGTGCAGATTTGAGTTGCACAAGTAGCATACAAGACTTCTGTAATATCAGTACAGTAAAAATGGACCTACTTAACTTAGTTCATTCACTGCTGGCTACAAGCTAGCAATCAAACACAACAAAGGCTGTCTGTTGAATAGCGTTTTGAGCTAATGTTAGCAATCAAACAACCATAGATAGCTAAAACCTTTTTAAATCATTTCCATCTTCTGTTATTGTTTGTAATGAGAAAAGTTTATTTCATGGATTTCACAAATTTCAACATGACACATTATGCTGTAAGGGCTGTAGGGAAACAGAGACAGTATTGTCCTGGTACTCGTCTTCCTCTTCCTCGTGCAGGAATTTTTCTAACTATCTTTGTCTTCATCTTTAGTGTATTGTTCCATTTCCACACAAAATCAGAACCTCAACCCTTGAGTGTGTTTCTTAGATGGGAATCAGCTGTGATTAATCTATTTGCATAACTTCAATCAGCTGTTTCTCTCATTTACAGTAACAATGGAATACATGTAAAATGCAGGGGATATATATGTGTTTCAATTTACAATATGAACAGCTGTTCACTTGGACTTTAGCCTATAAGAACATTATTTCTGTTTTGACTTGCAGTGTGCAAAAACAGTGCATTTGCAAATTTGTCAGTAAAAATCCATTGTTTTGGTCTTGGTTGAGCTTGTTTGTAAAAACATTTTTAAAAAATTGTTAATTGTATGCATTTTGTGCCAAAGCAACAATAAATGTGTTAATTCTATAGCCTACACAGACAGACGTTGTTCTGTGTTGAGAGTTTAGGAAAGTTGTTAAAAGTATTGAAAAAATTGTCATAGCAATCATAAAAAACTGGATCAGCTTTAAAGTGATGGAAGCTTGACAGCCGCGTAGATACGCTTATTCCCGCCCCTTTGCCGACGCAATGCTATGACACACACACACAACGCAGCTTCAGTAACTTCTGTCATCTTGGCGTTAAATTCCGGACATCATTCCATAAGTACGTAAGGAACAGAAAATAAGTGATTACCATAACCACTGGCCTCCATGCTGCTTTTCTACTTTATACACTTCTACTAGTTGATATAAATCCTGCATATACACGCTAAATTTTGTGTAAAAAGGGTATCAGTCCCTAGTATACTAGTCTGAATCAACAACCATCATTTACGGGATCATTGCCAGAAGATCCCTATGTCCCTCACCTTGCAAAACTCATTTTGTTTTAAGAAACAACAACAAACTTTGATCTAGCGAGCTACATGTTGAAAATCTCAAGTTTTAAAGAAAATTTGGATCGTGCAACAAGGCAGGCCTGCTCGGTTCTTTAGGGGAATGATTGTAAAAATAAATAGGGCATTTCCTCTCTAACAGGGACGTTTTGGGACCGATTGGTGGGATTTCTGTGGACGAAGTTTATACACAGCTAAGAGCCAATGAGGTTTAACTATGTGTCTGGCTAATTCAATCACGGAAGGCTTGTATCATGTGGATGCGCCAACAGTTTTGTTGTCATTACTTAGAATTCTTCATGGGTGAGACAGAAAATATGCACTGCACCTTTAACTTCATTTAATATTTTAAGTGGCGTTTTCTTTTGCGGGGTATAAATGTTCCAACAAAGCAAGTTCTTTCCAGAGACTATTTAGCAGAGCCACCGTCGCTGCGTTGGGAAGTTAGTGCCGCTCAAGACGATTGTGATTGGTTTAAAGAAATGGAAATAACCCCGAGCGCTTTTGATACCATCCCGGAGTGTATTTTTGGATGAGCCAGACCTTCCTATGCAGATGTGGAGATAGGTCTGGCAATGTGAGAATACTAGTAATACATGCTCTGATTGTCTATGATGCGAGAAAGCCCTTTCTGGGATTTTACAATTTTGCTACTGTACTTACATTTAGTGCTAAACGGAGAAAAAATTATTTCATCAAAACTTGTAAGCTAAGTTAACCGCTTATATTATTATTAAGTCTCTTTTAAAATGGCAGCAGAGGCCAGAATGCTATAAGCCAAACTTTTTTTTAGCAGATCACCCCTTGTGAGTCAAACTGTTGATCTAGAATTTATCAATCCTTGGATATCCCATCTCAGCAATTTTCTGAGAAATAAAGTGATGGAATAAAATGAGAATATTCCCTGGTTTAGGTAATCGTATCAGATCTAAGTTGATATATAGGCCCACAGTACAAATCAGACTTGTATGAGAAAATGTGAACAGATAAAGAACAGGGCTGAAGCTTGGACTTAATAAAACAGAATGGCAATTAGTGTGCAGAGCCAAGTCTCCTCATTTAAATCAAAGCTGCTAAGTCTATAAAACTTAGCTAATAGCTACTATTCACATGAGGAGACTTGTGTCCTGCCAACTCACTTGCATGTTGTGCCAAGATGTAGCCTATGTCGTTAAAGCAGCAATAATGTGACATGCTTCATATTTCCATTGTAAAAAAAGATGCTGGATGTCCAATCCTGATGCTACGGATACTAATGGTGCACCTCTCTGTGGCCTCGCAATCAGTCAAAAATAGGCCAAATAAAACCTTGCTCTGACTGACATGTTTAAACAATGTTCCCTTCTAATTTTCTGTCTGAAGTCAGTGTATCTTCCCCTTCGGGCTTTCACGCCACATCAGGCTTGTTGGGAATCCTCTGCCGCTTGTCCTGATCTGGTGCTAAGAGTTCAAGCAGTTCTAATCATGCTCATGAAATTACATAACCATGTACTTGCCTCTCCAGAGGATCTGGGCCCCAGCTATATCAGTTGATTATTTGGATAATGAACAGCATTGAAAATGTCTCAGTGTCTTGGAGGAAGAAGAATCTTTCAAGAGGTAATAGAATATGGAGTGAATGGCCAAGCAATACCACTGAGATATTAAACAATGAACAAGGAGAGATAAGGCTGGCTCACGTTAAATGCCCAGATGAACATGAGAAATGAGTGGAGCTTATCAAGAAAATAATAACTCTAAAAAAATAAATAGAAATGTCTTACTTTGTCATATTGATATTCCATTATTTTTTGTTTACTTCCATGAAGCTGCACTACTGAGATTTAGTTCCAGACGTGATATCCAGGATAGTGTGTCTGCCAAACACACACACACACACACACACACACACACACACACACACACACATCCCAAGACCACAAGCAGCATCTCCTGTGGTTAACTTAGTTGAATCCCTTTCATCTTTTATTTATTATTTGTGTCTCAGTCAAAATCCTGCCATATCACTGAGGATGTTTCGTTCTAATCGTTTTATCAATGAAAAAAGATGCTGCATTCAAAATCCAAAAAGTGTGGAAATATTGAATAAAATGATTTTAAAGCATAAATAAATTCACACATCCTGAAATTGCAGCTGTATAATTGACTATAAAACTTTTTCACCCTCAAACCAGTGTTCCTTTCAGGCTGTATACAATGTGTGTGTGTGTGTGTGTGTGTGTGTGTGTGTGTGTGTGTGTGTGTGTGTGTGTGTGTGTGTGTGTGTGTTTTGGCAGACACACTAGTGAGTGAGTGAGTGAGTGAGTGAGTGAGTGAGTGAGTGAGCGAGTGAGTGTATGCGTGCGATGGATTTTTAATAATAAAACTGTCTAATAAAACAAGTTAAATCAATCAATCCATCAACCATGTGTCTAAACTGTCTAAGTGTTTCAGCTGTTGCATGGTCACACCTCTACAAGCATGACATGTGCTTCAATCAGGTCTGGATTATGCCACATAAGCAATTTGGTCCCAAAAAATCCAATAAAAAAACAATACACAATTGTTTACGGTAAACCAGTCTCTGAATGCAGGGCCAGTTTTGTAAATCTGGCAAATGTCTCCATCAAAACATTGTGACTGTCAGACTTTGTGGAAGCAATCTTGAGTGAAATGTTCCAGGAGGGACACAGTAAGGGGCAAACACCAAAAAAAAACAAATACACACTTGTGTATAGGTGACATGCATTGAGGTGTACAGATTAGAACAATGGATTTTAAATAGTTTTCAAAGCAGATGCACAATCAGAGATTTAAAAACTGGATTTACAGCCGTTGAATTGTCATGAACTGTCAATTCTGTTCTGCACTTCAGTCACAGTTCTGAAACAAGGGTGATGCTAATATGCAAAACCAAGACAGAATGTGCTTGAAATCTTAATTTCTTTGGCTCGCAAACATTCTATGTAAGCCTAAGAAAACAACACGCACAAACAAAGCACATAACCATGAAGTGTAAAGAAGCCAGGGACTTCATTTTCAAACGGTGTGGACTACCTGAGGTTGCCTTAGATTACCTTTGACAAACAAGATCACAGCTCTTTGCACGCACACACACACACACACACACACACACACACACACACACACACACACTTCCCCAGTAGAGGCCAGAAATGCAGGTGCACACACTTTAATAGAATGCACCAGTCACAATGTAAAATGTCATGTCAAATGGCAGAAATCACAACAATTTGAGCTCACTGTTAATATTATTTACAGTATAAGTAAATAATAATCAGTTCATGTTTATTTAAGTGAAAATCTAAGCATATTTCCAATGGAAAATTCCAGCTCTCAATGTACAAAAAAACTTTTAGATACTGCATATCCATCGACTACACTCAAAGTGACTGAAATCACATATGTGATATTTAAAAAAGATAACTATGCCAAAACTGTGTTATTGTTACTCTAGATGCACAGAAGCATGCCACCAACTAGCCAGCTGCTAAATAAGTCGTGGACTATGATAACTCTGAGCAGCACACATGGGAATCAATTGAAATGTAAAGGTTCCATGGCATGAAAACTTCACTTTCTAAAGTTTTTTAACATTAATTTGAGTACCCCAGCCTGCCCAGTGGCTATAAATGACGATAGGCGTAAACTGAACTGAGGCATCCTGCTCTGCCTTTGAGAAAATTAAAGTTCAGATAGGCCGATCTGGAATCTTGCACCTTATGATGTCATAAGGGGAAAGGTTACCTCCCTTTTCTTTGCTTTGCCTGCCTAGAGAATTTGGCCCACCCGTGAGAGAGAGACAACAAGGCTTTCAAACGAGCAAAGTGGCAGTCGGTCATGGCCACACCCCCAGTCTCCACAGCGCCCCCCCACCCTCTCCTCCTCAAAAACTATAGACTCAAAAATGGCAAATACTAAGCAAAGCTCATTTTGGGACTGGCTCTACTGGCTGTAATTCTGCACTTTTTTGAGAAAGAAATTTCAGATACAGTATTAGGGGACCACTAAGGTCTATATAAAAGAGACTTCAGATACAGTATTAGGGGACCACTAAAGTCTATTTAAAAGAGACTTCAGATACAGTATTAGGGGACCACTAAGGTCTATTTAAAAGAGACTTCAGATACAGTATTAGGGGACCACTAAGGTCTATATAAAAGAGACTTCAGATACAGAATTAGGGGACCACTAAGGTCTATTTAAAAGAGACTTCAGATACAGTATTAGGGGACCACTAAGGTCTATATAAAAGAGACTTCAGATGCAGTATTAGGGGACCACTACGGTCTATATAAAAGAGACTTCAGATACAGTATTAGGGGACCACTACGGTCTATATAAAAGAGACTATAGATACAGTATTAGGGGACCACTAAGGTCTATATAAAAGAGAATTTAGATACAGTATTAGGGGACCACTAAGGTCTATATAAAAGAGACTTCAGATACAGTATTAGGGGACCACTACGGTCTATATAAAATAGACTTTAGATACAGTATTAGGGGACCACTAAGGTCTATATAAAAGAGACTTTAGATACAGTATTAGGGGACCACTAAGGTCTATATAAAAGAGACTTTAGATACAGTATTAGGGGACCACTAAGGTCTATATAAAAGAGACTTCAGATACGGTATTAGGGGACCACTAAGGTCTATATAAAAGAGACTTTAGATACAGTATTAGGGGACCACTAAGGTCTGTATAAAAACATCCAAAAAGCACCATGTCATGGGACCTTTAACATATCTTGCTCTACCCTGATGGTTTGAAGTCGCAAAATTTGTCTTTGCTAGTCGCTTTTTAGAAATAAAGACGCTAACAGGGGCTACAATGTCGCTAAATCTATCGAGAAAGTCGCCAAGTTTGCAACACTGGTCCGTACTGAGTAGCATCCATAGAAATCTAATTGGAATCGCATTTCAAACCACCACCAAATGTGGTTTGGAACCGATTTTGCTGTCCAGACTTTCTAAAATCAATCTCGATACAATCAACTGCAAAAAAACGGCTTTGGGCAAGCAGTCTGTAGGCTACGAGGCCTCCGAGTTATCCTGAGTAACTGGAACATGGTTTCTGTAAAGAAATGTACCTGTTGAAATTTTGAAAGTCATTTTTCAAGCATTGCATTTAAAATTCTGTTCACCTCTACAGCGCAATGACACAAAAAAAGAAAGATGTATAAATATCCTGTCTGACTGTGTGACTAGCTCACAGACAGACACTTCCATCCATATTCCCCACCTCATCTCACCCATCCAAACAGCAAAAAAAAATTAGCGCAAAAGCAACAAGAACTGCAGCAGAAAACGTGGACAAAATATCCAACCTTTAGGAAAGGCATTCATTCAATGATTTTATGAGAACTGAGTCAGGATGCTATGATGGATTGTTCAATCTGTGTAATATACTTTGTTAAAGAAGACTGATGGTATTGGTTAGAGAAGGTAAGTGTTTTTCTTTCCCACTTCCTCTACTCCAAGAAATGTTGCAAATACCTGGAGGGCTGTTCCTCATAATGACACATTACCTAGTCCAATATTGGCACCACATGGGTGCCATTTCAATTTCTCTGTGTGATCACATGACTAGGTGTTTGGGGGGTAATCGTGACTGTCTCATTTTCTCTTTGGTTACAATGTTTGAAATGTGATCATAGTGGAGCTACAGAAGTTAAAGGTATTCACGGCGATGGAGAGAGACTCAGCGGAAACATTAAGTGTGCTACATATGAATATTGCATTTAGCATTTAAACATCAATAAATCATTACCTTATTAATTCTGAGAGTTCATTATTATGTAAAACTGAGACCATTAGGATTCGGAGCTCTACATGCCTCTACACAGCTCCATCCACTATGCACCATGGGGTCTAACTTGTTAGGAATTCAGATTGATAGCTTGAGTTTCAGCATTCATTTCAACAGGAAATGGTGGAACAAGTTAAATGTTAAAATCCCTTCTAATGTGTTGATCTTCTTAAAGGATTTCTCAGTGGTTGGTTTTAGTTCAGACAGGGTGTAACTACACTAGGTAATGGTGAGAGAAACTGAGAGGTGAATGATTTGTAAGATATTAGATCATTATTTTGCTTTTAGGAGACCAGTCTTTGGGATTTAAGAACTCTGCTTGATTTGAAATGACGTGTTTTGCTATATTGTGATTAAAGTGAACAAAAGGGTGAAAATGGACAAGTTGAGAAAGAATAGGTGGTATGGACGTCATACAGTCGGGCCGACAAAGTGCCAAGCTTTACTCATGGCCAGCAGAGAACCTGGAATCAGGCTAAGCTGGCTGAGCCGCCATGACGCACCTTCAACAGTGGGGATGAGAAGTCAGTAAAGTCTGGTTAAAAATACAGCATTACTTACACAATTACTGTAAATGTGTTTAAGATCAGTACACTTTCTAACAGTCTTTATTAAAGAGGTTTTTAAAATGTCACCTGAAGTCCAAAGTCATATGCTTTTATACGCCAACAACAAGGCAAAAAGAAAAAAAATGCAGGATGCAATTATTAATCACGTTGCATCGAACAATTTAAAGCAGCCTTGATATGCATGCTTTGGTCTCGTAATAGCAGATATGTAAGACCATCTGTGATTTGCCACCATTATGAGTTCTATGAATGGGATTTTCAAGGACATACTGCAGGCTGGACCAAGCCTTCATTAACATGGTGGGCACATGAAAAGCATGTGGGTGGAGCGTCCAGGATTCCGAGGTCCATGGACAGTCTCCTGTGTAGGATGAAGAATTGTTTTAATACTTTGTTCCAGACTGTGTTTTCAGACAGGATTGGGCCAATTTACAAGGTTCGAGGGATGTCTGTAAAGTAGGTAGAGCAGATCATTTGATGTATAATAAGGTGGCGTTTTAATTCACATGCCTCAATGGAACTGAACTGAGGTGTGTAGAGAGTCGGGGTTGATGTTGCCATGACACTGGCAGCACTCCAAACTTTTTCAGTGAGCTAGAAACAGCTTTGGTTGTGATGTTATTCGTTTATGTAACACATTAGCTTTTGAAATATAAAATCATTGAAATGTATATCTATGCAATGTGCCACCTTTGACATTTTGGAGTATTATTAAGTTTTAGCTCTTGCTAATGCATGTTCTTTTCAATATACTGTACCATCATTGTAAGGCTAAGCTGTTTTTTATCATATAAAGAGTCCAAAACCTGATGGAGAGCTGCCAACTAAACTAAGAAAAGATATGCATATTTCTTTTTGAAACTACTGCCTACTCAGTTCTTTCATCTACTTTTCTTTTCATCACTAAGTACTGAAGTAACCAAAGGAATCTGGTGTTGCAGGTTCATTCCCTTTACTGTTTTCATGTTTTAAAAGTTAGCATAGCATAGCATATACACTAGTTGAAGTAAAACAGATGAGGCATGGTATAGATCTGTTAGTTTTTTAGGTTGTTCGAACATAAAACATTTTTATTTGCAGATTTTTTGAGGACATGCTCAAGACTGGAAGTGACATTCCCTGTTATTTTTATTTTTGTGTGGTTTTGTTTTGTGTATGAGGTTTTTGGCTCTAGTTGAACATTGTAAGGAATATATGTGGATGTGGCTGCTGTGGTATGTCTTATTGGTTCTTTGTTTTGTGCAAAGTGGAGAATGTTGTGTGTGGACATTGGACTGGAAGCATTTTACTTCATTGATGTTCTATTGATGTCATGTAATTCTGTGTGGGATGGGCCACTTAGTGGCATGACACATAAATAAAAAATACCAATCAATCAATCAATCAATCAATCAATCAATCAATCAATCAAATATAGCAGAGCATCCTTTCTTTTAACTGTAGCCACCTACACTAACACAAATCCTTGGTTGTGCGTTGATTCGTATAGTGAAAAATAACTCATATCACAGATACATTCTTTTAATTTATTTGATTGTTTGATGCCTGGCTCAGTCTTTTGTGATACTGTGATTTTAATTACAAAATGTCCATCTGTATAATTGAATCTGTGTGAGTCAGAAATGAGAATACGTACTCAAACAATAAAAAAAGAAAAAATTGGTTTGAGCAGATCGTATTGCACAACATTCTAAAGCACTTCCACATTCATTAATTATTCCTTTCTTCTGAACCCATTCCAACTGTGTTTTCGAAGAATATCTGTAGAGTGCCAGGGTTTCCTCCGAAGAATGATAATGGGTGTTTTGACACACCTCTTCCTCTGGCGGAGCCGGAGTTGGTCTCCATTAGCAGAGGAGCAGAGCCCCTGGGAGAGCTGACAGTTGGGGGTGCTGAGTTGTTTGACAGTGTTATCAGTAGGTGGCCTGCAGCGCTTTCCTCATACAGATACATTGGGTTACAACTGAAAAGCATACAGTTTCCTCTTTCAACTCAGGCAGTGCTAAATACTCATACACCCAGGTAGCAGGTGTATTATTTGTATTTTCTTCAGGGTGGCTACGGGTATAAACATGTTAAATTTACGACTTTTTAAGACTTTTTAATACCAGTTTTAAATGAAATTTAAGACCAAACCTTCGATAGAAATACAAAGTGAAAATATACAGTAATCCTTCCAAGTAAACACAAAATTAACAGTATGGTAAAATGACAATCGGTTGAGTTTAAGAACATTGACTTAATGTGTGTAATGCGAAAGAATAACACAAAAATGTAATTGCTGTCCTACATTATATTTGTTACAATATTTTCAAAATATTTGGGTCCCATTATAACATCAAGTGAATATTAAAAAAACACTGTTCCTTTTGAACAAAAAAATAAAATAAAATAAATGCCAATTCCAGCTGCTTTTAAATGCAAAGACTTTTATATATGTGTGTGTGTGTGTGTGTGTGTGTGTGTGTGTGTGTGTGTGTGTGTGTGTGTGTGTGTGTGTGTGTGTGTGTGTGTGTGTGTGTGACTGACACAGAGAGAGAGAGACTCAGATGGATGGGTTGGAGTATGTAGAGGACTCATCATGGGCAGAGAGGAGACAGCAGTGTGTAAGAGTGTTTTGCAGTGTGGGAATGTGTGCGTGCGTGTGTGAGATTGAGTGTGTGTGTGTGTGTGTGTGTGTGTGTGTGTGTGTGTGTGTGTGTATCTATGTGTGTGTCATGTCTCCAGGTGACCAATTTTTGTTCAAGTTCTGATATCTACACCTGAGCTTTTGTGAATATACTTGGAAAACAATCCTTTTTATATAATAAACAAAACAGTGACTTGGCACTTGAGAATGTACTTACCAATTTATAACAACACACGCACATGCAAGTCCAGTTGTTTGCTTTTGTTTGTCTGGTTCAGTGTCTCGAACATAATTACAAAACGCACCGCATTTTTGGACTTCTGTGATGAGCTCTTTTTTTGATTTATGGCGCCAATTCAAATTTAGCCACGTATCTGTTCTTGTCTTTTCCAGAAGTAAATGACTGTACAAGCCCCGAATCTGGAAACAATGTAATTTGACCTGTATGAATTGTGGCTTGTCACGGTCCTCAGCACCCACATCACCTCTGCTCGGAGTGTTGGCATAGAGCCACAAATTGCTCGTAGGTCAGCTTGCATTGTTGGCTGTGGATATCCCATCGTAACATCTAGCGTTGTAGCGTTGACATTGTTGCTAGCGGTGGAAATGGTGGAGCAGACACTAGCAATGGCGGGTTGCTGGCATGCATACTTAGTTAGATTCCACCGCTCTGATCCCCATTGTCTCAAATTTGTAAATCTTCAGAGACAGTTCACAACGCAGTTCTCTTCATAAGCATTTCCAGGCACAGACCTTAACCAAGAATACTCGTTTTCAAGCCATTTGTCACTGAACTTGCATTTCCCCATGTTTCTAGGTGGCTATCAACCATTGCTGTATTACCTGTGTGCGGCGAAATTACGAATCCCGCAAAATTACGAATCTCCCTGATTACGGCCATGCCAAGACCCACCCACGAAGCAGCTTGATTGGTTGGAGTTGATTGGTTGGCATTTGACCTCGAGTGGTTAAGGTTAGGATAGCCGATTGGTCAGGGGATAGGACATGTACAAATGGGGTAACCCTCCTCGATCTAATCGGCTTTGCGACCCAGGCAGCCAGGTGGGTGTGATCAGGGTTTGACTAGGGTCGATTTCACGATGAATTGCGTACAACCTAGGTCGCTAACAACCGGGGCGGGACAAATTATATGACAGTGGGTCATCAGAGGTCACCGCCTATGTTCACTGCACACTTTAAATAAACAACATAAATGCTGTCTCGGTGTTCTTTACGCTGTGTTTTCAACATAGACTGTTAACTAGGATTTTCACTGGTAGCTTCCAGCAGAGTGGAGCGGTTCAATTCATTTATGAACGGACCGCTGGCAGTGGATGTAGCAGAGCGGTAGCAGAGTTTTACAGCCAAAACTGCCTGTAAAAACCCAGCGTTAGAACATAAACGTATGAAAATAGGTTTTGTTTAATTCTCTCATCACCACCGCTCTTACTCCCTCTCTCTCTCCGGCAGGACACACCACCAGAGAACCATGCAGTTCTCTGCGGCTGTTGGGTAGCGTGAATCACTCTCTTTTTTCTTCTTTCTTTTTTAAAAATGAGTTGTGAAGCCAACAGCAAAAGATGAAATAAAATCAAACAAAGAGAGATGTTCACCCCTCGTCTTAAAATAGTCAAAAATCGATCCTTGAGTAACCAACTTCCTTGTCCAGCTACTGCAATAAATATGCAGAGGAGAAGATATCACTCTGCACAAAATCATCTGAGAAGTGTTTGATGGTTATTTATGTGTGCTTTAGAACGTAATCACTGCGAAATAACCAAAGAAAGCTTTATTTATCTCTCAAGTAGCTACAAAGCAGTTCTGCTCGTGTAAAGCTGGACTGGAGTATGTGATGTTAGCTGTTAAGTAGTGGCGTTCCACTTCCAAAGCATAACTACATGCCTGTGTCTTAATTAAATAACAGACGACCTGCTTCCATGAGGTGACGCAAAAGCACTGGAGGCGCATCCCATTCAGCCCTCCATCTTTGTTTTATATTCTGCGGGCAACACACAGAGATGGGAGCAGCACAAAGGTTTCTGTGCGATCAGCAGTGACTTCTGTTTGAGGATCAAACCTTGAGATTATATCCCTGGAGGGTAAAAGAGTGAGGTGGAGGAGAAATGAGGAAGTGTTGATAGAATAGAAGTTTCTGTCTGTCCAGTTTTGGATTATTTCTCAAAAAGACACTGGAACTTGTAGAAAATGTTACCAGTGAATAAAGATATTGTAAAACAGATAGTGTGTGTTTTGAACTTTTTGATTACTGCCATTGTTATTTTTTGCAAACCTGCTCAATGCAAGGTCATCTTTCATCTTTCATGTTGATTATGATGCAATCAGTCTTGACAGTGACAGACAGGGTACACCTTTGCAAAAACAGTGTAGCAGTACCCCCCACACAGACGCACACACACACACACACACACACACACACACACACATACACACACACACACACACACACGCACACACACATACGGCTGTCAGTTCATATTCAGCTATGTGACACTTAAGCCTATCCCATTCATGACACAGCATTGATAGGTAAACTTCTGACCCTCTGTTTGTTATTGTGTCTGCGTGGCTTGGCAGATTCTCATCTCCCCATCGCTGCTATCTCTAGCTCGCTCTGCTCTCTCATTTGTGTGCTGCTAGCTTTGGCACAGGAGAAATTCCTCTGACGGCCCGGTGCTAACCGATGCCAGGCTAATCGGCAGACATGCTGCCAGCCTTCATAGCTTATCATCCCTGCTCTACTCCCCAACACTTGAACTGCAGCTGCTTGATCGGCTAGCTAAACGGATGTGTGTGTGGGACATCAGCTTTTTTGACACTTTGTCAATTGTGACAGAAAAAAAAAACCAAACAATGATAGAATACGAATGTGTCTGTGACTGTAGTAGCGAATTTATTGGGTTGTCTGCAGCTTTAGCAGCAATAAAGGGAGTGCTGGTACTGCTTGTTTTCTGCATCATCTGCCACGGTTTTTTGCTCCGATTTATGATCCTCTCATTGTGCTTGGGTATACATATGTAAACATTCTGAGAATATTTTTGTTCAAGTTTTACACCAGACCAGAGAATTGTACAAATCAGAGTGTTAAAGTTTGGTGTGTTTTTACCAACGTAAGAAAAACCATTGCCACTTCTCCAAGCAAAGATGACTTGATGGTTGAATTGATTCATATTCAAAATCAATTAAGGATGGTGAGTATGTGGTAGCAGGGAGCAAAGATGTTGGTAAAGTGTGTCACAGTTCCCGTTTTCGTGGTCTGATATCTGAATCCGAGCATTTTGAGACTGTGACCCAGGATGAAGTGCTTGCCAGTCATTCTCATGAACGGGTTCATACGATATCTTGTTATAACGTTTGCACAATAATTCGGCTTATCTCACTTATGTTGATCATGTTTCAACTATGAGTGCACAGGTAGGAAAGGTCAGCATGGATAGAAAATGTGATGGACCAAGGATTGAAACTTGAGGTACCCTTTAGCTGTAGCACATAGCATTATCCTGAACACATCCTATCATTGTTATTGAAGCGTATCAACAGGCGATCCAAACTTATTTCAACTTATTCCAGTTTTTTGCAGAGCTGGGAATCGACCTCAATATGATTCAGCAAGCGACTTAAATGTATCCAAGACTTTCAAGTACCACAAGTTTGTTTAGGTCTTTTTTTTTACCATATTTTGAATAGACATTTCTCAATTTATGTCAGAATTTTCCCAACGCTATACAGCATTGTTTTGGCCAAGTTGTAAGTTCTTTGTTGTTTTGTGGCTTGTTTTATTAAATTAACAAAACATTTTAAACGACTAGACTCACTGACTGCTGAGAGATCACCCTCATGTTGTCCTTGGGTCAAATTTGACCTGTTTTCAATTTTTTTTATCACAAAAAAATGGGCCTTCAAAATAGGCGCTGAAAATGTCAACATTAGAAATATCAAATAATTTTGGAAAAAAACATAAAAAACCACCCACAACACTGAATGAGTGACAAAAATGTCGGAACAATCAATAATCGTGTTTTCATGGTTGACGGGAAGACCACACAAGGGTTAACATTAGATGATATGGTTTTAGCATAACAAGCCAATTATGCCATTTTTTGATCCAAAAAGCACATATTAAAAAATTTGGATATTTCTCAAACTACCAAAAAGGTACCAAAAAAAGTACCAAAAAAACACTTTCTAATAACCATCATTAATAGATTAATGATTAATTAATTTAATCTTTAGTTAATTATTATTTGACTGTAAGCAAACTGTAATTTGACTGTTATCAAACAATTAAATTATAATTAATAATAATTCATAATTGTTAAGTGCTGAAAATTAACAGTTTATTGTTACACACATTATATCCCTCATATACTATATTAGGTATATTGAGTAATGATTAAAAAATGTTTGTAAGCCTTTAAGAAACCATTTTTAAAACATCTATAAACATTACATAGATGGATCAGATATTCCTAACACGTGGGTTAAGGGTTTATAATGTAACAATAAACTGTTCATTTACAGCACTACTAATATTTTATTAATTAGAATTGAATTGCTTGTTTAACAGTTAAATGAAAATTAACTAAGGTTAATTATCAATTTAACATCTATAGATGATGGTTATTATAAAGTGTTACCCATTGCTTTAGAATTTTAACACAGGTGGTCAGTTAATATTAAAACAAACTGCACCATAGTCATCATATCAGAGGTGATAAAATGACTTGATTTCCTGTACATGTAGATATCGAGGCTATATGCCATCAATCCAATGTCAATTATATCAAACTTAAGCTACTGACTACTGCTTGAATGCAGTAATTATATCTGGAGGGCTTGAAACAACATGATGGCTCCTCACCACTTGGCTGAAAACATGGAGAACACTCTCAAAGAGCCTCATTGACAATCATAGCACAGACACTCCCAGCAGCAGTGTATTGTGGAAAACCTTAGCCATCTCCCTCCATCTCCCCCGTCCAGGATGTAAAAGCACAGGCAAGGGGAACATCAGCCTGTTGATGCAGAGAACTAGCTGAGACAACTTGAATGTCCAAAATCGAATGCCCCTCGAGGAGCAGGGATGGAGCCGAGGCATTTAAGAATAGCTGTTTTTTAGTGAACCCCCTGGGCGACTGAGCAAGACAGACACAAACAAACACAAACCTTTGCTAATGAGCCTTATAATCAAAGCAAATGGTAGCAGTATATATATATATATATATATATAGTATCAGCTCTGCCTGGCTTTATTGCAGCTTGTCATAACAAGGTTGATTTACAAAAGGTATTTCAATTTCGGAGGCTTTAACTTAGTTTAGTTCATCATAAAATTTAACTAATACTTTGAGTTACACTATTCTTTACAGTCAGTCAAGCTGAAGACATCATGGACCATTTTCTTTCTTTTCCATCATTCTTATTAATGAGGAAAAACACTTTCCCCAGACCTGAAAATGACCCAAACTACATTAGATAAACAGATCAAACATGGCGCCATATACTTTTGGGATTCTCAAAGTCAAGTGTTTACAAATCAGAAAACACATTACGTTACGCACTGCCTCCTGTCAAACACCCGACACCAACAGGAAGAAATGAAAGTCTTCTCCAGGAAATAAGAATTCTAAAACCTGTCGCCTTACAGTCTTTATTGTGACTATCATGTCTTCCTATTTAGGGCATGGTTGTTACTTAGCAGTTTTACACTAGGTTTGGTTACATTACATTAAATGCTCAAATTATACTGTAGCTTTCCGGGTGGGGGTGGGATGATACTTTGCACATGCACGCGTATACATGAATCTGCCCACCTACATGCAAAAATATACTATCAATACATGTAAATGATCTGTATTGGAACCATTCACACACATTCATACACTGTGGTCAAGGCTGCCATACAAAGGTTCCACCTGCTCATTAGATAAACACACACACACATTTACACTCTGATGGCGCAACATCGGGGGAAACTTGGGGTTCAGTGTCTTGCCCAAGGACACTTCGAGATCGGACTGCAGGGCCAGGGATCGAACCACTAGGGACCTAAACCCCTAAATGCATTATACTGTAGTAACCAGCATTACAAATGTTCCCCAATAATATCATTTAAGCCTAGATTTGCTTTATATTTTTATTTCCAGTCGCACAGTGTATTGCACTTGTTTCATTATTTTGTTGTTTTCTGGATGTAACCGTCTATTAGAATGTTTTTTTCTCCATAATACATAATCCTGTTGTAATCTTGGAGAGTGGAGCCAAGACTAACAGCTGAGTCAAGACATGGATGATGTCATCAATTATTACAATACTACTAAAGAGATTAAAACAACTCCATAATGTAACAGTTATAGAGCACTTGGAGTGATATGTGATGATTCAGCCATTGGTGTTTGCCCCAGAAACGATGTACTGTGTAACATCTTCTGAGGTGTGAGTGCCCACTGGGAAAGATTTACAGCCCCGCTGCATCGGTAGATTCATGACTTTTTCTGTCAGGAGGAAAGGAAGCGTGGCTTGGATTCAAGTTTTTAAATGAAGTCCTGCTTTGTTTTGCCAGACATTAAACCAACGGTAATCTATAAATCCCAAGTGGCCAGGGGAACCTTGTGGCTCAACAGCTTAATGCAAATTACTGTGTATATACACACCACACACAGCGTCTAATCCCACCCATAGCTGTGTCTTTCCTCTATCTCTGAATTGCAGTGAGAAGTGGCAGAAAAAACTGCCCATTAAGAAATTGAATATGCCCACTGTGTCCCACACAAAAATAATTTCCAGCTTTGGAAAAGAGTCTGGGATTGCTATCCCAAATTTTTTTGTTTCTCTTTGCTATTATTAAGTAGCAATGGAACCATGCTGGGTTATTAATTTCAAGTGTTTGATACCTGGTAGTGATGGAGATGAGGTATGATGTAGGCCTGGCAAACCGATTCCTTAATTAATTAATTAATTAATTCCTTAACTCACTTAATTGAACAGGGTTGTGCGACTTGTGTGACTTTAATCACTTGAGTCAGTGCTAGGATTAAGATAATTTTTTTTTTTTTTTTTTAAATCAACTGTCTGCTCAACCCAATTGCATTTTAACATATTACATTCAGACACCAAACCCTACAGTAAGCCTAGCTAGGCTACGTGCAGAACATTGTATGTTATTTCAGAAGTTAAAGAATGACTTTTGTTGTTGATTTGCTTTACTTTGAGCTCAAGGAGAGATTTAACTCGCTCGTCTGAATCAGATCCAACCATGACATTTGCCGGATTGACTGACTTGCGCGAGCATCGACAACCTGACAGTCCGACCTGCAGACTCAGAGCCGGAAGCTCGCAGATCATGGGATTCACTTGAGAACTCGCGAGCCCTCGATGACTCGCGAGTTCTCGAGTGAATCCCATGATCTGCGAGCTTCCGGCTCTGAGTCTGCAGGTCGGACTGTCTCTCTGCTCACTCAGTCGCTTGAGTTGACTTGAGTTGTTGTTGCCTGCGAAATTGTAAGTTATAAAGCCTTTTTGCAGCTAAGATGGCTAGATATAGTAGTAGCTATTGTTGCAAGAGGTTTGTGTGTGGCGCTGTTTTTATTTTAGATTGAATTCTAGTAGGACTCAACTGAACCGGATTAATGATAGTAGAGACTCGCGATTTGTGAGTCAATTTAAAGACTCAGGTTAAGGATCACGACTGAATCATGACTCAGACAGGTTTAGTATGATGATGCAAAGCCAAGCTCAAAGTAGGTACACTAGCAACTGCTATCAAATATGACTGAGTGTTATTCATCTTATTTTGAAAAATGTCTCAAGTGTGTTTTTGAAGATCATTTTAAGGCAATTCCTCTTTATTACAGCTTGGGTATATATTTTTCAGTTTTGACAGTAATCTGTCATGATACAATTGTACTCTGCTGCGTTGCCTTTTTTAACATACACAAGCAAAAAAGCGCCCATCACACCTGTTTCAGTATCACTTCACTGGTTACCAATTCATCTTAAAATTCTGGTGCTTCCTTTTAGAGCCTGGCACAGACAAGCTCCTTCTTGTATATCTGAACTGATGCAGCGTCACACTTCTTCCCGGAGTCTGAGGTCATCAGGGTCAGATGTTGTTAGTGGCCCCCAGTAATCATTTTAAAACCAGAGGGGATCGTTCATGTCAGGCAGTGACACCAAGGCTGTGGAATGCAATGGTCCTCTATAAGCCAACAATTGTATTACAAATTATCTAAGCCACTTTTAGTTTGAGCTCCAAGATAAACTAAAAGTGATGTAACCTGAAACATCTCTCAAGAGTCCCTCAAGCGCCTGAAAACTTTGGTAACAGTGGGTCAAGTTTGATCAGGAGGTTGGTGTGTGATGTTGGGTCATAATTTCATCTCAATAATAAGTTTGTCTAACCTGCCTGATTGGCTGACTGCTCAGGTTCCATTGTCCGCCAGTTGTAATATTAGTAGAGTTGGGTATCGTTTGGGTTTTTTCCAATAGCGGTGCTAAAACTATACTTTTAAAACGGTGCCAATGCCTAAACAGTGCCTGAACCAATACTTACAAAGGCTTGTTTATTTCAAAAAAACCACCAGATGGGAAAATGGTATTTTACTATAACTTTGAATGCACCACAAGGCTTAAAGTTACCAGTTTTAGTGAATGCACCATCTGTGTTGTTGTTCCAACAACAGCAGCTGCAGACTGTTGGAATCCTCTCCAGTTAAATACAGTCACACTTATAGTTTACCTGTCTCAGCCAAATCTCAGCCATGAAATCCAGCTAAGTGAGTTATTATCAATAATGATGGCCAAAACTACACAAAAAAGACGTAGGTTGTATAAAATCCTCCAGAAAAGACAAAAATGTCTTAATTACATAACTTTGATCTGAGCACTTTTAAGGAGGCTGTGGACAAAAATGCCTCAGTTGCTATTGCAAGAAACACAGAAACATTAAACATATTTCAGATATATGTTCTGATCAAAAGTCAATGCAAGACTGTGAGTCCTCATAGTAAAAGATTAGAAGAAAGTCAGGCTCTTCGCCGGATCACATAATTATTTCCCATGACGGTACTGATGGGAGACATTTGTGTGTTTGCTCTTCGGTGAAATAACTGGTACAGCTCCTCTCCTCCTCTTTTTCCTTCCTAAGGTTTAAAATACATCTAAGGATATTTTTACAGTGATAATCCCATTAGAATGAGGTGAGCACTTAATTACTGCATATTTTTAGAGGCCTCCTGGGACATCCCAGCGCGGTGGCTGGGTAATTTCAGACTCAATACTGTCGTTGATATCTCTGTTGAAACACTGCTCAGTCTTTAAGCTCTTCATTAGACATAAAACTAACTTCTCTCACTCCAGCCGCTGTTTGGCTTTAAGCTTCAAACAGGTTGGGATATTAAACACAGAAGCCTGTTTTGGTTGTATTAGATTCATTAAATCATAAAATAACCAGGATATTTGATCAGAAATTAAGGAAATTCTTTCTTCTCTGACAATGCTAAAGCCAGTATATTCTCCTTTAAAATTTCCATTCCGATCCAAACCGTCTGTTTTTATTTTGGCCTGAATGTTGTCGTCCACTGCACAGCAGACAAACACACTGAATGCTTGAGCCATGATTAAGATCGCTCATCACTAAAAGCGGCTGTAAGCACTGAGTCAGAAAACAATATATATCTTGGGTCGTGGGATGGCAGGGGCAGAGGGTGCGGTTAGTCACAGCGCAGGGATTTTAGAGCTAGAGGTCAATTAGGTATGCTAAACAGTCTGGGTATCAGCTCTCCCCACTGCTGATCTGTATTCTGCACCTGACTCCTTTGCTGATCTCCAAGTCCCCCTGCATTCCGCGCACTGAGGATAACCTGGAGTGTGTGTGTGTGTGTGTGTGTGTGTGTGTGTGTGTGTGTGTGTGTGGGGGCTGAAGGAGGAGAGTGTTCTTTTATTCTGTCGTGTAATGGGGAAAAGAGACAATATTCCCCTCCCATGTTAGGTGTTGAAGGTACACAGGAAATAAATGGCTGGCAGCTGGAATGGGATGGAGAAAGGTCAGCAACGGGTCACACAGTCAATCCATCAGGAAAAAGCTAAACTACTTCTTCAATCGCACAGTGCAACAATGGCTGAACGTGTACAGATACAGAAACATTGCCCATTAATCTGCTGAGGCTCTCCCACAGGAGAGGAAACTATGTTGACAAGAGCCTGTAAATGCTTGTCCTGTTATTCACTCAGATAAAAGACAATATATGTATAATCTGTAATCATACATCAAAACCAGTGCCTTCCATTTATGTCCCCATACCATGGCAACTAGAGATGGTAAAATTAGCTATTACCTTGTTTTCCATATTCTATTTTTTTCATGAAGCAGTGGGGCAATATGCTCAGGTTTGAAGACCCGTCTTCAATTTAAAGCAATTTAGCCAAGTGATGGGTGTAATTTGTTTCCCCCGTCAGGTTGCCATTTGCATTTAAATTCATCATTACCAACCTTGTTTTGCAGAGATTTCCCCAGATCGCAGGTGTCAGGACTCTCCAGTGACTTGATGCAAACGCCGCATTATTGAACAATTTGAATTATTTTGCCAATTGGGGGAAAAGGTAGGGACATTAGTGTAACATGAATGTCTAAAGAGGCACACCTGACACATGTCCTAAATCACCTTGGAGATTCAGCCTCCCAACACATAGGCTCTGACATTCCCCTCTTTTGTGAGAATTGACTAATAGGTAGGCAACTTGTGGAAGAAGTGGAATTCTCCAATCGCATAGCTTGATGAATCAGTCAGGAGAGGTTCCCTGTGACAAACATCCCTTACATTTTAATACTACTTGTACTGGAATGCACTTCACTCAAGTGTGGCATTGTTTTAGAATGACGTAACCACAGAAATGAGAGATTTAAGCTAGAGCACATGATTGTGAATTCATATATTCAGGATTGCATATGCTAAGGGACCTAAAACCCCTCCTGTGAGGGAGCTGGTGTGGCTTTTAATCGTATTGAGAGCAGTGTGTGTGTGTGTGTGTGTGTGTGTGTGTGTGTGTGTGTGTGTGTTAACATATTTCATTGTATGAAAAAAAAGACAGAATAACTATCCTCTCATAGAGACCACTGCAATATTACATTAAAGCTTTAGTGTGTAACTTTTTGACATTAATGAATGTCTGTTACATTCAAGCCATCGCCAAATAAATTGCTACAAAACTAATTAAGCCTATCAGGTCCACACAACTCTCTGTATTTCTCAGTATGGCTATGTTCAGAAGATTGTGGCGTCCAGTGACTTTTCCGCATAGAACCTCAAGTTGAAGATTTGAAGATAATGACCTCTTCTGAAGAGTCCATCCTGTTTTTTCAGACAAAGCATGCAAGTATAAAGCATCACCATAGTCAAGTATAGACATACAGTAAAAGTGGCAGCAACTAGCCTCTTTCTAGATTCAAATGAAAGGCAGGATATGATTCAGAAATAGATAGATCATTCATCATTCAAGCTTAGAAGTGAGGATTGAAGGCAGATTTGATTTTTATTTTGAATTTGAAAAAAGCATGACTTATTTTTATTATTTCAGCAATTAAAACAAGTTTTAAATCATAAAGATTCTGTTGAAACGTGATCTGTAGTGGGTGCTGAGTAATACAGTGCAGTGTCATCAGCAAAAAATTAAATTTTACTTTAGACACATTATGGTCAATGTTATTAATATAGGGGGTAAATAGCAGTAGCCCCAAGACTGAAGCCTGAGGCACGCCTTTTGTTACTCTGAGATTTCCAGAAGTGCTGCCCCTCCGCCTGCAAACACTGACTTCTGTCTGTAAGGTAATTAACAAATCAGCTGACAGTTTGTTTAGAAAGTCCAGCCCTACATGGTCTGTGTGGTCTACTGTATCAAATGACTTAGAATGATCAATAGAAAAGGCTGCACAATGCTGCTTGTTGTCCATGGATTCAATAAAGTAATTTAAAACCATAAGAGCTGCCAATGTTGTACTATACCTTTTTTCTAAAAACAGACTGGAAGTCAGATAAAACATTATTACTGTTAAAAAAGAATAAAAATATTAGTTAAAAGGGATCTAGTTCATCAGGGCTTGCAGATGTTGTGTCCAAATGCTAGAGGGCTTTATTTATGTCTGAAATTGTAATAGTACTAAACCTAAAAGGCTGACTAGAAGAATCAAGGCCAACAGTCTGTAGAGGAAAACTCATGTTCATTGAAACAATCAAGTATTTTGGCCTTGTCAGTAAACTTTTTGAAGGTATATCACATCACAATGCTTGAAGGAAGCTCCTGGCCTTTACTGTTTTCCAATAATGATTTGCTAGTTTTCCAAAATGTTGATGAATTATTCAGGTTAAGAGTAGTTTGAGAAAGAAAATTGTATTATTTGACTTGATTAATCGGCATATGAATCTGTACATAAGATTCCTCAGCACAGCATGGAAGGTAGGAACATTACACATCACACACAAATGGCTAGCACTGGTCCATCTTGGACGCTTCATCAAAATTCTAAATGCATCATTATATGCCACCTTTATCTTGTTTATCTTTGCTTTACTGTAGCTGCATCATAGATGAGCTGTATAAAGTGGAGTACAGTATGCTTTGAAAATAGATATTTTAACTTCCTCAGAACACATATGAAACTTGCCATAAAGAGGTTGTTTTTTATAATCAATGGCATGGCACAAATCTGTGGCAGGGGGAAAAAAATAGGCCGTCACTAGGACTCCTGGCAGTTTAGATGAAAGCAGAGGTTGGAGTTTTATACTATTTCTTTGGGAGCTGTTAGCACACTTTGCCACATGTGAGTGCAGCCTGAGCTCAGTTTGTCTGCCATGTTCATTAAGAGCCTCATCAAGCTTGCATTTGCATTTGGAAATACATACACTGTCTTGTATTAGACTAGTTTTTTCTGCCATCCAACTTGGATGTTCTCAGCTCTTTTGATGGACTTTAAGCATGAATCCAGTGCACCAACTGTTACTTAATGTTATGTGGTTCTGCCAAAGGAGAAAGAAAGATAACACTTTATTTGAAAGGGTGTTCATAAGACACACATATGACACTGTCATTATTATGACATGACACCATTTTGAGTTATTTTGCGTCATTTTGAGTGTTCATGACTGTTTCATTAAGTGTCTTTTGATAAATATGATACTTTTAATGCAAAGTTAGCATCGTCTGATTTGTCTTTGTCATGACAACTAGACATTAAGGAAGACAACAATCTCTGTATTATGACAACTTGGCATTAAACAAGACAATACAACCTGTTGATGTCTTTGTAATGACAACTTGACATTAACCTAGATCATAACTATGTCATGGCAGGCCCACTTATCAAACTTTAATAAACTACTTAGCTTCATGTGATAACATTACATTAAACTGCCATAAAGAGGTCGTTTTTTACATTGGCTGTCATGAGAGAATTATAATTGTGTCATTTTACCTTGAACTCAAGTAAAGTGAAACAATTTTTCACTAAGATGTTGGATGAAGACCAGTTGGACGACAGTGAAGGCAGTATCAAGGTGATTTATTCTAAGAGTTCCTCTATAAGCAACATACGGTGCAAAAGCTCTTACCCACAAAGTTTGAAGATACAAAAACGGGGTGATCAAAATGAAAAAGCATTTAGAGTCAAATGGCTGAGTCTCCATGTATGACCATGAAAGTGCGCTGAAAACGAGTGGCAGTGCAGTGGGATTGATGAATAGTTACCTAATCTAAGACATGTGAAAGATATAAGAGGGGTTTTAAGGAGTCTATTGTATACATTCAGTATACCATAAACAAAGAGGAAACGGCAATATTAACCAATCAGAAAGAAAGTAAGACTCAATGCATCTTGGCACGCATTGACTCAAAGGATTGCTCAAGACTGTCCTTAAGATTATAATGTCTAGTAGTTTATAGAAACCCAACTTCTTTAAAACTTCTTTGTGGAGAGATAAGAAACAAACAAAGAGGAGCAGAACCATAAAGAATCTATGTAGTCCTCACCCCCAACCGGTCGAGGCAGATGCCCCCCACCCTGAGCCATGGCTCTGCTCGAGGTTTCTTCCTCTTAAAGGAAGTTTTTCCTTGCCTCTGTCGCCTAGTGCTTGCTCTTGGGGGGAATTTTTGGGTTTCTGTAAATAACATCACAGAGTACGGTCCAGACCGGCTCTTTTATAAAAATAGCAATGAGATAACTGTTGTTGAGATTTGGCACTATATAAATACAATTGAATTGAATTGTCCCATTCACATCACAGGGTGGGCAGCACACCTGAGTTTCACATTCAAAAACAGTCAGTTCCATAGTTTGATCATTTTAGACAAATAATACTCCAACTACTGTGCTTATACACATTGTAAAATCAAAAATCCTAATTGGACGATAGTACTAAGATCCAGATCAGACATGTGTGCTTTAAAATATAATTCCATTCAAAAACTCCAAACTGAAAACAACTTGAGCATGTGCGAAGAGGAGTGACTCAATTCTCACTTCATTTTCATGTTTTAAAGGTGTGTTTACTGTGAGCACCAGAGTCAGAATTAAAATTGTATGAATATTGAAATGTGTATTGGAGTTTAATGCAGCTCTCATCTCAAAATGCCATAAGTCTTCCATCTGCTGAAGTAATTAAATGGGAAGAATGGTTTTTCGTGATAACAGAGACTTGAATGGACTCTGGACTGAGAGTGGTGAATAAATGGTAATGTGTCTGATGTATTGGTAATAAAACATGAATGGATGTCACAGGATGTTGTTAAATGTGTTATATTTAACACAGAATCAATAAAGATCCATTCTTTCCGAGGAAAACCGCTTTCACCGACTCTTGTGTTATCATCATATCGAGTTAGGCCCCACTTGGGTGATGACATGTAATGATTATCCATCTTAAAATGGCCACAGGTATGAAGAATAGCAGCACACATATAATAATCATGGTGGTTTAGCATTTCCTTATTTTATAGGAATATTATCAAATATCCACTTTAAGCCCAATTCAAAGTGCTGTTTCAATAACCCTAACCCCCAACAGTGTGAAGAAAAACATAACTCAAATGGATATTTCTAAAGTTAATATCCCTTCGTCTTTGAGATAGATCTATTCTCATTTGTGAACTTAGTCTACACTCCAACAGACAACTGTATGAGAGAATTAGGACTTTGATCTTTCATGACATCAATTAAAAGCCTGAAAATGACTCATTGATAATGAAAGGAGATCATAAAGACTGAGAAATGATTTGAGATTTTACATGTAAATGAGCTTGAATTTCATAGAAAGGATTATTTCCTAACAAGAAATTGTCTAAAGCAAAGTCCTCCTTCATACCTTCATAAAGACATTTTCTGTTTCACATGTATTGTCCTTGACAACCTGCACTGGTAATACCATTATACCATTATTTCTGAATGTGCTTATTAGCTACATTTGCTAAGTGACAGGGTACTGCTCTTTCAGTTTAATTAAACCTAATTAGTAACCTATAGTTTGCCTTCTTTGCAAGTACCTTTACATGTGTTAAGGATCCAACACATGCTAATGTCCAATGGCCACAAAATTTCCTACAGTGAGTATGAAGACAATGCAGAGCACTCACAAACTTGTCCTCCTTTATGCCCCATTAAAACACCATGCTGTACACAGGCACAGCACTTTGTTGTGGATACAGACACGGAAGTACATTTTGCAAATGATTAGCGCTCGTGATTGAGTCATGCTCTAGGGTCATCACTCCACCAAAGCTTCCGATGTGTTCATTTCAGTTCACAGTGTCTTTTGCATTAAGATAAGACACTGTAGTACGGAAATAAGGCTTTCATGACCATATCAGCTGTCTATGCACAGTGTTCTCATGAACCATGAATGAATGAAAAGTAATGCACTGCAATGTAATCTATGTATTTATTACTGTATGCACCACATTGACTGCTGCTGTATACGAGTGCAAAGATCCATGTAGGGTGAAGGTAAGAGTGGCTCTTAAAACACAGGGCTTTTTAAGCGGGGGAGCAAAGTTCATGTCCTGGAAGTAGTTCAGGAGAAAACACAAGACTTTCACCCAGGTAACCTTTTTATTGGCTAAATTTAACTCTAGAGACTAAACTGTCATGTGACTGGCCGTCGGTCGCCGTAATTCCATAGGACATCATACAAACTGTTTTTTGCACAGCATCATAAGAACTTGCTCATGAGAATTCAATTCAATTCAGTTTTATTTATAGTATCAAATCATAACACGAGTTTTCTCAAGATACTTTACAGATAGAGTAGGTCTAGACCACACTCTAACAAGAAAAGGCAAAGTGTAGTGATTCAAAAGGCAAACGTTGGGTCCCAAAAGAGTGGAAACTTAATCACGGATCAGAATGCATTGGTCTATGAGCACATAAGGTTTCTGACATTTCTTTCTCTATTTATCTTGTTTGTGGTTCTCTCAGACTCATTTTTCATTCTTTTGCTCTAACCCTTTTTCCACCCTCCCTTAACAAGTTGCTGGAAACTCATCAAAACTCCTGACTCCTGTCGAGCTACATCCATCACTGATCCCCGTGGGTCTGGCTTACTGCCTCTGCAAAGCTGCGAGGTAGGACTGTTGGATGTGGAGGCGGCAAGGTGGGTCAAAGGGTCAAAAGATGTAACAAGAAGTATCTGAGAGCTGAGAGGTAGAGAGGGCCAGGGCAGAAAGAAAGATCATTAGTGATTTTTTTTTTTTTCTTTTATTTGTGCCTCTGTGTGGTCACTCAGTGTGCAATGTCAAGAGTCACTGAGCGTGTGTTATCACTGCATTGAGGACTGTGTTAAAAGCAGGTCAGACACAGTCAGTCTATAAATGATTCTCCAACCTGTGTGTGGGTTTATGTCTGTCTTTGGATAAAAGGATACTGCATTAAAACAAAATAACGCATTCTTATGAACAGGTCTCAGTGATATCATACGAAAATGTCATGATGACATTGAGCGGCAGTTGCTAGTCGTTAGTCGCTACAGAGCAGCCGTCACAGTTCGGTCGTATCAGAGGCAGTTAGTAGATGAGTTCAGCTGAAAGTAGGTGTCACTGAGCCGGGTACAGAGCACCGCAATCTGCCGCTGGTTTCAGCAGAGACTAGGGTTAAATTTAGTCCACAAAATTTGAGCATTTTGACGCAACGAGAGTTAAGATTAGGCACCAAAATGACTAGTTAAGATTAGGCAAAAGATCGTGGTTTGGATTTCCTCTTTGAAAACACACCTAAGAAACATGCATTCCTGGAAGCGAACCGCCATCCTCCTCCCTACGCGGCCAGATAGATAGAAAGATAGATACTTTATTCATCCCGAAGGAAATTTTAGCCAGCCACGTTCTTATAGAGCAGTTGTCAATGTGTTGCATAAAGCAAAAAAACAAACATGGTATCCTTACGAATAACAGTGCTCAACTTTCTTATGAAAACAGGCTTAACAAAAACACACTGGTTAGGAATCCACCATGACTCATTCCAGCCAATCAATCCAATTAACAACTTCTCAATTATGATCTCCATTATGTGACACAAATCACTAATTTTTTTTTTACATTTCCAACACTCAATGTGCTGCTATATGGAGCAGAACAAGAAGGATGGAAATAATAATTAATTGAACAGCTGTCCAAAGGTTCTCTCATTTTTGTGAAAGAAAAACAAGTAGAACACATAATGTTATTATCAGAGAGCATTGATTATTATTTTAGTCTAATCTAATTAGTGGTGCTGTAGCGTGCACCTACAGTAGACTGCAGTTTACCTCCCAGTGTTTGTGTGTCTGTCTGTAACAGAAGATTCAGTCATTGCAGAAAGAATGCTTTGCGATTACACCAAAGCCCTATTTTCTGCAGTGCATTGATCTATACTTAACGTTGACACTGAATCTCTGAGCCTGTGTCGCGGGGTCGGAAGCATAAATATTTGTATCTACAATTTCCTCTAATCATGGTTTTTGAGAGCAAAGCTACAGATCTGCCACTCACACTGCCGCCCCCTCCTAAGAGCCTCCGTCTCTTCTCCTGAGACTTGGCAATCCACGAAAAGATCCCTTGGGTGTTGCAAATGAACCCTGCTGTTTTTGCCGGAATGCAAAAAAAAAATAAAAATAAAAAGGCCTGTGGCTATAGAAGTGAATCGCTTTTTGAATTTAGCATCTCATCTCTCTTTTTTTGTTGTGCTGTGTTTTGCTCTCCTCTATTTTTGGGTCCTAATTAGGCTCAAGAGGTACCAAGAGGTACAGCAGCTATTATACAGGAACATTTTTTATAGCACATTTTTATCAAATGGTGAAAGGAAGAGGATGTGTAGAAAGAATAACCATACATCAAAATTCTTTTTGAAAATATTTTGACGTTTCGGAATTCCCCAGAAATCAAGCGCCATTACTTAAGTAAGAAGTTCAAAAAGACTTTCTAAAAAGTGAAATGTACAACTTTCAAGTCGTCTGTCACAAACTTAAGTTAAAAAATTCATAAGAAACTCTGTCAATTTTGAGAGACCAAAATTCAAGACGAGACAGTCAGAAATCATAAGCCTCAAGTTGTATCCCAAAGTCATGCCAACTAACAACACACTACATGTGTGATTATACAGCCATATATACCACGTTTAATGAGGACTTTGAAATCTGCAGTTTGATGTTTCCACAACACTTCAAACCTCCCTCTATCTCCCAATAGAGTTTGATGTGACATCCTTTTATCCAATATGCTTCTTATTTAATCACAATGCTTATGGTTCACTTTTTGGCTGCTGCACAATAATTCTGTTTGCTCAAAATTATATACTGTATAATATATACTGAAAATATGTTTCTATAGAGACACTGCAACGTGGCCAGCATCAGTGCTATACCTTCATCCAGGCATTTGTGTTACAAAGAAAAAGAGCTTCAGAGAATAGGAGTGAACAGGATACTGAACACCTCACTTCCTTTCCTTCAGCTGGCCCTGACACCACACAGTCAGATGTGATGCAACACTGGATTCCCCCTGCTAGTGTGTCGGAATGATCTGCTTTGTGCACCTGCATAATGTATGTTAGGAGAATTATCAGTGGAGCATGCAAACCCTGTGTGTAGGTGTATTACAGGGAGGAACGCTGAGCAGTGGAATACACAGCAGGATAATTAACATCACAGCTCAATGGTTGCATAATTCTGACAATCTTCAAGAGAATCTTCCAGTCGAAACGATGCAGACAACTGTGATTTATGTTGAGCTTATTGTGAAATCCAGTCAAAAAAAATATATAATTTTGTTCAAACTGTTCAAACCTGCTCAACCTAAGGTCGTATTGAAATTTGAAGAATTAACTGCATGTATTAATACCTTTTACAAGCTTAAAAGAATGTTTCCAAAATTGTTTCAGTGGTTCATCAACTTGTAACATGGTGAACGGCACTTCTGCATTTATGTTGCAGCTCTCTACCGGCTATAACCGCACTATGCAAGTTTGCCAGATCAGGTAGCGGATCTGTAGTTCCAATGAGACAGCGGCAATGGATAATTCCGCTTCCAACTTGTAGGGGGACCGCAGGGAAAAGTGCTTTGGTGGTGCTTTAAGCTTGTTGGTGCATGCACTCCATGATGCTCTGCACCTTCTGCAGGAGCAGTTCTCTCTGTGAGAACAGCGGTACGAGAGAAATCCGCTGACAGCGGAGAAAGTTCCCGGATGTTCACCGCTCTCCTCAGAGTTATCTTTGTGAGAGCGGCAGCCAATGAGACGGCAGATTCGCAAACGTGCCTCCAATATATTCTGCAGTGTATACACATGATTTTCCTATAGCCTTTATGATACGTCTCTTTATGACTGGGGATGCTAACAGCTAGCTTGGCAAAAGGTAGTCCAGGCAGTTGGTACTTTTGAGTAGTAGTACTATTGTGGTAACGTTAACATTGTAGCAAAGACAATGCACATTCGTATTCCCAACTTGTATATATTTCAAATATTTGTTCTTGTATTTTGTTGTATTATTATTTCATGCATATTGTATGTATGTATGTATGTATGTATTATGTATCCTAGTATTTCATTTATAGTTATATTTTGTGCTGGGTGACTGATATTTTGCTGCTGTAACACTATAATGTACCATTTTGTTGGGATCAATAAGTATATATAATAAGTAATATGTTATTTAACCTTGTGTTGTCTTCCCATCAAAATTAAAATTTGTTGATGCTTTTTATCAACTTTTTGTTACGTTTTTGACCCTTTTTTTCAAACACCGACTCTCTTTTTTTTCAGTGTTTGTCACTTCTTACGTACACTACGTAACACTTACTTATTAACTTTGGTTTTACAATTTTTTTTTATGTTCAGTAAACCTCAATTACAGGAAATTATACCTTGTTTGAGTTAGAAAAGCAGAAATTTGTAATTATTTAGACTAAAATAAAAGGAATGTATGTTGATGGATAATCACAGACTGGAATATGTCAACTTTTACTCAATACTATTTCAAAACCACTTAAATTTTCTTTTTCAAATGCTATAAAATTGAATAAGACGCCCCAAAATTACCCATCAAAATCACCCCAAAGAGCTTTGTGTGGAATCAATCGCGTTATTTGAGGTAATTACAATTGGGAAGTTAAAAAGAACATTGATATAGGAAAACGGGTCGATTTGTCGAGGACAACATGAGGGTTAAACTAAATTAAACACAACTTTGTAAGCAGCAAAGGGTGTGACTGGAGTAGAAAATATACCAAACAGTTGTGTAAGGCCAGATATAAACTGATATCAACACCAACAAGTCATTGTCTACATAAAGTATACACCGCCAGGTGTTGTTGTGGTGACCCAAATCCACTTGAAATCCCCTGCTCGTGATGCAGTTGAAAAACACAGCCTGTGGAAACCCGGCGATATGTTTTCTGTCATACATTTGTTTCGTAAATGAGGGCCAATGAGCAGTCAGAGTGTGTGGTCTGAATGTTGTGTGCATGCCAGTTCTGCTAACTTTTGTTTGCAGAAATCCCCTCGTGGTTTTTGAGCTTGTTGTAAATTCTATTAACTTGTTTTGGTCTTGAGTTGGGTCAACATAATTGACACCTAAGTAGAAAAAGACAGCTTGATCAATACAATTAAGCAACTGAGACTACAGGAGTTATTTGCTGAGAGGGTGTGTAGGCTATGACCTGAACACTCCTCTGTGCACAATGGACACATTTACTACCGAGGCATTTTAAAGCTAATTACATTATTCATCTCCCTGTTTCCTTATCTTTTCATCTTAGTTTGGAAGTGACCTCCAGAAAAAAAGTTTGAAGACACACAGCCCTGTCCTGAAATAAAGTACAGACCCAGCCGTGTGTTTCCCATGCATGGTCGTAAAATCAATGCTGTTTTCAACACAAGTCTGTGTGCTATTCAAGGGTTTCGCAGCAGAGAACCAAGGCACTGGGTTGTTTAAAAAGTATTGTTTCATATAGTTAACTGTAGTTTTCTGGATTAAAATTATATCATAATTTTGAACATTATTTTGATCATGCCATGTGTCTTAGCTAAAAGCATATGTTTCAGGTCAAATGAGTCTCCTATATGACAGGAGAGCGGAGTTTTATGCTGAAGAATAACTGGCATCTCCCAGCTGACCGCTTTAAATAACGTGATGGGACTGAGGCACTAATTACTAATATTTACTTCTGGGACAAATTTGAAATTCATGCACATCTGGAGCAGTGACCTGTGCCGACACGCATCCATATGCTGCATGCAGACTGAGCTCAGCACAGTAAGTGACAGGCACTAAGGTTAAAATGAACAAAAACATGCAGTGGAGACGAGTTAGTATGTTTGCTGATTAATGGGTAACCTCACAATTTCTTGTTCCACTAAATGAAGAATTGAGGAATAATACATGTAAAAGCATTAATCAGGACAACACAGCACTGTTTTGCCAAAAGCAGCCACAGTGGATACACATAATACTGGCTTAAAACTCTCAAACTCAGTTGGTAATCATCACATTAACATACTGTCAGCCATATAGGCTAACTGCTAAATTCAAATACTGAGCTATATTTCATTGACAAAAGCACAACCAATGCTGAAAATGTCTAGATGAAACTTAAGTGGTAGGGCTATGCATGCTTCTGTCTCTTATTGCTCTATTCTACTGTATGCTTTATACAGCTCTGCATACTTGCTGTAATAGTATTTCAAATGTGAGTTAGCCTATTGAAGTTACAGTAAGGGCCCAGTGTAAAAAAAGTGCCCCCCTGCAGCTAGTTTTCTTATGAAAGCATTTAGAATATCTACTGTATGGCCTAAACTGAACTTTAAGAAAAGTTTCCCATTTTTATTGCAGTAAGAAACCTTGTGGAGTTAGGCATGCATGATGGCATGTATTTATGTTTGTTCCATGCATTTCAAGTTAATTACTGACAACAGCCCAGTGGAGGTAAACAGCAGTAGCAGCAGACTTTCAGCTGACTTTGAAGTTTATCATTATGTGTGAAATCTGTTGACTTCACTACATGAAAGCAGTATTTTATGTGAAGGAAAGAAGTGAATGAGTGAGACAACAATTAAAAGCTGCACAGTAAAAACTCTTATCATTTCTTAATGAGAACCCTTCAGTTTCAAGTTGATATTGTTGATGCTGCCTTCCCCACAAATATATCAATAGCTGTTGTTATGTGTTTTTGGAAGGGCAAATGGGTTTGGCAAAAATGTCCTTATAGTATAATATTTGTATCAGCATGAGATTCAACCTTGAGTAGAGTGGCTGACTTCATAAGCCTTTTAAAAGAAGGCAAAATATTCCAGCTATAAAGAAGGGTTAAAAGGTATAAGATACTGGAAGTAAGATTCCTAGCTGCCATAAACTGTATTTTCCATGAATGCAAAGTGCATATTTGTGGTGCAAATCCAGCAGCTGCTGTATTTTCCATGTATGTGTTTCCAGTGTAAAAAATACTCTATGACCTCCGGGGAGTTGGTTGTTGGTTGGTTGCTTTTTAAAAAACGTATGGGAAGTAGCAGATGTCAGATATCACGTGACGAGAGTGGCGGAGGACTTGGAGAATATTTCAAAATGAAACCCAATGCTAATAGGGAACCTGATAACGTTAATGAGGCAATCTGTAAACTTTGATGGTAGTACCATCTGGAGGCAGAAACAAGACTGGCAGCGATCAGCTCCGGCAGCCGGGTTGCAGCTGCAGGGCTCCGCGGCGATAACCAGATATCAGAGTTAGCGCTCTATAGATCTTGAGCGCTATTGAACAATATCTTTTCTTCTAAAATGACTGGTGTAATCCTGGTGACGTCATGTTTTTTTTAAGCCTTGGGAAAATATACTTTCACCTAACTTAACGCTGAATATTAACCCTCATGTTGTTCTCAGGTCAATTGACCCGTCTTTCTATAATAATGTTCTTTTTAACTGCCCAATTGTAATTACCCAAAACAACATGATTTATTCCACACATCGCTCTTTGGCAAGTACAAATCTCTACTTTCATTAATTTTGGGGTGTCTAATTCACTTTTATAGCATTTGAAAAACAAAGTGCTTTTGAAATAATATTGAGTAAAAGTTGACATACAAAGTTGAAGTTGGAGACAAAGTTTAATTTTAGTCTAAATAACTCTTCTAACTTTTCTAACTCAAACATTATAGGTATAATTTCCTATAAATTAGGTTTATTGACCCTAAATTCCCAAAATAACTGTAAAATTAAAGTTAATAAGTTAGTGTTACAAAGTGTTAAAAAAAAGTGACATTGATAAAAAGCGTCAAATAAAGTGTTGATTTTCAATTTTGACGGGAAGACAACACAAAGGTTAATACCACTTACTAATACCACAGATTTTATTTATTTACAATCATATCTATATACTTGCCTTATGTCCTCCCTGCTGTAAATCCCGCCCCATATGAGATAAATGCTTGTGATTGGCCTGACCAGAATCCGGTCGGCTGGAATGGGAGGGGGACAGACGTATCTGCCACAGCAAATAAACGATAAGCTCACAGATTAGTCTGGTTCCAAGGCTACATTTGCAGCATTTCAACATGCAAATAAACTCATTTTGAGGTTTTCAGGAGATTCTAGGTATTAATTAAAGTGTCCGAGAGCCCCTGAAAACACTGTAATCCAAAAGGTGCATGTGTAATAAGGGCAATTGTGTTAATGATTTTTCTCTAAAATCAAAAGATGTTGGGCCTCTGACCAATTGCTATATAATGTGTTCATTTAATCATTTGATCATCGTTTAAATACGTCAAATACTTTTGCTGAGGTAAGTGGCTGCATGTGCAATCAATCAAATGTCACAAAGTGAATACAAAAGCATATTTTAAGTGAGCGAGGAGCTAAGGAGATATTCCACTTCTAATCTTCTAAGAGAAGTGGCCTTTTTGAAAGAGCATCTGAATAGCAGCACAAAGCAATGAGCATGTAAGCTGCCACTTGACTTAATCCAACGTCTCGCAACAAAATACCACACACGATAAGTACAAGAGGGCCATCATCGGCGTATTGAAAGATGGAAGCTTGTTGCTTGTAGAAATGTCTTTTTCTCTCCCTTTGACAGATTAATGGAAAAGAAGCAAAGCCAAAAAGTGTGATGAAAGTGAAAGTGAATCCCCCCCCTTTCACCAATTCCCCTCAGCTCCACTCTTCCCTTTTTTCAAATTTAAGAGCCTTAGCATTCACAGCTAGAGCTGAGCTCACATCTATGTTAATGGCATTTCAAAGTGAATCAGAATTGCCATGGAGTGTCTGAAGATTAGGAAAGAGGAGGGGCCATCTTTAAGATGGACTGAATCAAAGTTAGGCATGATCTTCAGCCGAATAGGTGAAAATGGGATGAAAAAATACCACTTCAATCGGATCAAAACCCATCATGTCACAGTCCCATGTTTAGTAGTGCTGTAGTCACGCTTATTAATCTATAGTTTAGTTTGATGTCCACGTGAATTAGTTTTATTTTGTTATTTAGTTATTGTTACTTCACATGGCTGGATGTTTACATTGTATTTGGTCTATATGAATGGTACAATATAAGCAAAGGCATATGATAAATGTTGAGATGAGATGATTTTAAATAACACTTTCATAACTTTGTTAATTTTCAATATTGCATTTATCACACCATGCAGCCTTATGAGATTTGTTGCAGGAGGATGTGTATTATTTTCTGATATCCAACACATCACACAGTTATTAAAGAATAACGCCCAATGAACTGACATGTCAGCATGGTCTAAACCTTTACTTGGTATTTTTTTCAAAAGCCAAAAATTAATATTACATCAAGACATGCTGCAGACATATCTGAGTATAGCAATCCAACATCAATTACTGCGACATTTTCATAAATGAAGGGTCATGAATGTGTAACAATGTGATTTAACTGTCCTTTTATTTTTCTCCATAACTATAAAGTAAAATGACCTCATATTTGACATGGCCATCATCAGGGTCATCATGAACACGAATACAGTGAAAATTTCGTCTGAAGGAGACAAATTATACAATTAATTTGGACATTAATTTGGACATTTTTGATGTACAAAAAGATTTGAGCCGACTTTCCCTGAACAGCAATGTGCAGTCAAATTTCATTAAATGTGATATGGTCATGAGTCTATTTTGAGCATAAATCCACGAGAGGTTCAAAATTCAGTAAGAGGGCTATTCTTCTCAATTATTCTTTCTCTCTCTCTCTCTCTCTCTCTCTCTCTCTCTCTCAATCCATTCAATTTTGCTTTTCTAGTATGAACTAGGCTTGCACAATAGCCTATTGGAAAAAACTGACATTGAGATATTTTTTCCCTGCAATATTTATTGCGATATGAAAAAAGATTAAAATATTTTTAAAAGATGACATAAATAATTCTATTTGGAAATAATAAATCATTCTCGATTACCGCGGTGATTTTGGAGGGGAGTGTATCTACATAGAAGATAAAAATTTAAAAGGATCTTTTCTAATATGAACCATTCTTTGTTAAACTTGAATGCTTTACAAACACCAAAGGAAGTAAGCCCTGTGACTAACTTCTGAAGTGATTTTAGAGGGGGATATTAGGTAGCAATACTCTGGTTGACTAGCATGACACCATTGTATTCATATAATAATCAATCCAGGCTAACGTGAATGACAGTGGCTGCATGTTGCTTCCTCTAAAATCCAGGTTGTGGTCAACTAGCGGGGCCAGCTCGTTTGATAAATTGATCAGATCTGCACGTCACGCGCACTAGCAACAAACTCTGTGTATCCAAGAACAATTACATCAGTGGAGATGACGTTAGATCAGACACAGACTTCTGTTGTAGATTAGTGTTACGTTTCCAGTGTCGCAGTTCCGAACTGTAACGTTAGTTGGGACAGACGGACCCCTTTTTTCTTTAGGCTAACTATATTAGCTTTAGCCTGGCTGGTAGCATCTTTCTGTTTGGTTCTTTAGGCTAACTACTGTATATTAGCTTTAGCCTGGCTGGTAGCAGCTTTCTGCTTGTTTCTTTAGGCTAACTATATTAGCTTTAGCCTGGCTGGTAGCATCTTTCTGCTTGTTTCTTTAGGCTAACTACTGTATATTAGCTTTAGCCTGGCTGGTAGCAGCTTTCTGCTTGTTTCTTTAGGCTTACTATATTAGCTTTAGCCTGGCTGGAAGCTGCTTTCTGCTTGTTTCTTTAGGTTAACTTAATTAGCTTTAGCCTGGCTGGAAGCTGCTTTCTGCTTGTTTCTTTAGGCTAACTTAATTAGCTTTAGCCTGGCTTGTAGCTTCTTTCTACGGGTGAAATGGCCGGGAGACGTTAACCTTTTTAACTGTTCTCCTCTCTGCTGTCTTACTGTGATTTCAGTCAAAATCAACCTTCAGGTGTGTTATCGTCAAATAATTTTCACATTTCTAAACCTAATTGTGCACCATGTCAATAAATTAATTTCACTTTTTAAAATGGAATCTGCCATTATGAAGCAAAACAAAAGGCTCACATTGAAACCCTAAAAGGAATTTCCAACAAGCTTCTTCTTCTTTTATGCCAGCTGCATTGTGTTTGAAAGGAAGTTTTTTTTTAAATGATTTAAAATAAATCATTTCTGTTACATTCTCTTTGAGGGTGGAGTTTTTGCCCCCAGTCCTAACATAGCCCCAACCACTTCATCTGACCTAACTTGAAATTCTCTTTGCTGAGGATGGAGTCTTAACATTACAGAAAAAATGTCCGAGAATCAGATGTCATTAAGCCGTTAGTTCTCCAACATAATGCTAACTTTAGCAGATGTGTAGCCATTACCTAACTTTCTCACCTGGCAAAATTTAAACCTTGCTATGGGACACTTTGCAACTCCACATATTAACATCATTAGTCAGTATTCGGGTTGAGGCAATTATTAAATGCCATGTAAATAGTTCTAATATACACCTTAACCGGTTTAAGCATCTTCCCATGCTTCAACTGCCTAAAGAACATACCCCAGTTACTGCTGTGATATAAATACACTAGCACTTTCAGAGGAGAAAAACATTCATTTCACAAAAAGATAAAAAACTGAATTCTGAAACCTCCAACTGTTAATCAATTCAAATCCCCACCAAAGCACAGAGGTAAATCCTGTCTGAATAAATCTGACAAACCCCACTATCACAGCTACTGATCCTCAGTGGATCTCCCCTACTGAGCCGACCTGACTCTCTACATGAAGACATAACAGGCCTGGGGAAACCTTGATCAATGCATTGATTACATACCAGTCAACACACAGCATCAGCTTTGGAAATAATTGCATTTCAATGAGCTGTAATCTTATGAGACAAAAGAAAAACACTGTGGCATGTTTCAAAGTCAGCGCACAAAAAAAAAAAATATTTAAAAACTCCAGCAGAGTCGCTTTTCATACCGGGAACAACGCTGTAATAACAGAGAAGGAACGAGAGAGTAGTTCAGCAGATCTCCAGGATCTGAATATTAATGATACTTTGAAGCCCCCAGCTAGCAACAATGATCTATGAATTCAATATGCTCAGATAATTCCCTCAGCCAAAACCCAATGGATGCGGCAGAAGGCATATGCAGTTACATTTATTTGTCCAATGAAGTCCCACTTTGAAACAGGACTGGAGAAAGCAAACAGCCAGAAAGACAAAAAGTCATTAGCCAGTTAATAAAGCCATGATAACAATCTGTGTTGTGGGAATATTTTTCAAATCCATATCACAATTTAGTGGGGCCCACCTCCAGAGAACAAAACTGTCTCTTCTCTCATTCTGTGCTGGCTTTGTTCTCAGGCTGATATATCTCATTTAACAGTTCAGGATTCTTTCTGGGAGCGCATGGCAGATATTTATTAATATTTCCCCACTAGTTTAGACACAATCCTTACGAGGGAATTTCCTATGTCAATATACTAATTGCAACATTAAAAAGCTGAAAGCAATTAAAAATGCTCGAAAGCAGGAGGGATCGCATCAAACCTGATTCAAAACATCAGCGTATTGCAAGAAGCAAGGGCCAGCTAGGGCTTTTATATGAAACATAAATGTCAGCTCAAATGTTATGCTATTTTCCAAATAAAGAAAGAAAAAAAAAGAACAAAGTGTGCAGAATTTACAAAATGTCATAAACTATTAGAATGAACCCGTCAACAGGACATGCAAAGACTTGACATAGTGAAAAGGGCGGACTGGTGCTGGAACAACCCAACACACAGGCACTGATTCAAATTTCACTGAGCACATGAAAAATATTACACTTATAACACTGAGTAGAGTCAGCAAGCCTGGAGAGGTTGATTTTAATGTTGCCTGCCATACTGAGGACTGTTACAATAACTCCATTATGGGGATAGGGCCTAAAGGTGGCATTTGGTATGCAGGAGAGGGTGAACGAAAGCAGAGTGACCTAACACAGCTTGTCCTCCAGACCTGGGAGGAAAACACTTAAAGCTAATTATTTTCAAGCCAATCGTCAGTGATTTACTTCCCAACATACAGTGAAAAATGTGTAGAGAAAGAGAAGGCATGTGGGTTGAAGTGTGCACTCACATTAGTCAACGTATTCTCATGAACAGTGTTAGTAGCGGTCTTTAAATAAACGCACATTCTGTATTTCTTGTATTTCTATGTCACAGTTCATCTGTTTATCGAAGCATTAAGCAAAAGCAAAAAGCATAAATGAATCAATAAACTTCAAGCAAAAGTATATAATGTAGTTATGCAGGTTCTGCGTTTATGCAGTTGAAAACTGTTTGCTACACCTGAATACCTGTCCTAAATCATCCTATCGGATTTCACACATTACTTGAGCAAAGTGACAAAATCCCAATTCACTATTATCACAATACATAGCGTAACATGTTTGTATGATATTCTATGAAAACGTATGCGTAACAGTTTGTATATACTGTATCTCCAATGAAATTACAACAATTACTGACTGGTTATGTAGTAGGTTAAAAAAGCTACATGTTTAGTTTTTATTTAAACAGACACCCCCAATTTTGTTAATATTTGTACCATTCAAACTAATCCTCACATAGACTTATTGACGCTATTACGCTTCCAAGTCAGTAGATGGCACTAGGGCGCGGCTGTGGATCCATTATGGAGACCGTACCTGCAAAACTCACTTTTTCATATTAGCTTGTATCAGTATATTATCTATGTGTAGTAATCATTGTGTGATGTTGTGAGCTGATTTTAAGGTGTTTGTGTTAGAGTAAAAAGAAGCTAGTTGTTTTGACCAGTGTTGGCATGCTGAGTACTTTTACAATGTAGTTTTTCACAGTAGTTTGTAAGTGCAAGTTACTGATATTAGCATCTTGTAACATAAGAAAACATGTTCTATATTTTGAGTATTAGCCCACCAGTAGTGAGGAAATGGTGATGAGAAATACTGTTTTAAGCTAGTTTTACATTTCCGGTCATTCAGTAACATGGCAACGCCATATTGTCGGCCGCTGATTTTGAGTCCACGTGTGTGAGAGAACGTCTAAGAATGTATGGGTGTGTATTATGCTACGGTTAAAATGGGGTTAGCAGGATAGCATTGGTTATCTGTGAAAGACTGTAGGTGTCATAGTCCAGTAAGTTATTATTATTATTTTGGTATCTTTGAGTATTGTATGTGTAGTATGTGTTAAATCTTTTGAATTGAATTGCATTCATTTTCTGTCAGACTTGATATTATCAGTTGGTTACACCATTTAACATTTATTATCATTTTAACATGCACTTTTATCATCAGTTAATACCCTAGAGACAATGTATGGGAACTGTATGCATTAGTTTCAGAAATAAACATGCTTTGCTGTGAGCAACACAAACATCTGTGCTCTCTATTGGTTTCATAGTTTCCTTAAGCTCCACAGTGCTTCCTAGTCTGTGTAGCCATTGCCGCCGGTCCAGATTCCCCCTAGGTCGGGTGCCGGTAACAGTAACATGACGACCAGTCACATGACAGTTAATGTTAGCAGTCTTCACAGATAAATATAGCCGGGAAAAAGGTGAGAGTGAAAGTCTTGGGTTTTCTCCTCAACTTCTCCTGGCACATGAACTCCACTCCTATTCTTAAATATGAATTCATATGAACTACGTTACAAGGGCTGGGCAATCATTTTATGTGATAATCTAACGTACTTCATTGGAATCTTACCATGATGTAATTAAATGTTATTAAAAATATAAAATTACATTGCCTAAAAATATAATCACACGCACATACTAACTCAATTTTCTTAGACAGATCTGTTGTGAATCATTTTGAGGGAATATCATTTGAATTGCAGAGTTGGTTTGATATTACTCTATTTTTGTGCATGCATGTAAAAGTCAGCTGGAGAAACAAAATCTGTATAATTTTAATAGAAACATTATTGGTGATTATTTATTTAAAATCTCATAGCTATATGTACAAATGGTTCATGAGAACAGCCTGTATTAGTACAACACACAGACACGCTAAGGCTGCTGGGGTACAGCTTCCTCAAACATCCAATGACTTGGAAATAAAAAACTGCAGCAGTGAGCCATATTTAACCATATGAACGACACAATTCTGTCAAGAATACTTTGGTACATTAGCAACAACTAATGGAGAAAAACACGACTGCCGAGTTGCACCACAGTGCTTCGCTAAAGTACATAATCATCAGATGGCAACATGATTTTAATTAGCATATTAATACAACGGTGGGCTCCAAATCTCCGAGACTGAGATGTTTTCAAATCCCTGCATCTGTGATTTACAGCTGAGAGTTGTTAAGAACATCTACTGAATATCAACACTGTACAACAGAGGCATGTTGGCTCACACACTCCTCCTTTTTATCTGCCACGCTTGTATTAATCCCAATCTAATCCTCAACTACATTTAAATCCAAAGTCCATCGCTGCAGGATTCCATCAAGGAAGACCATTATACTCCTCTTTGTTCACTTAAGCTCTGCTTAAAGTGAACTGCTGGTCACTCTTAGAGGAAAGAAAGTTTCAGGGGTCTCTTTCTTTCATATTTTCATATGCCATCTCAGATCCTTCAAAGTGATTTCATATACCGGTTTTACTTTGAAGGAAGTGAGGAGTATGATTTTAGTGCAGTGCCATAGGTCTTTGAATGCCTGTATGACAGCAGGCTCCAACACTAACAATAAATAAGAAAATTAAAAATCACATGAACCGGTGCATTGAAAGCTTTGTAGAAATGTAGAAATAAGAGACAAAATGATGTATCCTCCTACACCAAAAAACACCATTCAAAAGTCACTTCCTTGATGTTTTGTTGCAATCATAAATGATGTCATATTACAATGTGCACCTGGTCTTCACTGTCCAAATTTGCCAGGCTTATGAAAGGGAGAGGCATATTTTACAGGAGGTCTGCTATCCTGCTGAAATGAGATTTTTTTTTCCTCACTTGGATTCTCCACCCACTGAAATAATTACAATTTTTCTGTAGCGGTGAAGCATCTTTTTTTTCTTTGCATAGAAAATGCAGAGACTACAAAAGGAGCAGAGTGGAAACCTGAGTCTAGGGGTCACTGTGGCATTCATTTATCCTGCTAGCACTGCTGGGTAGGATGAGTTAAGAACCTATGGCATCCAAGCTTCTCTATGCTAAAATCCTTTTCAGCTCAACGCATTGTCATAAACGGGTATGAATGATATGATCCGAAAATGTATGCATACCAAACCGTATGACATCCTACGAAATTAGGCAACTGTCAGCTGGTCACATGACGCCAGCTGGCTATGAGAACCATGACGCAGAGCAGCAGTTGCTAGGTGTTACAGAGCTTTGTGACGCCGGCTACAGACCTCAGATATATCAGCGGTAGTTGATGGTTCAGTTACCCGAGAATAGGTGACTTTGAGCTGGGTACAGAGCACAGCGAGCTGCCAGTTGTTTCAGTGGACATTACAATTAAGTTTAGTCCACAAAATCTGAGCGTTTTGTCGCGACGAAAGTTAAGATAAGGCACCAAAACGACTAGTTAAGAGTAGGAAAAAGATTGTGGTTTGGATTAAAACACTCCTTAGGAACACACATTTTCTGGATTAAAGTCTTGTTTTCCACCGCCATTCACATTTTCATACAGCGGCCATCAATGTAGTAAATGCAGCAAAAAAAGGGTGGAATGCTTATGAATTACAGTGCCAAAATTACATAGCTTTTTGAAGAAATTGCTGCGAATTGAATTATAATTGCGGCCAGTTCTTGCACAGTGTAGGGAAACCTGATGTATAGACAACATACTGTATATTAATAATGCCGTCCAAAACGGCAGACACATCACAGCATTCAGGACAGCTTCGACATACCAGACCTAGCCTATATGATAAGATTTAACATAACTATATATTATATCAAAACAAGCCTTGGTGATAGAGTTGAAGATTATATATATATATATATATATATATATATATATATATATATATATATATATATATATATATATATAAAGCCTTAGCTGCCATTTCCCTTTGGAAACAGCCGGTTGCCCCCAGAGTGGTGAGGACCTTTATTTTTTTTGTTAGGGATTATCACATATCGACAAATACTCAAGTAAATTAGTCATTTGACATTACTGGCCTCTGCCTTGCTGGCAGCCTTCTTAGTTGCCATGCAAGAGAGATGCTGCTTTTATCATAGCACTCCAGCATTTGTTTTCTGATTCTGATTATGAAGACGTTCCTTTGAAAAAAAGATCCACTTTTATCTGCCTTGGACTGGAACTTGTGGCAAACTTTGCAAAGCATTGTATTGTTTCATCAACATCCTCTACTGTCACCCAAGAAAACTCCTTTGAGAAGCTTGGAACTCTCTTTGGCTTTACATGTTAGGCTATTCATTAACTTCATTTGTAATTTCAGATTTTTTACTGGTAGTTTTGCAAAGTACAATAATAGGAATTGTAATTGTATTCTAAAGTGTAGTTGCTGCTATTTTAATTTGAAAAGCCTGTGTAGTGCATCCATCATCATCATCCTCATTTTGAAAACTACTGTATACCATCTAAGATGTGTTGGCTGAACTACAAGGTTATTTTTCAATGCAACTACTATATACACATGCTTCTCAATGTATGTGTTTGTGTAATGTTGCTTGATATTGTTAGGAATGCAATGTATTGTGACAGTAATGTGACTCTGAAATTAACAATGATGCATGAGAGGTCATTTTATGGTATGATCCACCTGTGGTGCCCACAGATCAATACTTCATTCTGTTGTGAGATGACTATATATCTGTATGTAATATGCCCTGCATGCTCTGTGCTGAATGCTTATGTTGTACCAGGCTGCACAAATGACAAGACAATGGAAAGTCATTTTAGAACACTGATATTTGACTTACATCCTATGCACAACAAAAGGTACTGTATGTTATCTTACGAAAACTAGACCGCCGGCTGGTCATGTGACATCGGCTACAGAGCTCCGTAACGTTGAGCAGCAGATGCTAGCTGTTTAAGCCGCTACAGAGCTTCGAGACGCGGCTACAGACCTCTGTCACAGCTCCTCATATCAGCAGCAGATAGTAGATATGTCTAGCTGCTACAGAGCTCTGTGACGCCGGTTACGGTGCTCCGCATGGTGATCCGCATGGTGCTCTGTCAGGTCAACGGTAGTTGGTGGTTTAGTTACCTGAGAATAGGTGACAGTGAGCCAACGGAAGTCAATATCATACAAATTACAGTGCTTAACTTTATATAGCTTTTGGTTCATGAGAACAGGCTGTACATCTCCATCCCTGTAGCATCTACATTGTTCAATATCATTAACATTGGCATTGGGGTGTACAAAATTTTGCAAACACCCATCCATGTTATAATCTAGCATGAAGAAATGCAATTCAAAAGCACAACAAACTACAGTAAAGTCTCCAAAATGGATTTAATGGATGACTCTGCTGCAGGATGTCAACAAAAAATGAATACAATATACTTTAAAAGGTATTTTTTACCTAAAAGACTGGCATATTATGCTACGAATGGCAGATAATAATGGCATTTTTTAAAATATAACAGAAAATTGGGAGAACAAGTACGTACCTGAAGAAACTATTATGGAATAATCAGTGATATCTGTTGTGATAGTGCAAACTTATTGGAATAACGTTGACTCTTGGTGGTTTAAAATTTCTAATGTGTTGGTTTTCAGTGAGTTTAGTTAATGGGCCTGGTATTATGGGGCATATGGTGGCCCAGAGGCAGTGAACACTGATGAAGCTTTGTTATTCCTTTGGGGAATAGCTTTGTACTCATACAGTATGTGTGTTGTACGCACAGCCAACGCATTCAACATTTATTTGGTTTCAGCACCGGACTGTTTCCCCTCTGCCACCAATACTGGCTAAAAAAGCAGAGAGATGGAATTACTTTCTGAGCGACAGTCAGGTCCAAATATGAAAGTCATTTCCCGGAGAGAGAAACACAACTGACACAGGTGCTGTGGTCTTAATGCCAGTTCCATCTTGTGCTGATCGACACGGCCAAAGGATTTAGCAATTATCTGTTGAAGATAACCTAGCATTAAGAAATTCATTTCATCAAGCAATTTGTATTCTCCTCAGTAAGTCGCTGCCACAGTCTGTTCAAAACCAGCCCAGGATTAGATTAAGAAATTGACTGCTGCGGGAACTTTTCAACGCTTCTGTTTACTGTTACTTCCCGATGGCTGTGTGCTTCTCACATTGGTTCACAGATTTGAAAAAACATTAGCCATACCCTTATCCGTTTAGAAAAGTATTGGACCACAGATAAGAGATACTGCCCCTGTTTTGTAATACAGTGTCTCACATGAGAAGCTTGTGTGCTGTTTAATCGAGGTGAGTAGCTACATTGGAACCTAACCTAAACACAATTCTTCAGCAAATTTAAGACTTTTCATGGCCTAACATTTTGATTTTAAAATTTTAGACTTTTTAACCCCATCTAAATACAAATAAGGTCCTAAAAATTAGCATTATATGAGCTCTTTAATATACTGTATTCTTAATTCATATGAAATCCATGTTTTTGAACATCTGAATGACTGCAAATGAAGATTTGCTCCAGGATTTGTAACAAGCATGAAACTAAAGCAAAGAAATTAAATTATAAAGATTTCTGACATTGATCGTCATTCCAGGAAAAGGCATTGCACCTGTGCTTTGTACACTCAACATCTTTCCCAAAGGAACCCACAGCTTGTTTAACTCAAAAATACGTGGCTCATTCACAGTGTTCCTCTGAGAAGGAACAGTGTGCATTTTATGAGATATCAATGATCCTTGAAGGACCAGTATATCACTGGCACTCAGTGATGCAATTGCATGAATTATTCAGAGTGGTTTTCACAAACTGATTGCATTGTTTCAATATGTATCAAAGGCAGCCATTAGTAATAAAGATGAGAGAAAATGAAGAGATGAGCCTCTACTGCATGTGCACCAACCTCTCTCTGATGCTATCTGCCCTAGTTATGACAGGGACAATAAGAAGCGGGGGGTGACATGAACGTATTTCTCTGCCTGCCTCTTGTCTGCAGATCGCCTTTCCTCTGCCATCTTTAAGGCTCCCCTCGCAGACAAGCTTATTCATAATCCAGCCGATAACAATCTAACTTAGTTTGATAGTTTCTTCTTCTGTTATGACATCAATTCATATCTGCCTCTAAGTCCTCCTGTAGGGGTTCAGAAAGAATTGTGTGTGTGTGTGTGTGTGTGTGTGTGTGTGTGTGTGTGTGTGTGTGTGTGTGTGTGTGTGTGTGTGTGTGTGTGTGAGGGAGGGAGGGGGTGGGGTGGGGTGCAAATGAGACACAGGAAAAAAACTTTTTAAAAAACAGCTTAGATGCTACTACATCAAATGGGAACAATACTTCAGTGGATGTAAAAGCTGACAGAATAGAGAAAATAATTCTGACATCTCTATTGCCAAGTGTGAGGAAAATACTGGTGGAAGCAGAGAGCTACTCTGTACAAGAGCCTTTTCTGTCTTTCACTGTCAGAAAATAAAGTGCTGTGGCCAACATTGCCCAACTGCTTCATTGCCTAGTCATGCATATAAGCACAGACCTATGAAGCACTTGCTGATCTAAAGTCCCTGTAGTGAGTGGTCTGTGGACTACCAGCAGCACTTAATGTAACGTCCATCGAGAAGTGGCTTCCACCAGATGAGATGCAGCCTGCTGTGACACGGAGCACCAAGGCCCTTGGGGAGCAACCAGCAATTTCCACAAGGTCAACATTTAAAGAAATAACTAGGACGGCCGACATAGAGCAAAAAGCAGAGCATTCAACCATTTTCCCACTGGCTTGTCAGTCACTAATGTGCCCATCACTAAGTTTTTCAATTGAGAATGACAAGAGGGGGTGGGCAAAAGGACAAGATATGACCTATAGTGTTTGGCTTGTGATGGAACAGGTTGATGTTCAAAGAATGAGTGGCAGAGGAGAACTGCTGGGAGTTCAGGGCTCTGGTGGGATCTCATTGTGCATTGAATTGCCTGACTCTCACCATTGGGAAGGATCTGTCGAAAAATAGCCCCGCCGGTCTTCATACTAAGCCCTGGCACATCCTTTATGGCAGTATGATCCTAGCTGACATAACCACAAACACAAGGGGAGAACAAGGACATTTGATAGCACTCGGCTAACCGTAGCACATGCTAGCTCTAGCATGCTAGCTCGTTCTCAATGGCAAAACACTGCTACAACACACACTAGTTCACCATAATCTCCAAAAGAACTACTTCCATGTCCCTGTTCTGCAGGTATTCCAAAAGTGGCTAGAAGAAGTCTCCCAGCTAATCCTGCCTAGGACTGACCCAAGCTGGAGAAAGAGTTATCTAGCTGATGGGATCTTACCTAGCTACTGAGCATGTGAGTCTCCCAACAAAGATAGTATAAGAAGTGAGATTTCTCACTCTGTAGCTAAAACAGAGACCTAAACACACAGGGTGAAAACAGGATCTGCAGCGATGTGCAGTACAACAAAAATATGGAGTTTTTTAAAAATGAAACCATGTAAACCTATTCTGGTACAACCTCAAAATACAATTATGAACGTGAAAATGAGCAGAATATGGGCGCTTTAAGAAAAGTATCTTTGTTTGGTGCAGATAATGGGGAAAAAACTGAAAGCAAGGCGAGTGGACTGTTTGCAGTGGTCATTTGATTGGTATACAATACAATAGAAATTGTAGTTAGTTGTCATGGTGACAATACACATTAGTGGGGCTGTAAACTGTGTTGCAGGCAGCACGCTGGGAGGAGAGCCACGTGACCCAGCTCAGGAGACATTTTCAGGAGCTGTGGGGAGTTATGAGGAGGGACAGTTAGACCCAGCAGGAACGAGTCAGCAGACCATTAGACCCAGCCCGGCTCATTCTCTATAACCAATGCAGCATAAAAGCACGGTGGACCACTTGTAAGTTGGATTGCTAACTCTGCCTTACATCCTTGCCACATCGTCCACAGATAACAAACCGAACAAAGCTGTTAGCTTACTCATCTGGCGGTAGCAGTGAGCTTTGTGTGGATGAAGCTAGGGGTGGGAATCTCTGGGCACCTCACGATTTGATTCTTTTGGTGCATAAATTATTATTTTCTTCAATTTGGTGAATATTATATTCTTTCCAACTCCTTCTGCCCCATTCAACCTTTAAAACTCAGTCTTAACCCTCATGTTGTCTTCATGATTGAACACTCTTTGGCAAGTACATATCTCTACTTTCATTAATTTTGGGGTGTCTTATTCAATTTTATAGCATTTGAAAAAAAAAAAACTGAAGTGGTTTTGAAATAGTATTGAGTAAAAGTTGACTTATTCCAGTCTGTGATTATCCATCAACATACATTCCTTTAATTTTGGTCTAAATAATTTCTAATTTCTGCCTTTATAACTCAAACATTAAATTAGGTTTATTGACATAAATTCCCAAAATAACTTTAAAACTAAAGTGAATAAGTTAGTGTTACGTAGTGTTGAAAACATCAAAAAAGTGACAAACATTGAAAAAAAAGCATCAAACGTGATGAAAAAAGGACAAAAATGTAAGAAAAAGTAAAAAACACTTGACAGGAAGACAACACGACGGTTAAAAGGTTAATGCATGCAAATAGACTTTTTTTTTAATTTCTGTTTCATAGCATCTAACTCTGAAAAAGATCTATGAAGGCTGAAGGCCCTATCTTATCAAAATTATGGATGTAGACAAGACAGTGATGATCAGCTGATGGTAGAGTAACACCAACAGGCTGAGAACAGAGATTTAATATTTCATGCCAGTTTGCTGGCAAAAACAAAGCTTATCTATTCAGTTCTGTTGATATAGGAAAGTTGTAAGAACCAGCAGCGTTAGTTGTTTATCAGCTACGCTAAGAGACGGCTGCATAGGGGACAGCTACAGAACATTACCTGCAAACACTGTGTTGTGTTCGGCAAAGAAGTAATTTACTTCTCCGGGCCATGACAATGCAGTGGAATCGGGCCCTCTGTGCTGCTCTTGAAGGGCATCTTCTTTTTTTTCCTTTTTCTTTTGCTGAGTGTGCAGCAACCATTACTGAAAGGTCAACACAGCCTCTTAGCAGGAGAGCTGTTGAGATATCTCTATCACTCACTGTCCTCTACTGATTATCTCACTCAAATATCATAGTAAGGAGTCGTGAGGTGCTTTATATATATATATATATATATATATATATTCTATGAGAGATGTCTTTGAAGTTGTGATCCTCTACATGAAATGTTGACCAACTTATAAAAAAGTTCTATCAATGTTTCTTCATTTGATATAATGAATAATAATTGTATAAGTGAAGCAGAAAATCCAGGTGAGGTCCATGAGCTCCTCCGGCCCACACACTAAGCCAGAGATCTTCAACATGGGCTATGGGACCTCTAGGGGGTTTTCAAAAATTAATATGTCTTAACATGACACATCCAACATCCAACATATTAACAAGTATAACTCAGCTTATTTGTGGGGAAAAAGACTGATGATAGGCTAACTGGCCTATAGTTACTGAGGTAGCCACTGTGCCACATTAAAAAATGATTTATACAATTATACCAATAATTATGGTTTGAATTTAATAGCAAATAGTATATTATCAGTAAGGGGGGGGGGGCATTTTATCAGAATACAGCCAGAAAATCTGCTTGGAAATATAGGAAATATTAGATATGATAGAACACAATCTAATTCTCCTAAATAAAACATCCCTCAAAAAATATCCCATCACATTAAATATCACATTCACTGTTAATTTACTAGTTTTCATTTCAAGGAAATTGTAAAACCAAATACAAGACACATTTTCGATTTCTATTTTCTCAGTCTGTCGCTTAAAAAAACAAACCAATTCCAATGCTGGTTCCATGTTATCAGAAATTTGGATAGTCACCATGGAAACAGTCATGTGACAAGAGCTAGGAAAATTGTCAGAACAGGCAGCCAAGTGACAGTACTTTTAACCAATGGTTATCACAATTGTCAGATTGACAGCACTCCAGTCCAATTGGTTAGGGAGGCAACAGGGAGCCAATTATTTTTCAAGGGGGGCCATTGCCACCCTGTGCCCCCCTTCTAGCCCCGCCCGTGAGCCGTACACAGCAGTTCCTCCCCTCTAACATCTAATACGGAGACCACAGCAGCACTGGGCTAGCCATGAAGTATTTTGTTAACATGTTTATGTTGGCAGCTGGAAATTGGAGTGTTTTCCAGTGAGACCATTGACATGCATTTGCAACTGGGTATTTATTCAGCCGCATATTTGAATTTCCTTTTCCCTCCAGTAATACAGAGTGGATATTTCTTCAGGCATTTTAGATTAACAAGCACTGTTCATCTGTTTAAGTTCGTTATTGATGCAAATTTGTATAACAGCTCAATTAAGGTGTTACAGTAGCTAGTCATTTATGTATACAATGAGGCTGCAAAGAGAGTTTTAATTTCACTGTAATAGCGTGTATATTACCAACAACAACAATACTATAACTTCAGCAGTTTCTCTGTGCAAAAAAATCAAGACCTGATACAATGTCAGAGGTAAAACTGATTGCAAGAATAGTTTGTTAAGGGCCAAGCATATGCATACACACAACCAAAAAATAATAGCTGGTTCATGTCAACTGCTTCTCACCTGATGAGTAACCTACACAGCACTTTATGCCATTGTCCTTACCTTTGGTGGTCTTTGGAGACATCTACAGTTCCATCACATTCTGATGTTCAGCTTAAACAACATCATTATATTGTTGTAATTCCCTTAATCAGCCAGTGAAACATGGTCTAACAGTAAAACAGGTAAAATCTAGACCAAGCTAAGCTCAATAGATTTGAGAGCGTTGGTCTGGGGAGTCTGCTCTGTATTTTCTCTGCACAAGGGGCGTGACCAAAGGGCATAGTTCAAATGACTCTGTACGCAATTGGATAGTCCTTCAGCCAATCAGACCAACGATCCGAATGACGTAGAAGCGACAGCGGTATCAACGGGTTTGCTGCCCTTCGGTGGCGTTCGCTGGCTGCAATGTTGAAGCTAAACAAAAAGCTGCTTGGTTGCTTCTCCATCGTCATCATGTTAAACCCGCCAATAGCACGTCAGGTAAGCCAGTTTGTGATTTGTTCCCGCAAAATTGTGAACTGAAGCAGGAGAATTAAACATGCAAGTTTCCAGACTGAGCTGCAGGGTGAAATCAAATTGCTGGCAGAGTGGCCTAGTCAGTCTAGTAAAAAATGTAGTTCTTTCAAATGATCAACATTGGTACGGTGTAAATTTAAGGACATCCTCAGCCATCAGAGTCAGGTCTCAGACATCAAATGAAAAGGCGTCTGGTGTCGGGTAAAACAGCATCAGATCTGAGGATAAACAGCCCAAAGGCATCAAGGAAAAAGGCATCAGGACTCAGGAAACAGAACCGCCTCAGACAAAAGTCTGAGGACATCTTAGGACATCCTCAGCCATCACAGTTGGATGGGTGTGTGTATTCAAAAATATTACTTAGAAAATGCCATAAGGGTGTTCTTTTAGTCCTGCTAGCAGCATAGCTCTATAAGTGACAATGTTCATATGCCAATGCCCTTATTCAATTGTTCCTCGCATGATACTGACATGGCTCCAGTCCACCAACGTGAAGGCACTTCCAATGTTCAGATAGAAACTGAGATGGTGACATCAGCATGTTACCATGGTCTTTGTTAGCACTGACATTAGCATTTAGCTTAAAGGACCATTGTGACTATTTTGCCTAAGAAGCCTCACAGGGTCTCTAGCATGGCCGTAGACTCTTGGTCTGGTTAAAAAAAAGACTGCAAGAAAACAAAAGTGTGTCGCCAACAACGGGCTGACTGATGAATTGATAGTTGAATACAATATGTTCTGAGAATAAATCATGCAACTCCCTGCCAAAAATAAAATAAACTTAGTAGCACATCTCCAAAAAAACACTTGGTTTCATCAGAATTGTTAAAATTTGATGATTTTGGGCCAACACTTGTATGTGCAGACAGTTACTTCATTAGTAGGATAGCAACAGCATTAATACATTTAATGAAGGCACTGAACTTGGCAAGGGATTGTGTTATAGTAATGTCAGCCCAGGGTTCAAGGACTGGAGTTGATAGATAAAGCCTGCTAAGACTAACAAAAGAAGCTTTATTTTTTCTTGTAGCACCACCAAATTACAATTGACTGTGTTAGGTCTTACATCACAGCAGGGGTTATAGGTCATCTGTTACCACAGACTCCAATAATGGGAGTTGGGAGCATTTGTAAATGAGGATTTTAAACTTAATAACCACATCCTAATAGATACCCACCAGCTTTGTGGGTTGCTGTCATTTTATTTTTCCAATTTTGTCTTAAAATAAGACTAATTGGGGCAGCTTTTAGCTCACCCAATAAGAGCATTCTCCCCATGTTGGCTGAGTCCTGCAGAGGCACAGGGTTCGAATCCGACCTGCTGCCCTATGCTGCGTGTCATCCCCCATATCTCTCCCCCTTTCCAATCTATCCACTGTCACTGTAATAAACGGCAAAAAAGCCCCCAAAATGATCTTAAATAAATAAAAATAAGACTAATAGGTTTCCTATCATGATAATTTGGGACACATGTATACTGTAGCTTAAAGCAAGTGTATCAAAAAATTTGTGTTATGACAACCCAACCATAGTTCGAACCAACCCTCCCAGCTGGCCATCAATAATGTTCTGATGCCAGATTCTTCTGATTTCATGATTTTGTGTTTAAAGCTTTCACTGCTGAATATAAGATTACACTTCTTCATGGACATCGCAGATGAATATAGTTGAGTTCAATGAATTGAATACTAAATTACACTACTGGACCCAGTAGGTGGAGGATCTCGACATTAAGAGATTTAACTGCAATGAATTGACAGAATTTGTTAAAAATTGTTTTTGTTAGGGGAGCCATTAGGGATCAAGTCCAGGTTTCATGCTTTTACAAGAGATAGTCCAAAACGTCCAGGACCATTTTACTTGTAACCACTTTAGCCATCCAAACAAAACCTCATTTTGAAAAGCCCTTACTTAAAAAACTTTTAATATATGCATGTTTACAGATAGTGGGAAGTTTGAATTACGTAAACACACAAGAGTTGAATCAAGGTTGGCTTAAGCAGAGATTTACTCTCCTTGGAACACTTTGTCAAGCACATTGATTTCCAATGGGTTCATGGCTATGACACAATATCCAGAGTGCTACCTGCGGATAATTGGAAGATGCTCATCATGTGAATCTCTAAATGGGATCTGTCTTTTGTGTTTCTTCCATTAGTCCTTACATGTTTATCACTTTTATTGTAATGTCTGGCACTTGTCATTGTTTCTGTAACCCAATTTCAAGCTGAAGGCAGTTCAGATTTGATTGTTTTTTTTAGTTGTTCTTATCCTATCACTATAACAGCATATATGACACTACATCGTTGGAGTCACATTCTCATTAAAGTAGACATTAACACACATGCATGTACACATCAACCTGTATACTAATCTTAGACTCTTACATTAAGCCCATTCTACTCTACGGATCAGAGCATGAAGGACAACCAAGAACACAATGACGGAAGGTATTAAGTTATTCATTTGCACTGTCCCCTTCATAAACTGAACTGAAATGAAGTACAAACATTCATGAACAGCTGCCTAAGGCGGATTTTGAGCGTCCACTGGTCAGATGTAATCAGCAACAATGATCTCTGGAAGAGAGCATACAAGAGAGATATTGTGTAGCCTATATGTCCTTATTATAAAATGGGTTTGTGTTGATCTTGGCATGCATCAAGATCAAGGTCAAAATTTATTTATATAGCACATTTACAAACCGTCACTACTGCCCCGAAGTGCTGTACAGATACAGAGAACAGCATAAGATAAAAAGCATAATAAATAGGTGAAAAAAAACTTTCTAAAACAGAATATGCCGAAAACAATAAAAACAGACAACAGATAAAACCTATACTTAAAACAATAACATGTCAAAGTTCAGCTTATGTTAAAAGCCAGTGCAAAAAGAGGTGTTTTTAAAAGTGATCTAAAGGTGTCAATAGCTGCTCTATGTTGACAGGGAGAGAGTTTCAGAGCTTAGGACCTGCTACTGAAAAAGCTCTGTCCCCTCTGGTTTTCAGTCTGGATCTTGGACAGTCTAAAAGCAACTAGTCTGTAGACCTAATTGCTCTGACTGAAGTGTGCAAAATCAGCATATCAGATAACTATGATGGTGCCAGCCCATTAAGAGATTTGAAAACAAACAATAAGATCTTAAAATGGATTCTAAAAACGACAGGCAGCCAGTGGAGAGACGACAGTACAGGGCTGATGTGGTCACTGCGCCTTTTTCCTGTCAGCATTCTGAACTAATTGTAATCGGCGAACTGAAGACTGATCAAGGCCATAGTACAATGTTATGGTCCAGGGGATTTGTGATCAGGGCAACTTTTTTTAGTTGGCTACGAGGCAGGTAAGGCTTGACCTTCCATAGATGAGGTTTAACTTTATATTGTTATTTGGCAATGTTTGGTATTTGGTATTTGGCAATGTTTGGTATTTGGTATGTTAGGATGCATCTCAGGTGCTGTTACGGAGTTATCCAAAAGTAATGAAACTTGTAGTGTAACTAGTTACTTTCAGCAGTGAGTAATGTAATATAGTAAGGCATTACTTTTTAGTAGTAGTTGTAGTAATGTGTCATCTATTAGTTTTTTCGAGTAACTCCAGTCTGAATCCCAATCAGTATCAGAAAAAGATTTATTGCTGAGTAAGTAACATTTACAAGAACTTGGTGGATGGTGCATACTAAACTGTGGAACTGTGGGAATTGTAGGTAAATAAACACTAAATACAAATGTTTTCAATACAAAATATTGAGGAATTTGCAAAAGATCAAAAGATATAAACGTAGGAAGTGGACAGATATCATTCAGGATGTACAGTAATATAGACTGTGGTGACTGGTGGTGGGGGGTAAGAGTCTGTGTCAGTGGGGGTCCCGGGGCTTGTTATTTGTCTAATGAACTTTATAAAGACAGTGCAGACTTAATGGGACAGACCATCAGGGGCTAATAAATGTATCAATTCCCCAGTAACTGTTGAAGTTTGGAGCTAATGAATACATTAAGATATAATCTATAAGATATAATCCTGTACTATTATAAATATTTACATTCATTACTAATGACTGTAAATGATGATAATAGCAAGAAGAGTAATCTCTCTAAATGCAGCAAAACAATGCATACACATAAGAACACAGACCGTTAGGTGATAGAGAAGAGTTGGTTTATGTTTCAGGGTGTGTTATGTCAAACATCTTAAATCATGTCAAGTTAGAAAAAAAGTCCTTTACACATGCTCTGGATCCCTGCAGTCAGCCACAGCTGATGCTTATCCCAAAATTCCTGGCGATTTGTTCCATTTTGTCATCTGATGAAGAATTATTTTTTCTAACAGCAGCTACAAGGTTGAATCCAAGGTGATGCTTCTCAAAGTGCTGCATCTGTATTCTCTACACTCTGGACATTCTCCATCAAAGTGGCTCGGTGGCGGAGCAATTCACAGTGTGAGAGGGCCAGAGGGAGTCTGGAAGCTCAGCGAGCCAAAAAGGCAGTTGTGAAAACCGTCACTAGCAACCTGATTGTGCTTATCTGCCCTGTGATGACATGCCTCAAGCCAGATTTGTAAAAACACATAAACACACACACACACACACACAGATATGTATATGCACACGTGTGTGTGTGTGTGTATATATCTATATATATATATATATATATATCTATATATCTATATATATATATATAGATATATATATATAGATATATATATACACACACACACACACATACATACATACATACATACATACATATATATATATATATATATATATATATATATACACATACACATATACATATACACATATACATACATATACATATATATATACACATACATATATACATACACACATATATATACACATATATATATATACACATATATATACACACACACACATATATATATATATATATATATATATATATATATATATATATATATATATATATATATATACATATATACATATATATATATATATACACACACATATACATATATTCACACACATATACATACACACATATATATATATATATATATATATATATATATATACACACACATACATACATACATACATACATACATACATATATATGTACACACACACACACACATACACACACAAACACACATATATATACACAGTGAGGAAAATAAGTATTTGAACACCCAACAATTTTGCAAGTTCTCCCACTTAGTAGGTCATCGTAGGTGCATGTCCACTGTGAGAGACATAATCTAAAAAAAATCCATAAATCACAATGTATGATTTTTTAACTATTTATTTGTATGATACAGCTGCAAATAAGTATTTGAACACCTGTCTATCAGCTAGAATTCTGACCCTCAAAGACCTGTTAGTCTGCCTTCAAAATGTCCACCTTCACTCCATTTATTATCCTAAATTAGATGCACCTGTTTGAGGTCGTTAGCTGCATAAAGACACCTGTCCACCCCATACAATCAGTAAGAATCCAACTACTAACATGGCCAAGACCAAAGAGCTGTCCAAAGACAGTAGAGACAAAATTGTACACCTCCACAAGGCTGGAAAGGGCTACGGGGAAATTGCCAAGCAGCTTGGTGAAAAAAGGTCCACTGTTTCATCATTAGAAAATGGAAGAAGCTAAACATGACTGTCAATCTCCCTCGGACTGGGGCTCCATGCAATATCTCACCTTGGGGGTCTCAATGAGCCTAAGAAAGGTGAGAAATCAGCCCAGAACTACACGGGAGGAGCTGGTCAATGACCTGAAAAGAGCTGGGACCACCGTTTCCAAGGTTACTGTTGGTAATACACTAAGACGTCATGGTTTGAAATCATGCATGGCACGAAAGGTTCCCCTGCTTAAACCAGCACATGTCAAGGCCTGTCTTAAGTTGGCCAATGACCATTTGGATGATTCAGAGAAGTCATGGGAGAAAGTCATGTGGTCAGATGAGATCAAAATAGAACTTTTTGGTCAAGGAGAGGATGACCGGGGCCATGTATTGCGAGATTTTGGGGAACAACCTGCTTCCCTCAGTTAGAGCATTGAAGATGGGTCGAGACTGGGTCTTCCAACATGACAATGACCCGAAGCACACAGCCAGGAGAACCAAGGAGTGGCTCTGGAAGAAGCATATCAAGGTTCTGGCGTGGCCTAGCCAGTCTCCAGACCTAAACCCAACAGAGAGTCTTTGGAGGGAGGTCAAACTCCGTGTTTCTCAACAACAGCCCAGAAACCTGACTGATCTAGAGAAGATCTGTGTGGAGGAGTGGGCCAAAATCCCTTTTGCAGTGTGTGCAAACCTGGTGGAAAACTACAGGAAACGTTTGACCTCTGGAATTGCAAACAAAGGCTACTGTACCAAATATTAACATTGATTTTCTCAGGTGTTCAAATACTTATTTGCAGTTGTATCATACAAATAAATAGTTAAAAAATCATATATTGTGAATACACTGGATTTTGTGGACATGCACCTACGATGACAATTTCAGACCCCTCCATGATTTCTAAGTGGGAGAACATGAAAAATAGCAGGGTGTTCAAATACTTATTTTCCTCTTTTATATATATATACACACACACCAAAAGAAATTATTTCTTAACAGGAACACAACCATCCTGACTGAACCTCTTGATTAAAAGGGGAAATTTGAAAGCTGCAGGCTTATTCCTAATCATCTTCAACAAGCAACTGCAGCAAATCAAGGTGCAGAGTTATGGTGTTATGGCTTCACCATACCATATTAAACCTGACTGCCACCACATGCCATATATTCAGACACATGGAACCATCAGGGCAGTTCATATCGTTTTTTTCTGTGAAAACCTCGTTGACCCGGTTACATCATTTCATAAAACAATGATTTACTTCAAACTGTGCACCACATATTACAATATCATGAATAACTTATGCAGACACACAGAGATGTAATCTGCATCTCTAACGCGATTAATGCACCACCAAAGAGGGAACCTATTCACATCCATTTATCCATTTACTGTACCAATGACAGAGAGACACAGTTGAGGGCGATTTACTGCCATGCAACCTATTTGTATAATCCACTTCTTCCACAGAGCTTAGAGGCTGAATAGCACAAACATTTTGACAGAGCACTTACTACATACTTCATGCACTTCATGCATTTCTACCTGCTAAATAGATTTCAAAGACGGCATGTATGACGCTGCTGCTCAATCACTGCAATATTTGCAGACAACTACGGGGGCAAAGCAGTTGTTCCCATGATGCACTGTGACTCAAACACCTTGACATGAACATCTCTGCATGGAGCAGAATACTGCCATCCTTGTTGTCATGCCTTCAGCATCCAGTTAACTCAACTGCTGACAACAAAGCAGGGGATCCTTCTTCACCAGGCAGTGCCAAACTAAGCTGAAAACTCCTCCAGTGAGGAAATCTTGCCCACGGGATGTCTAAGACACAGACATTCATGAGACCATTAACCTTGTCAAGACAGTTAAAATAGATGGTGGTACATAAAATACGAAGGATGCCTGAAATGCCTGAAAGGAAAGACATACTCAGATAAATGTCTGCTAGCAGCTGAATGTTTACCAAAGGAAAAAGATAACTTTAGAAAGTTTAGATGACATTCATAAAAGTGTTCAGGTCATGTCCAGTTAAGATGGAAGTGGTCTTGTTTTGCGGCTAGTCCACACAGCATTCCGGAGAAAAACGTGTTTTGGTTTAATGGCATTTCTTTAAACCAATCACAATTGTCTTTGGGCGGCGCTGAGCTCCGCTACAAAAATAGCCTCGGGAAGGAACTTGTTTTGGTGTGTACATTCAAAAGTTGTTTTAGTAACTCAGATAGGACAAATAGTCTAACTAGCTGTCTGGATTTTACCCTGCAGAGATCTGAGGAGCAGTTAAGCGTAGTCCTCATAAATCCAGCAGAGGTTAGAACGCCAACACAAAGAAAGAGGAAGTTAACAGACATTGGCAAAAAAAGACAAATCCGGGAGCCATCCTGAAAGTGGAACATCAAGGATATAGACTAAGATAGAAGTGATGTTTGCAAAGGCGTATTGGTACTCTCTGTGTTATCTGATGGTGACCCATCAGACAAACGATACTGTTGGACTAGTCTATATCCATGATGGTCCATTTCCTGGATTGCTCCGTTGCCAACGGAAATTTGGGTCTTGGGCTTCCTTAGTGTTGGCATTTTAATTTTGCAGGGTAAATCCAGATAGCTAGCTAGACTATCTGTCCAATCTGAGTTTTCTGTTGCACGACTAAAACTACTTTTGAACATACATGTAGCTGCAGCTAATAATGTTTTAGAATGGCTTTAGAAAAGAACAGAAGCAATGATATCCACTCCCGTATATGAAACAGAATATTGTTTTGAACAATTATACCTCCTAGTTTTCTGCTTGTTTCCAAAAACCAATTATGCTACGCTCTTTTTTTTTTGTTTTGATTCTTTATATGACTTCTTGGCAAAGCAATCATTAAATCATCTGAGTACCTCTTTGAATTTGAGTTGATTTAATTAACTAAACAGAAATGATTACACTTGTGGGTTTTTTTTTGTGGATGAGAAGAGATGTCCTTATCACATTCCTATGACGAACAACAGCTGACATCTGTAGTTAATGTGTGTAGCAAATAATGAGCAATGATAGACCACAAGGATCTGTTCATTTATTTTATTAATTTGAACATTCTAGAATTTATACTCAAACACTGTCTTTGGTGCTGTTAATTCATCAATTAGAGGTCAACTATTACATGTATTGCTTGCCAACTATTTTACTATAGTTGATAATTCAGTTTGAGTCATTTTTTTATAAAAAAAAGAAATCTTTTATTCCAGCTTGTTGAATGTAAATATGTTCTTCTCTCCTCTGGGACAGTAAACTGAACAAAACAAGACCTTCAAGGACGTCACCTTGGGCTTTGGCAACTAATGATCCACATCCCCCCTATTTTCTGATATTTTAGAGACCAAACAAGTCCATACATCAAGAATATAATGGACCGGTCGATCGACTATGAAAATAATCGCAAATGCAGACCTAGTTGAAGAAACCGTGCAGCATTTGTCATATGGGTACTATCAGTTTTTCCAGAATGGAGTAGATGAGAGCATGCCTATCGCATTGACTGGCAGTTGGGGAGGTTTTTAGATCATCAAGCATGTATGGGAATTCAGTCCACTGAAGCACACCAATGATACGCACAGTAAAAGCTATACTGTGCTATAATCCCTCTATGAGCTCACTCCTTTCTTCTTTACTTTCCTGGGTCCTGGACAGTGACGGGGAGATAACTGACAGTATCTGCTTGCACCTATCTAACCACCCACCCTGCTTTGACCTTTCCATTAATAATAGGCTTTCAGTAAGGGCTTGCACTGCACAATCTGGAAGGCTTCTCCAAATGGTGTACAGCAGAGGGCTTTGGCCAATGCTTCTGAGAGATTGGCCAGAGTAGGAAAATGAGCTTCTTGTTGCACTGTCCCCCAGAGCTCAGCCATCCTCAGCACAGGCAGGAACGCTTCAGGTGACTGAGGAGCCCTAGAACATGAAATAGGACAGGCAATGCAGTAAGAATGCAGGACCTTGCAGCATTGACTGGATTGCAGTAACTAGAATACTTTGGATTTTTGGTCAAATCTGACACTTTGGTTGAAATGTCTGTCTCTTTCCTGATATTTTGTCTCACAGATGTGAGTGGCTTGATGTCTTTCTGGCTGGCAATCAGAGATGGGCAGAATTTTAATTAAATGTATTCAATACTTTTCAGTATTCTGTAAATTGTATTTTGTTGGACAGAAAAAACAAGATGCAATTTGTAACACACCACTTTTTGTATTTGTGTAGCTTGTATTTGAAATACTTAACCTACATTACTTAAATCTTTAGTGCGTAACGTGAAATTAATGAACGTCCGTTACATTCAAGCCATGATGTAGGAAAGTGACAAAGCTCATCCTTTCATTGTATGGGCATTAAGATCAGACCCATAATACATGATATGCTATGGCGATAACGATATTACCTGCGATAAATAAAGATATTTAAGTGTAGTCGGTTCTGCATTTCTGCTGCTTTCAGTGTTCTGCTAAAATACAACAAACTGCTTGTTGCATTGAAAACAAATGAAGGGAAAGCATTTCCAAAATCCTTTTATTGAACAAATAGAAAAAAATATTTCAAAGTGCAATTTTCTACTGATATTTTCTTTCAATTAATACAGAAAATCTCTGTCTTTCACCATTTGATATTGTAATGACAATAAAAAAAAACATATTGTACAGCCCTAATATTGAGGTCAAAAATATCAGTTTGTATAGAAGTATTTAGTACAAATTACTGATTACTCATTGTTTTTATATTGACACATTTGATGAGCAAGTATTTGTAATTGCTAACAAGATACTTTTTGATGTATCTGTGCCCATCTCTGCTGGTAATGCCAGTAAAATGTTGAATAGTTTCCTTGCCATGGCTGAATGGAATAAATGGCAGAAAGTTCTGCATTTCTGTCAAATAGTGACGCCAAGAGTCCAGAACCCAGAGCATCAAATAGTGACGCCAAGAGTCCAGGATCCAGAGTGTCAAAGCGCGTCTAATTATGACGTTTTAAGGAGACTTTTTGCTTCAGTAACAAACACCAAAGCACCTGACCAAGAGTTGCTCTTTGACTTTTTTTGCACTTGAACTTGTATTCTGGGAATTTGTAATGCGCATTGTTCACTATTTTCTGATAATTTATTGAATGGAGCCCGACGGTATTGGCCCACCAAACTGCAACCCCTCCCCACCCCGACTAGGTCTAGACATCCTTGTCCTTAAATACTACAAACAGGATTGGTGACAAAGTGCAGCCCTGCGGAGGCCAACCTTCACCTGAAACAAGTCAGACTTCCTGCCGAGAACCCGGAAACCCGGATTTTAGCATTACCTACAACTCAAAATAGCTTAATTATTTAACTTATTTTGTAAGTAAAAACAGTGTAGCATTACACGCATTTGAGTAAATGTATCAGTTGCTTCGCTGCTAAATAAAGCTCCCGCTGTTACTTTCACATTTGTTTCCACAACATTTAAAAACATCCTGGTACAGCAACAACGTAGTGCTGTTTCTTTACTCATGAAAACTTTTTTTTCTTTGACTTCTAACTTTGTTTATCACACTGAGAGGTTCTGAGTGTGGAGTAGGATGCTTTATAAACCTCAGGTCACAGAACCAAACATCAACTGAACTGTGATAAGACAATGCTGCCGAGCAACAGCAATCATGCTTGTTTATCTTTTAGGGTACGCAGTGGAACTTTAATATCTTACCTACTGGCCAAATGGAATCCAATTTTATGCGTGACATGACATTCAACACATACTGCATTCCCAAACATCCTGACAGCAGCATCAAGGTGCTGCCAAAATTGAAAAATGATGAAGGTAGAAACCATAAATGTCACAGCACGTAAAACCTTGTTCCCTTCTCAAAATAGGAGACTGTTTTGTGTATGAAATGTAAATTTCCACCTGCGTTATGCATCATATTAACCTCCAAATGTCCATCTATGTACACGGTGACAAGGCTTTGTTTGTGTTACCATTTCTACTGACTCCAGTTATGTCTTGCAATACAGTACAGCTGAAGCCTCTTGTTGTTTTACTGTGGTAATTAGGCCCAAGGTGGATTCAATTTCCTCACACTGCGGAGAAAAGTAATAATTCATAAGGATGCTTAATTTTTAAAAATGTATTTGTTAAACAGATCAAAACACTTGATTATCGTCTTGATATGGAGAGAGGTTGATGGACTTTAATGGATCTATCAAACTTCTATCTTTCCAACACTAAAATCTCAAAACTCTTATAGGGCCTAGAACATGATTGTTTTTTTTAATTCACCATACTTTTCTATTGTGTCCGTTATCATCCATCATCACTTCTTTTTGATTTGTTTTTTGGGGCATTCCAGGTCTTTATTTGTATAGCAGAGCTTAGAATTGAAAAGGGAGAGAGGGGGAATGACATGACAAGTCAAATATAAAATTGAATAAGACAACCACAATCCAATGGAAGTAAATCATTACTTTTACCTGCTAAGAATGTTGTATGGCTTCCATACAACGTGCATGCATGCATCCAAGTTATTTTTGGACAATTTGGTTGAAAACCATATTTCTGATATAAAAAAAAGATTTGGAAACGGGTCAGATTTGACCCGAGGACAACACAGGGGTTAGAAGAAGTACTTCAACGTGCTGTAGCTAGGTTTGTTTTCATACAAAAGGCGTTGTGTTTACCCATCTCATCATCAGAAGCAAGGGCTTGTTAATTCAGGTTTATTATTGAAGCGCTTTATGGGAAGAAGGAGAAGACATTAATCACCTAGCGTCTGCAAGAGTGGGTCTGTGGATGGCTTAATGGCACATTGTCAAACCAGAGTGCCTCCCTCAACCCAGCATTTATCAGACCAACAGGCAGTGGCTGATGACAAGGAAATGTACTATGAGTGGGAGCCTCTTTTGCCTTTATGAATCCTCTGAGTGATCATTGAGCAA